>OX401413.1:32146145-32170122 GCA_947846245.1 Cerastoderma edule | reverse complement strand
TTGAAGAGCAATTTCTTCTTTTACACAATGGTTTCTTCCCTACAAAGAGATTATTTTTCAATTTCATCACATTTTGTCTGCAGAATCTTTCAATATTGGTCAGTCGAAAATTTGGTAAATGGTAAAATGTTGTGTAAATATAACCCTGTTTGTTTTGGAATCAATGTTATTTTCAATGTAACACAATGTTTGTGTTTTGATTATCTGCCATGGTAAGACATCTTTATATGTGTTTTATGACCATATATTTCATCATAAATCAATGTAAGGCATTGATCAAAATACATGTAGATATATCAAAAATGAAACGCAGGTTTTTTAATAACAAAATTGCATGTTTTTTTATACTTCAGTGGTACCGAATATATCCCCGTTTCCACCAAGTCGAATCATCAGACGGTCAAATAGCGATGATCCTTTGATTCCGCCCAGTCCGAAGGTTGCAAGGCGACCAACCCTACCTACAATCGTAGCATTCAGCCCAGACAATCTAGGTAAAGTAACAAACGAAATTACAAACGGTTTATTTTCCGCACATCCTCTTTGTGCCATGCGTAACGACAGACGAGGATTTTTTTTTATGATAATTAAACAATTTGGACATACATTCTTGAACAATTATAGATTTCTTTGCAACTGTTGTTTCCGTTTGGTAAAAAAATAAATTCGTAGAAGTTACCTGTTGGTAGTCACTCGTAAATATATGAAATATGATAACCCATGCTTTATGACGTCGTTACGTCTAACACTCGGCATAGAAATCGCAGTCAAAGACCGACTGTTTTGGAAATGCATGCCCGTCGACTGCGGTTTCTGTGTCAATTGATTGATCTCGAAAGGTTACTTCCAAAACACAAGGGGTGGGTTTGAACCTCATTTTGACCCATACATTATAGACGCTTTCTTAAAGTGTAATTCATTCTTTCATCATCGGCTGTTGCTTTCAATTTGAATCGGTCACAAAATTCCACACGGGATATATGTTAAAAAAATCCATTTTCTTTCGTTTTCCAGAATTCGAACTCTCTCCCACCGATGAGTTGGCATGGAAACAGACGACCGTGACAGGTGCCAATGTGCCCTACAGCGTTAACGATCCTCGACAACAGATAACAGAGTCGATCGACGAGAGCTACCTTACAGTGTCAGGGGAGAGCACCAACAGTAAATATAGTATTCGCCACATTTGATTCGTCGAAATGATGTTCAATATGTTCGATTCATTCAATAATGAAAGCAGTTCTTATAAAGCAAAATACATTTGAATAATGCCGTTGTTTGGTTTAATTAGTTTGTAGATTTAAACCCATCTTCACCAATGATTCAGTTATTTAGTGATGACAGGTAGTTTGTACTAAGAAACCGAAAAGCAATATTTTAATGCACTAACCGCCCTTCCTAGGCTATACGGTTAATTACATTTGATTTATTAAACGTCTTGAACAATTAAAATAAAATAATATGATTGAATCATCTTATCAACCCTACCTTTATTAAATGTTTTAGAAAACAGGCGGGACAAGCTCACAAATCGACTCGAGTACTGGGTTAGTATTCAGGAAGCGGTCATCGAGAGTGAAACTAACAAACTTCAAGTTAAAAAAAACTAAAGTGGCTTATTAAACTGTATAACGTTTATAGATTCGTCATTTGTTTGCGAATATAATGCTGAGTTTATGTTTGCAGTAAAATCTGCATTGGGTAATGAGAAAGAATGCCACCACTTTGAAATAAACAAATTAACATAACAAAAACACATTACAATTAAAAAAGAATCCCTCATAATCCGCCATTTTGAAACTCTTTCGTCCGTAGGATTACTCCCGACTTTCTCGGTTTATATTGGTTTGGGATAGTATCGGCCCCGATCGGCGTATACCGAGAACGACCGAAATAATCCGACGAAAGAATAAGTTTCGAAATTGAGAATTATGGGTATTCTACCTTAATCAAAATATTTTTGCAGGCCCGTGGATGCGAAAAAGAAGCTCATCCCCCAAACTGTCTGTGTCGAGTGAAGAAAGTCCAGCCTCACCGTTATTTGGTACTAGAAAGGTATGTATTCCGACTACAGGGCTCGAGTCTAAACTTATTTATTTCGTCCCCTAAATATTTCAAGTAATTTGATTGGTCAAAACACGTCACATGTCGAAAAATCTGTAGATGGTAACGGGTAAGTGATACAAATTTAGGGGGCCACCATGTGATGCGTCCTGACCAATGAAATAACGAGAGCGAAATGGCGTCAGTGTTTTCAAAATACCGATTCGATTATTTTTGGATACGTCCACAACTACATTATTCATAGAAAGACGTTTATTTTCCAAAAGTGTCCAAGTTCTACCAGTTATATAGACCTGCCCGGTAAATATTGTGTGGGTGTGACAGGGCTCGGCTACCACCCGACCCTATATGCATGTTACTCACCCTTAAATCCGTAGAGGGTCAGCCGTACACCCAATAATATATAATGGGTTATTCATATACTACAACAAAGGATGTTAATTGGATGTTGATCAATAAATACATGTTTGTTTGTTTTTGTCTTAGTAAACGTAAGGTTTAAAGACCAAGGATAAAGATCAACATGTGTGTTAATTTTTGTTTAAGATACATGCATTTCACAAACCCATGGTAATAGGAAGACATCTTATTATAACAATCATTGCTGGTGCATGTATCCGGAGAGAATAAAGGACTTTTCGTAAACCAGGTTAGGAGCATGTCCATGTGGACAAAAGACTTATCTTCGATGATATAATCGAGAATTTGAGGTAGAAATGTGTACTGAAACATTATCGTTTTACGTCCGGCCCGAACAACAGTGCTGGATAGTACTGGAATCGACTTCATGGTTATGCAAACAGGTTAGATCCAGGCAAGCCACCAAGTAAAAGGTTTTGGAAAGAAGACAAAATATTTCTATATTTAAAAAATTACCCAGCATTCTTATGCATTACCATGTCGAAACTAATGTACTGTGTATTACACAGCCTTCGTTAGTTTAGGTTGTGCATCACAAATTGAAATACATGAAAGCAAATCATCTCTTCGTTCTGTCTGGGAATTATATTCTGGATACTGTTTTTTGCTAGTATCTAGGGGCGACTGTATAATAAACAAAACTGTTACCTTTTTATATTGCAAGGCATCCGTACCGTATATTGGAGTGTCAGATGCCAATTCTCTTCTTCAACGCCGAAAAACCCTAGCTGACATTACAGGTACAGTTTAATTACAGTTAAGGTTTACAACCCCTGATACTCAAATGTTTTCCGAAGTTTCTATACATAGAATGACTATAATAGCTGTAAAATGTAAAGCAGTGAACATACATAGACCATATTGACACATAATCTATGTTATAAGTTGTTGTTATTATCTATCAATCATTGTTTTTCATTTTTGCATGGATTGTCTCCCCTGAAAGCTGATAAAATTGATTTCTATGGTAAAGTTTGGATTTCTTTTTGAAATATAATCAGAATCATGTAATGTTTCTATATATCAAGAGTTTTATCTCATAAATGAGAAAGGGTTTTCATCAGGAAGTTCAACGTTAAGTTTTGCATTAACATGCTTATTAGGTGTCTGTATCCTTAATTACCCGATTACTTAACGACGAATTGTAAAATATAGATTATTTGAAAATAACTCTTACAAACTCATTGTTCAAAGCTGCAAATCCTAAATAAAATAGCCTGAACCATCCAAACTTAACACCAGAACATTGATTGCAAGCACTGATGGTAGAACATATGCAATGATTTCATATCATTTCGGATATACAACGGCTCACGGAATTTAAAGAAGTGTCCGAATTCCTCTTCCATCATTATGAGTCGGACATTACACCATGATTAAAATAATGTTGACGAGATGTAAAACCTCATATAAATAAAAATATACATTGTAGATATAGCAGGGAGCACACACTTGCCAGTCAGAAACAAATTGGTCCAGATTGATATATCCAACACGTCAATCTGTGATATCAACGCGTTTATCTGCCAGAATCTGACAGTCTTCTTGACCAAGTTGACCCATTTAGATGCCAGCGGAAACAACATTACGGAAGTTCCTACAGACCTATATAAGGTATTAAGACCAAATTAATCCACTCATAAAACACTGCTAACAAGATAAACATTTGACGAGAAACTGTATAGTTTAAGTCAATAAAGAATTCTTGATCTTGGTGTTTTCAGAGATACACTCAAAGTAATGACAAACGGAAATATACAAAAGCTTTGTTGATGACCAAGGTATATGTTGCTTTGATATCTGTTTTCCAGAAGACTTTTATAGCTCGAGAGATTCAAGTTAATTCCCAGCGGATTAGCAAAACTTCCCATACATTATCAGAAACCCTAATATGGACATAATTGGTTTTGACTTCAATCGTTACATGAACAAAGCGATGTTCAAAGTCCATGTCAGGCTTTAGCAATGACTTATGCTAGTTGTGCAATGAACCCTCGATACGTGGATGGATATTCGATGTTATTGAAGATTTTTGCAAGAAATAACTATATGGTTACGCTGACGTTGGCCCTATACCAATACCAGTATAAACCAGAAAAAGTGGGGTTTTTTTAACCCTAAGAATGATGGGTAATCTTAAAGAAAATATATATTTGTGTCTCCTGCTTTCCAAAACCTCAAATATCTGCTTAATTTTGATGAGGATAGATACCCAGAGAAGCAAACATGTTAAATCACAGGCCAGCCGCCAATTTACCTGTCTAACCTGTTAGCATAAGCAAGAAGTCGGCCCCAGTGTTAACGGAATACACGACGTTGTCAAATTGCTACCTTAGACATTTCAAACGGTGTTTCATTGATAGATGGCGTTCTTTATGTCTGTTTATACATACGATAGGGATTTGATGCAAAGTATCATTCTAAATGATTGCTGATGATGGTATTTAGTATCACTAACTTAACCCAAGACATACTATTTCACGAGACTGTTTTCAACATCCAAGATTGATTATATTGCGCTAAACATTTAAAACTATAGACATAGACAAATTATATTGGCATAAGCTAGTAGAGCTTCTAGCCATATACAAAATACATATTTATAATAACTTTTCGTAACATGTTGCTGTCGTCTCAAAAATAAAAATGAATGATAACCGCCCTGGAAGAAAGATTTTCGTAAAATGAAAATGAGATTTATCACGATATACATGTATAATAGAAAGCTATATTAACAGTATCATAGAATTTATACATGTTCCCAATTTGCATGTTTTAAGAATGTGGATAAATTTTGTGTGATGTTTAGACTTTTAGGTAGGAATAATTGTGTCATCTTCGCATACAAGGACGTTCATAATACACTTTTTAATATATATCTTTCTGATCTGAGTGTATTTATAACAAACGAGACTGAAATAAAATTCGTCTTCCACATCATTCTTCTTGCACAACAAAACACAATCGTTGGCTACGATCATCTCTATTTAAACCGAATCGACCAGTCTCGATCCACAACGGATGAGATGATAATCTATGTCTAGTACATATACTCTTAATTGTTTGTATATATTACAGAACCTGCCAGCGCTGAAGCACATGAACCTGTCCTCAAACGCCATCACTACATTCCCGGACACAGTCCTCAAATGTGAACTACTGGAACATCTCGACCTGACTAATAACAAGGTGATATACAGTACATCTTAATTTGAACAGCCATAACAGAGGAGACAACACGTGGTGTATAAAACAACTAATGTCCTTATACAAACACCGGTTATTTAGAAAGCTCCAGTATAAACTTTCTGGATGACTTGTGTTCATTTTTAAGATAAACTCAGACTAGATTACCTTCACGCTCTGTTTAGGAATGGTCGCTTAATAGACGATCGAATGTACTTACAATTATACTCTCTTCGTATTTCGTTGGAAGTTCTTCGCTTTTATCAACATTATTTCGATTGTTTCAAGGAGACACTTTGTATTACGCCGCTCCCTACTAGTGCTATTCGATTTTTGTTTGTCTGGAACTCGAAAGACCGAATGGTACAATGATACCATGTTAGACTCACAATCAACATGTCCCGCGATGGGTCATCAAATTGAACGTCCGCCATTAATCTTTCCCCAGATATATCTTTGTTTTAACTTATTCATTTAACACCGATTGTGACAGAAGCTTAAAGCTTATCAAATTCACTTTCGATGACTGCTTCCTGGATACTACACCAGTACTCGAGCCGATTTGTGGGTTCGTCCCGTCAACTTTTGCCTTGCCTAACAGGGTTCGAACCCGGGACCTTCGGTACAAAAGCCGGACGCTCTACCACATCACCACTGTCGTAACACCTTGTTGTTTAAATGTCTGATTTTGTATGTTTTAGATTGAAGAAATTAACTTGCAAGTCTTCAGTTCCTCGTTAAAGTGTTTGTTTCTATCACACAACGACTTGACGAGTCTGCCTAGTAAAATCGGGATTTATTGCCATAATCTGAAAGAACTCACCATGAACGAGTATGTATATAGCTTATAAAATGAATAAAACTTCGTAATATCTGACAAATTAAATAGAATGTATTGATTTGCATTTTTTTTAGAACAATACGTCTAATGTATATTGTATACATCTAATGTACACAATGTGCCTATCATTGGCAAAAGTGATAAAAAAGCAAAAATATCTGTTCCGTCATGGGCGCAGCCATCTTGTTCAGACATTGTATCGTAAACATGGGTCACGTGAGCATGAGAAAACTTAAAACATTTCATACGGCCGTTAGTCATGTAGAAAGCTCTAGAAGGAGTATCATAAATTACTCGCCTTCTGTAATACGATAGTATCAGACTAAATCACTTTTTTTCACACTTCTTATGAACGGTCGATTAAAACAAGATCGAATGTACGTTTACTGTACTTTAACTTTCTTTCCTCCCAGCAATGAGATATGGGAACTTCCCGAATCACCCGTGGCACTTAAAGAACTAAGACGACTTGAGCTATCAAAAAACAAGATTGCCAGTTTACCAGAAAAGTTCCTGCATGCTTGTCACAAACTGGAAGAGATCAGTCTCGCTGACAATAACATTGGTATGTTCGTAATGTCTAACTTAACCAGAGAATGGCCTTGGTATGTTCGTTATGTCTAACTTAACCAGAGAATGGCCTTGTTTGACTAATCCAGACAGGACCCATAACAAGACTTAAGTATATACATGTAATAATATAAAATAACTTTTGTTTTACGAAACATCGGCCGTCCATCGCGAGATCAGGCTAAAACGTATGCATTGTCAACTGTGTTGAAATCTTCAAATAGAACTTACGATGAAATGAATTATGTAGAGATTTACTAAATGACATAGGAAGAATGTTTGCGCTAGTCGAAACTGATATGAGTGAATATAAATTAAGAGCACAATATTTTCATAAACAATCACGAAAAAAGAGGTACTCCTCAAAATAAAAGTTGGCTTATTTCATTAAAACATTAAGAAGGAAATGCATTGATTACTACTGGCTTGTATTACTTTGACTTTGAGCCAATAACTAACTTCCAAGTAAGACAATGTTTCAAGATAACGTATACTATAGATCGAGGGCTCAATGCAAGACTATAGTAAGTGCTTAAAAAAAATGCAGCACTTACTGTAGTATTGCATTGAACCCTCGATATGTAATATTATGTACATGTATATGTATTGTTTCTATTTGAAAAGCTCAACTACCCAGCGAAGCCGAATCACCAATCCTTACTAAACTGACCAAAGTTAAATTGCGCAATAATCGTTTAGAAGAGAAAGCTCCATTCTACATTCCAAAATTCATTCTTGAATTACCAAGGTGAGTTGTTATTATGAATAGATATACCATATGTTGTTTGCGTTGTTCCTTCACATGTTATGAACATTTATGCTAAAATGGATGTTACAGTTGTATCAGGCTTTGTCCAATAAATAGAGAAATGTGCAATTGCATAATTATTTAGTTTTTATGTTGGTTGATTTCAAATAGTTAGAACGTTAAAGAACACTTCTGTTGTTTAGCCAGTTACGCCATACCCACCCACCCCCACATACAAACACATACACAAAAGAAACCTGTGATAATTAGTGATAAACAACACATTTTTGCTTTATACGTGATGATTCTGAATTATTTTGTTGCGGCCTCCATTTTATTATTCTGCTCATTGTTAATGTGTATTCGTCTGCCTTGATCACAATGATAATATATATTACCCTTAAAATGCTGAGTAATTTTCTAAAGATAGTCTTTTGTGACGTCTGCTTTTCCAAACCCTTAAATATCTGCTTTATTTTGTTGAAGAATGATACGCAGAGTAGCAAACAGGTTAGATCACAGGCCAGCCACCAATTTTCTTGGCGACTGGCCTGTGCTCTAACCTGTTTGCATGAGCATGAAGTATGTTCCAGCACTAGATAAGGGTTAAGTATATATCTCTTTTCAGCCTACGGTCAATTGATCTCAGCGGGAACCTGTTAAAAGGTCTGCCACCATTGCTGATGTGGAGATCGAATATGATTAAAGACTTCATGGTCTCCAACAATACTATTGCAAGTGTACGTTGTTTTGGTTTTAAATAATTGCAATTAAAATAAACATTTATACTTTTGTCAATGCTACACAAGCATCAAACTATAATATATTAAGAGGAAATACTGCATCAGATCTCCATTTCATAAATTAAATGTTCACTTACAGACCTGTAAAACAGATGAGTTGATTAAGCCACGTTTGTTAATTAAGAAGCTTTTGCAAAAAGGAATGCTCTTTTGAAAACTGGGTCAAAAAATCTAAATGTTTACCTCCAAAGATAGTTAAATAAATATTGCCTTTGTTTTCTTTTCGTAATTAGTTTCTGTAACTATAAGTAAATGTTTGTCACGTTGACATCAATCGATAATTTGCATATGCTGTATATGATGTTTTCTTGTGCAAATCTAAATAAAAGGCCGTCCTTATTGCTCCTTTTACCTGGGATTTTTCAAAATGTTCTTTTAAGTTGCGATACGTTAGTAAACGGTACATTTATTATGAATTGGTCAACTATTGTGCAAAAATTATATAACCTACGATGTTCAGTAAGGCATTTAACATCGAATTCCTTCGAACTTCAATTGATATCGCCTTCATAGCAATTTCACTTTTATCCCAGAAAGTTTTCTGCCCTATCAGAAGATTATTTTTCAATTTCATCACGTTTTGGAATGTCGTCTGCAAACTCTTTCAATTTGGAACAGTCGAATATTTTCCGTTTGGTAAAGGGTTTAAGAGCGACGGTTGGAGTTAAGATAGACAATATTTGTAAAAACAACGATTGAAAAATAAGATACCTCATCTTTCTTGCAGATCGACAATTGAAAATGTAATACAGAATTTTGACTGATGAGCAACGAATTAAGATGAGATATCATATTCTAGTGTAGTGAATGAGTCAAACTATGATGATGCAATGCACTGAAAATTATAACACTATTTCGTTTATTTCATTTGAACAGTTAAACCTTGACAATGCAAAAGTCTGGAGCAAACTAGAAAAGCTACATATCAGCAAAAACTATCTGACTGTGGTAAGTAGTGTTAAGCCATAGCACCATCGAAATATTTCAATTTGTTTTACTTTGTTTCGTATGTCATAGTTCTTTGTGTTAAAGTAAACTATTCTTTTTCATTAGTCAATAAAGATTACATGCTATGACAAACACATGAGTCGCAAGAATGTATTGTTTGATTAATGTACACAATCACTCTAATAGAACAAATGTGAATTTATATTAAGGTGATGATGTATATCAACTTTTGACGTACAATAACAATATCATAAAGAAAGAGGAATGCTTCAAAAAGTGCTAAAATAGTAAGATACTCCTTGATAGATGTTTGCTAAACTAAATATGTTTAACTCCGTTTTTGACAAGACCCTAGTTATATCAAATCAATAGATCAGCTATCGATAATCCCTGGGTTATTTTCAATAATAATATTTACAATAAAGTTATCAAAGTGGAAAACTGTTAGCAGAACCTTAACCCTTACAGTGCTTGAACCGTCTTCATTCTTACGCAAAGAGGATGGATCCAGGCGAGCCGCCAAATAGATTGGCAGCTGACCTGTGATCTAACCTATTTGGTACCCTGAGTATATTTCCTCATCTAAATTAAGCACGTATTTAAGGTTTTGGAAAGCAGACAACACAAGAATATATTTTTAGAAAGTTGTCCAGCATTCTAAGGGTTAACATGTTTTTTTCTTATTATTTCTCAGCTTCCAAAAGAGATTGGGCAGCTCACCTCCCTCATTTCACTCGATATCAGTTACAATAAAGGTATCATTACTCTCCCAGATGAACTTGGAAAATGTTCAAAGATATACGAGGTAAGTAACTACTAATTTTATAAGTTTGGATTATATAAGTTTGGAGAATTAGCTCAAATTTCGATAAGAAATGTTTATCTATAAGGTATCACTTGTGTGATGTTTCGGCCTCATTCTGGCGTTTGCGCGGTCACGAATTTTAAAGGGGTGGCAAATAGCTTTTATGTCCTAGCCTGTACGTATAGCCCGCAACATACCAAGTGTTGGGTAAACTCAAGTACAAGAGGTTTGTCTCTCAAAGGTTCGTACGATAGGTTTCCTTGTAAATGTAAACTTGAGATTTAAGGGTTACGACAATTTTGTTAAAGTAGGCGTTAAGTTAGTACTATTTGTGAGACAGACCAGAGTACCCCAGGCTAGGTTGTTGACGAAATGCTCTTTTGACGCTTAAGCAAAACCTTTCAACGAAAATGCTTCCGAAGAAAATAGAGAATCATTATACATGTTCCACCTTAAGACACTAATCTTTCCTTGGATGAAACATACACGTTGAATACATTGGTGAATTATCCACGACGTTAATTCAAGCTTCTATAGTTATTACGCAATATTTTTTTCAGTTTGAAAATATCGTAGATTCCGATCCATATCAGGCATAAACACCCCATACATAAAAGGCAAAACGTAATCGAATCGTATTGTACTGTTTGAGCTATCTGAAATACTATAAAGCTAATATGATTTCAATATATAAACAAATATGCCTAATAAACGGTTGTTCACATAAACAATATATGGCCAGGGTCAAGATACGCTTGTTAGATTTGTATAATGCAGGTTAACTTCTTTATTCCCTCTCAGAGCACTTCCTATGCTACATTGTTTGTATTTATTAGAAATGTCTTATCGAGACGATTATAAAGAACACCATTAAGTAGATTCCTTTGAAAAGTCGTTGAAATATTGCAACGAAGGATTCGTATATTCCTCCTTATCATGTTTGACTTTCTGGCTGCCGTATAAGGGTAGCGGGAGCTTTATTTATACATATACACCTATTAAAAACTGTTATGTTCTATTTCTATCAAGCTAAATCTCGATGGTCTTGACTTGGATCTCGACAGGACGTTGTTGAAAAGACGAGTAAAAGATGTCATTAGTTATCTACACAACCGACTGAAAAAGGTAGATTTATAATCTTTTTCTTTTCTAGATAAAATGAGCCATGGACATGTAAATTCCGTTTCTGCCACCTTTATGACAATGTTTGTTATTTCCCATTAGTACTAAGATAAACGGTTAAAGATGAAGATTGCTCTCCGTTATATTCAGATTTGAAAAATCCGCCAATCATTCGTTACATTCCTTCTATTGTTTTTTTCATTTTGTCTACACATTCTAAATAAACAGTTTAATTATCAAATCAAAGAATGCAAGGCTATCATTGATAGTTCAACATTTTGATACTTCTGTTAGAGTCAAATCAAATTATTTTCACCCTTTCAGGCCCAGCGTTACTACCGTATGAAGTTGATGGTGGTTGGGTACGGAAACAGAGGGAAAACAACCCTACTGAAGACACTCATGAGAAGGCACTCTAAAGAGGAAAACAAGGCGACTGTTGGAGTGATCGTACGGGATTGGACGTATGTTGTTTTTAATTGTTTGACATAAAGGCAGTTACATGTTATGTCGTTTTTATTATGTCACCAGTAAAATGTACAGACCGATATAAGGGTGCCTCAAGACATTTTAAGTTATTCGTCACTTGTTCACGTAATCACTACGCGCACATGTCAGTTTTAATTTTGCGTTTTTTCCTCTTTTTTGTTTTTAATTTTTATTTGAAGACATATAGGTAACATGATACATAAGAAAGATGTATGGTGTCTTGAATTGAACAAGTTATTAGACCCGGTTTAGGATTATCAACATTTTCCGCTTCAACTTACTGAATGATATTTTTAAGCCATGCCGGATACCATTTCAGACTTAATACACGAACCATACAAATTTTCCATATATACGAGTGGCTAAGGCATATTAAAAAGAACACGTCATAGAGTGAATACATTGAAGTTTCCACAAACTTCTTACTCTATATAACGGTTCATTATGCAAACAAATAGTATGAATACTTTCAGGCGGGGGAATTGTTTTACCAATGTTTACGATCTTATGTCCGATCAAATGACCGCACCTAGTTGTGTTTTTTTTTTACCTTCTTTTGCCAATGGTAGCCACGTTGCTTACCCTGCATGGGTTGTACATCAATGTTTCGGTTCTGGTGGTTTATGATAAACCATGCTTTATAAACGTGTTATATCTAAGCCTTAGCAGTGATTTCGCAGTCGACAGGCGCTCATGCACAAAACAGTCGGTCTTCGACTGTGATTTCAAAGCGGAGTGTTATAAATAGCAATTCAATACTAAATTGTTTTAACTTTTAAACATTAGATATTCCCGGTTCGAGAAAAAAGATGAAGATGGTGCGTGGTTTCTGGGGTCGGGACGACGCGTGGATAACACATTAAGCACGTGGGACTTTGCCGGGCAAGAGGAGTTTTACAGCACGCATGAATGTTACCTCTCTCAAAGAGCCGTCTATTTGGTAACGTATTTATCATACATGATGCATCTTTTCTAGTTGTCGCCTCTAATAAACACATTCAAGGCTTTTCAGTATCTTATCACTTCGGAACAAAATATCTTTATGGTGTATGCTTGCTGAAACTATTTTTTTTTTTTTTCATTTTTTGTTTGCCTGCTAAAATTTCAAATGTACCCTCCATTACAAAAATTTAAACGAATTCAATTCATCTGGGCTTTCAGGACTTTGATTGGCCGTAAGTTGTCGTATACACCAAGTTGACACCATAGTCAATTGAATTGTCCCAATGTTAGATCAATTCACTATATCGTCCCTATCATACTATTATATTTCGTTTGTTTGACATCAAAGGTAGTGTTTGACCTGCGGAAGGGAGCGGCGGATGTGGAGAATCTGAAGACTTGGTTGGCGAGTATTCGATCACACGCCCAGTATTGTCCCGTTATTGTTGTCGGTACTCACATGGATAAACTGTCAAAAGGTAGAGTCTAACATCGACCTTTATAAACAGTAGTTAAACCCTTATAGTGCTTGAACCGACTTCATGCCTAAGTAAATAGGTTAGATCCAGGCCAGCCGCCAAGTAAATTGGCGGCTGGCCTGTGATCTAACCTGTTTGTTACTCTGAGTATCTTTCCTCATCAAAAATGATCAGATATTTAAGGTTTTGGAAAGCAGACGACGCAACAATCGTTTTTTAGAAAATTATCCAGCATTTTAAGCGTAAAGGGATTTCTAAATCAAAGACAAAATCAGGTGACATACATTTTCTATTACACTTTCTATGTGATAATGACTAGAAATCGTGTTAGCTATCGTTACATGTAAATCATCTATTTGAAATATTTTTCTGTCGCGCCACAGGTCAGCCGATAACAAACTTTATTCTTTTCATAAAATATAACCATTTTCTTTCAATTCTTTCCATGTAATAAAGAACCAAACTGCTTTCGAATCAACTTTAAGACTGATAAAACTAACAGCTGCATGATGAATAGTTCAGCTACTATCGTTTCATTTTTAAATGACTGCTGCATATGCTCTTACATTTCTATCATCAAGCGTTGTTGAAAACAAGGTTTCGATATATTTATTGAATTTGTTTGCTACAGTTAAGATGTGTATTATAGCAGATTATTTTCTAATAAAAAATATTTACAAATGAAATATCTCTAGCAATACTAATGATACCCGTAATACGTTGTTCAGTATACATTACAATACACTTTGAAACTTCCTTTTTCTATTTTGAAGAAAGCAAAGTCTTTATTTTGTCTTTATATTTTATATAGATGAAACAAAGAACAGGGAAGAGATAAACAAAATATCAGAAAAACTGAGGGAATTCAACACTCAACCAGGTATGTTTAAATCAATTCTATTTGAATCCATTTTTAACAATCATTATGTTACATTTGCATGATAAATGTAAATTATGTAAGTTTCAGGATGTGTCAACAATATGGTCGGCTATACAAAATTGTTTGAGTATTTATGCATCTTTGCCAATACATTTGACATGGCTTAAAGGTTGTTCTGTTGCACATGATTCGGAATGGTTATGGACATCCAATGTTCAATTCTAGTTAAACTTTCGGAAATTATTAGCTTTTTTTGCAAAGGACATTAATCATTTGAGAAACACGCAACACTGTTGTAGCAGTTCGTCGAATTATAGCAGTATTTCCATAATTTATACCACGATAAAGCACAAGAGTTTTTGTTCCATTTGTCTTGTGAAAACATCACATAAGTAATATTTGACATTGGCCTCAATATCGTTTGTTTTCTTATGTCAATTGTTTAAATCTGATGCAGATTTGACAAAATAAAACGATATATAATTCGTGAATCAATAGTGGAAAGAGGCTTCATTTGTATATCAATTAACTAAACGACACTTCGAGTCATGGAATAATAGAATAGAAAAGAAAAGAAGACTTTATGCGTAGACATAGGCGTTTGAGCCATAGTATAGCATACGTAGTCAAAATATATACATGTTAATACGGTGTTCAAATTTATAAGCTAACGTCTAATCGTATTGGTTTGCTCGACGTGATTATTTGATATTTCATCTTTATCTCTAACTTCATCAAAGTTTTTTCATGAATATAAAATTGTAATATATATGTAAGCCAATATGGTTCAAGGACCGATTATATCCATGCACGTGTCTTTCAGGGCTCCCCACAATCCATGGCGATCGAGTATTCCTAGTCGATGCTACTGACGAGAACGAGTCTATCGACAGACTGAGAAACGCCATCAAGAAAACAGTGGCGTCGTAAGTATCAGATTTGAGATCGGTCGAGTCTTTGTGTATATCATCTTTGTTAGCAATCCCAAACAAATTAAAATACGAGTGATTGACAAAGTTTAAGAAGTGATGACGTTTAATGACGTGTCATTTGTGTGCCACTTCTTTCCATCGGCCAAGTCTTTGTATATACAAATTTCGTTAGCAATCGCAATCGAACTAAAATATGCGTAATAACTGAAGGTAAATGCATTTGCTGTCATTTAACATTGCATTTGCGATTTGAACGCGTTCCAAAGTGCTTTTAAATATATGTTTGTTTTTTTATAAAATAAAGATAGATAAAGGAAGCTTCGTACCAAGAAAATGGTCATTTCACGATTATCTACGATTATCTGGGAAAGTGAAAAAAAGACGGCATACAACAACTGTAGTGTGTTCCTTTGTCTAGAAATTTAACAATTTTATCGAAATCACCTTTTGTAGTTTGCTTTTCTGTAACATACTCTTAACACACTAACTGAAATACGACAGTTTGTTATATCGAACGAAAATATGACATCCGTTTCATTTCAGGTTCGAAATACAGGGCTTGCGAGTAATGGGAGAAAAGGTACCAGCTAGTTATGTTGTAAGTACTAAATATCTAAATATGCATGTTTGATAAAGATGTTTATATATTTTCCCTGGTCAAACGATTTTTAAACATCGTTGAGTTTAGGACGTTTTCGGTAGTTTAATCTGGGCACTTCATCTGCGCATCCATGGGAGATAATAATCTGTTACCGAAGAGGTACTTGCACAGTAATCGGATAAACATTTTATTCGGATGAAATTTACTGTATGCAATTTTATTCAAAGATTAATCATATTATCAATACATTTTCAAAAGGTTATTAACATTATTATATATTTCTCATGCAAATTAATCCCCCAGCTTTTATTTTTCAAGTTTAAAGTTATTTTAATCGTTTTTAAAAATGTTGTTCAAATTTGGTTACCATGGTTACTGTCATTTTACAGAAAACTAACTCGTCAACATATACCTTTTTTGGCATTTTGTTCTTCAAGATTAAATTTCACTTCATATACTGAAAAAAAAGAAAAATCTATGAATGGAATTTTTAAATATCTTCATTTATTTGTAATATACATATCAATTTTCATTGTTTTTTGACGAATACAAAAATTTGAAAACCTGATTTGGATCACAAAAATTGTACAGATTGTAAAAAATTGAAAAAAACATTGAATTATAAAGTATTGAATATATGAATTCATGTTTTTTGAGTTAATAAACATTCCAAAAATTATTTTATTACCTTTGAGGATGGTATGGGCATTTTGAACTTTTTGCCCCAAACTGTTACCATGGAAACTGTCATTTTACGAAAAAACTAACTCGTAGACCTGCATTTTTCTTTTCATTTTTGAATTTACAATAGAACTTTAAATTACATATCAAAAATTTAGAAAATTCTATGAAAGGATTATTTTCTTATAAAACTGTAGAACATGTCCTTAATGATTTAGAAAAGCTTTTAACGTTAGAAGGGTTCGATGACGATAAGCCATTTCTGCTTTTGTCATAATGGTCACAAATCGATCCGTGGTTTTCTCTGAGTGTGGGTTACACTCTTGACAAAGCTTTCTGTTGATGTATCTTGTAATTCATTCTTGGGAGAAGCATGAAAGGAATATACTCAAATATACGAAGCCTTTACTGTTTTACATATCGCCAATTTTCACTCCATTTTCAAACAACGATTGCAAAACATAGAGAATGTAGAAACACCTAACACGTTTATGGTCTGAATTGGATACATGACGCGGTGTATCCTCACAATATTAGACCAAACATTGCAAGATAGCGCTTTATATCAACTCAGATGTACTTGTACAAGGTGAAAGAAAGGCTGTGTTTATTATGATGTCACCCCTAGTAAAAGAGTCAACCAGCTTTGATTATGAGACACTTCTCACAAATTATACCAAGTACTTTCCACATTCTATCATTATGCCAGGCGCCAAATCTGTAGCCATCAATTTAAGTAGTTTACGGCTCAAAAACCGGCCATTTCGGAACCACGAGCCACACGAGAAACTTTTTTCCGGACAAACGCCCCCCCCCTCCCCCAACGCACGAAACTTTGACCTCCCTGTCCCGAGGTGGACGCTCTAACCCCTAGACTATGGTGTATTCGCTACATGTGTTTGGCATTTTTTCGTATTAATTCTAATAACTACGTGTACACATAAGGCTGCATACTGCTGCCATTTTAACCTACAGATCACTGCTATCTAAAAGCATTGTATTTATCGTCTCCTTAAAAAGAAACTATCCGACCTGTTGACGGAGAAGGCGAAATCAATGGAGAGAACATATCCAGTATTAAGACATCGGGATTTACTCCAGTTAGTTCATGGGGCAGGATTAAACTTGGACGACGATGATGAACTAAAACAGGTAAATGTTATACGTTACTTCCATGAGTTACATCAGTTAGTTCATGAAGCGGGATTAAACTTGGAAGTCTCCTTCTATCCCAATGGCTTTCAATGAAATATATAAGGATCGTTTTTTATATAAAATTTTATAGCCACCCCTTCTTAATTTGTTTTCATTTTTGGACCAGTCCACGATTTCCATATGGGAGCTAAGCTATGAGTTAACACACGACTATTTTACTATATACCTTCTAGGCTGTACGGTACCTCCATAAGGCGGGGGTCCTGTTACACTATGATGACATGTCCATGCAGTTACGGGAACTCTACTTTATAGACCCTGGCTGGCTCTGTCAGATGATGGCACAGATAGTCACAGTTCGACAGATAAACCCCTTTGTTAGTAAAGATGGGGTACGTATATATGTTAATTCTTTGTTCAATCCGTCTGTTGAGGTATATTTCTATATAGTACAGTGTTTGTCTCTGTCAAATGATGGCACAGATAGTCACAGTTCGACAGATAAACCCGTTTGTTAGTAAAGATGGGGTACGTATATATGTTAATTCTTTGTTAAATCCGTCTGTTGTGGTATATTTCTATATAGTACAGTGTTTGTCTCTGTCAAATGATGGCACAGATAGTCACAGTTCGACAGATAAACCCGTTTGTTAGTAAAGATGGGGTACGTATATATGTTAATTCTTTGTTAAATCCGTCTGTTGTGGTATATTTCTATATAGTACAGTGTATGTCTCTGTCAGATGATGGCACAGATAGTCACAGTTCGACAGATAAACCCCTTTGTTAGTAAAGATGGGGTACGTATATATGTTAAAAATTTATTCAACTATCTTTTGTGCTATCTTTCAAAACGAAATAAGGTTCTCATTTAGAGTGTTACAAAGAGGGTGTTAGAGTACATCTGTGTTTCATCCCTGACCGTCTTAGATGAGGCAAATAAAACATGTATAGATTTTTAGATATATAACTATCCCAAACACTATTGCTTTCTCTCGACTACATAGAGTGTATATCCTATATCTTTGTTCAAGCGGGCAAGTGTGTGTGTCTAGACCTGCGTGTGTTTGATCCATCAACCCTCCAGCGTTGGATAAACGTGGGACTAAATAAATCAAGTAAAGAAGCATGCTGCAATATAAATGTAATATCATTTATGCAGTACAGATACCCACCAACACATTCATTTGTACTGTAACGTGTATCGGGTCCCTCTCGGAGTAAAGCCATCGTGGGTCACCCAACCAGGTACTTGCCGCGATGAACGTTGCTTAACTTCGAGAGAAAGCCAACCACTCTTCCGAATCACACATAAAAGCCGGCTTCTACAGCGAGACTGTAGAAGTAGTATTTATACATAAACCCTATTACCGTCACAGTACGAATAACAATGCTTCTATCGTTTGACAGATACTGAATAAGAAGGATATCTATATATTGTTCAAAGAGAAGTCTCAGTTTCCGGATCACCTTATCCCGCAGTACATCAAGCTATTGGAGAAGTAAGTACCAACCAGCCATTGCTTTATAAAGGGGGATTTAAAACGATCTCGAAATATATATAATCTGATTCACATGTGTAATACTGTTCATTATAGCCACTTAATGCATGGAAAGTGCAGAAACAAAACAGGAAAACGATAGGTTAACGAAAACAAATAGTATTATCTTCCTTTTTCATATTAACTTTCAACAAGTGTAATTTGGTTTTAAATTCAATGTTAATGTAAGTTTTTTAATCTGATGATAGGAGCTATAACAATGCCAAGTTGCATGAAGTTTTGATATTGTCATACATGTATATCATGATAGTCTAAATGCAGCTTCCCTTGGATAATGGAGCAATTATTCTTTAGATGATGTTAAACCTTTGCTTAAAGTCCAAACAATAAGACCTATTGGTGTATGTTGTTTCAACTTAAAACAGTGGCCTGCATCATATTGATATGTCTTAAGAATGAAAAGGCATAACATATTCCAAACTTGTTTGCAAAGTATTTTGACAAGGTGGATTACGTAGTTTATGAACTATTTAGCTCGGATATAAGCATTTATACAATCTTAGAGTTATGGTTTATCTAAGGAAAACGTCGCACTTTGTGTTAAAGAGAGATTTTGTGCACAACACGGATCTTCATGCTTTTTATGCATCAAACTCTTGCATGTATTACGAAGGAGATATGTTTTGATACTAAAATATGCCCTTTTCAATGTTTCATAATCAATTGGTGATGATGCCACTCTATAGTCAATACATTTTAATACAGACAAAGTAAATTCAATCTTTGGCATCTGATCTCAGTTGTCTTTAAATAACAGTTTGTTTTAATTGGATTGTTAAATTTTATCTACGTGTTTTTCAAGATATAGATTGCCAGACCGTATCTTATATTTTTTTTTCTTTATTTGATATTTAATTATTCGTTTGTTTTTTGTTTTTAAGAGAGGTTTTGTAAACATAACTGTAGAATGTATTGTCGGACTTGTTTCAGATTCGAGATAGCACTTCCCCATTCGGAGACGGAACTGCTTATCCCGTGTAAACTGCCGCCACATAAACCACATATTCGTCTGCCAGACAGTGGGAAATACAGTAAGATAAGAAATCTCTTTAACCCTTTACCAAACGCCAAATTTTTCGACTGTTCCAAATTGAAAGAGTTTGCAAACGACATGACAAAATGTGATGCAATTGTAAAATGATCTTCAGACAGGGCAGAGAACATTGTGGGAAGAGGAGAAATTGCTCGTTAAGAGCAATTTCTTCTTTTCCCACAATGTTTTCCAGAGCTGTCGGCAACAAACTGGCCAAATGTCGTTATTGTTTCGTAATGGTTAAACAACTTACATATTTAAGACTATGTTTTCAAATATACAGAACACAATTAGCTAGATTTGTATTTCGATCAAACTATGCTTGTCAAACAAATCATCCCTTATAATGGTAACATTGGATGCTGCATATTAACATGGATTAACCCTTATAGTGGTGGAACCGACTTCGTGCTTATAGAAACAGGTGAGATTCAGGCCAGCCGCCAAGTAAATTGACGGCTGACATGTGATAATACATGATTGCTATTCTGAGTATATGTTCCAATCAAAATTAAGCAAAATTTAAGGTTTCCGAAACCAGACGACACAAAAATATATTATTTTTTAAATTACCCATCATTACAAGGGTTTAATGAAACAAGCACGTTCGCTACAGCCCAAATATATACGACACATTCAAGTAAAATGCCAAATTACTCAATCTAATTAAAAAACAAAGCATGATAAACAAGAGAAAGTATCAATGTCCAAAATGTTCATATATCCCATTAATATATTTAAAGGACACATACCTAGAAAGTGTTCATTCAAAATATATAAATCTACAAGTTAATTGTGATTGTTGCTGGTTCAAATTACATTTTCAGCGTTTCAAACATTTTGTGTCCTAAGATTTCAACATATCTCTGCAGTAATAACTCTTTATCAAAAGATCGCCGTATGACAAATATAGACCGACTAGCCTTTTTAATGTGTATTTGATACATATGATGCCGTGAAATATGGTGTTTATTTTTTTTAATTACAATGCGTTTGAAATGTGGCATATCTTTAGTCCCCTATATCTCTGTTTCAGACACCATAAAGAGAATATACAGTTTACCTCACATACCAATCGGACTACGGTTCAGACTTATTGCCCGACTCATTACTTTAACCAGGACTCTCCGGTTTCGGGTAATCTATTTTGCTATGTATTTGTATCTTGTATCACAAACAACGTCTGTTCATTTTCTTTAATAACAACCATACACAACTTATTAGTATGCAACAGGCGCCATTTGGAAATAGTGCGCCATTTTGAAAAAAAAAGACCAATAACTCATTGGGTTTTTTTTCTCCAAATCTGCATAGATTTTGTTAAAATTGTCATGGTTTTCAATGACCCGATGATACTTTATTTGGGAAAGTTTAGATATAACCAGTCTCAGTTAATTTAGATCTACACGAGTCGCAAGTTATGTCAATATTCCGTAAATGCTTATCGGAATCAGAACATACCGAAAGCTGAAAAGTGGTTTTGATTTGATATATATTTACATTTTGTATGTTACATCGAATGCTTTCTCAAAATCAAACATGAATTTTGACAATTGAAGATCAAACTGTTGTTGTGTTATTGGATTCAAAACGAGAATTTTAAAATGGTCAATGCGTCTGTTCACATCGCCCTCGTTGTATTTGCAGTCTGAACTCCAGATTGATGAAAATCCACGACAGATCTATTGGAAAACTGGCCTTTACATGTATTGGTCCGAGGTATAAGTATAAACATAAACTATTATAAAATTATCAGATATGCCGTTTGATTACGAAATTCACTATCAGCAGAATTTCTATAAAATAAATGATATCAAATCGTCTCGTTGGTTTTTAAGTGGAAATTTTTTTTTTTTTGGGGAGTGGAGGGAGGGGGATATTTTGATCAACCTTTTTACAATCAAGCAACTAAGGAACATATCATATTTATTCTAGTGTCAACTCTATATATAACCCAAAGAACACGATAATCATAATCACGTATGCCCGTTAACATCACTGGTCCATCTCAGTTAATCCCAAGTTATTAAAAACTACAGATACTTTTTGTTTAAACTTTATTGACATACTGGTTTCTTCTTAAGGATTTCATATTTATCTCTTCTTATGTCATTATTTACCTAAAAAGGTTGCGAAATTTCCATTCTTGCATTGAAATATATGGATTTTATTGGAATTGGTACATTTCTTATCCACCGTTTGGTTTTTCCTTTTTCTTGTTTGCTAGTTCGCATGTTGTATTGTGTTATTTGTAAATTGTCTAACAGATCGCATATTTCCTCCTTGATTCCGATACGATGACTTATGACAGTGCTGTGAAAGATTTGCTGTGTTTTACAGTGCCAAAATCTCGCCAAGGGGTCAGGTACGTTAAACTTACTTTATCGACAATATCAAATCGAACATTGTCTTGAGTGCTATGCATTACCTCAACAGTGTTTAAGATTGTTTTAATTTGTGTTCAATGCCTGACTCATTATCGATGTGGATGGACCAATAACTTCCAAGGCTTGTAGAAACACTGTCGCTTTGTGAGCCAGCCGAGGGACTACCTTTCATTAATAAACTCAAATATATCCCTATCCCATGATTTGATCTCACGGGTAGAGGGCAATCTCATTTTAACATTGCTGTAAAAGTAATGAAAATTTTAAGACAATATAGTAATTATTCCAATGAGCATTTAAAATTGGTCTTCTCATTATACGATATGGTTTTGAAAGATAGTTTATAGAAGGTTATTGAACCACAAACGTATATAATCATTTGAGAAAAATCCGCATGCATATCAATTTCCTTCCCCTAAAATGTTTCAAAATCATCGGTTAATTTGCTTGACCCATTAATCAGTTACATAACTGATGCAATACTAGTTTAAAACTTCATTGTTCTCCTTTTAGTTATTTTGTTAACTGAGCAATAAAGCACACTAAGGCTGAGAGAGAGAAAAAACAACAATATACTTTAACCGGGATAGATATCAATTCGAATTCAAAATACATTTTATTACTCAAATTGTGATACAATGCGTGAGTAGAAATAATAATAGATATACACTAGTTTGCCTAGTTCGAACAAGTGATAAACAATTATAGTCATTAAGAGTTGATTAAGGTTACAAAAAGAAAATATGTTTCTCGTCACCGCTTTCCTATTTCCAGATTACTGAGCCAAATCGTGGATTGTATTGATAATCTGATAGAGGAATGGTACCCTGGGTTGACCAACATTGATCCGTTAATGGGACACGAAATACTGGAGATTCTGGCGCCATGCTCACAGTGTTCTCGTGAGTGTTGTTTTTGGTTCTGTTTGTTCTAATGGGATTTTATATCGCACCAACAGTGTTTCATGTTTATTGCTACGCTCGACTTACCATAGATAAAAAAGAACTTTATCCATCTCATCTGGATTCTACAACTTGATACGTATGTATACTGTGTGTATTTCGATGAATAAAGTATGTTTAAACTAACCATATATGAAGTAGGACCAAATTGGATTGCTCATTAAAGAAGTTCAATACTGTAAAGCTGTAGGCATTTTAAAACCAAATGAATCTACTGCTGATGTGATCTGAACCCCTGAGACAAGGTTCGTGGCTTCGAAATATCTCTTAATGCACGAATTCCTGCCATATTCGCTCATGGTATTAGTAGATACGTTGAAAGAAAATCCAGAAGTATTGAGGACGTTGTCATACTTCGTTACCCTTG
>OX401413.1:31772853-32145645 GCA_947846245.1 Cerastoderma edule | reverse complement strand
CAAACCGCTTTCGACTTTTATTTTTAATGATTATGTTTCCTTTACTAATTATGAGAATGAGTGAGATAGGTAAAAAGTACTATTTCTGCATATCTAATTGATCTTGTTAATTCATTGATTTAAGCTTTGTCCGTGGCTTGGTAATCAATGAATCGAGTTGTTGCAAATCGATCAACCTATTCGACGAGAGGGGTCACCAAATTGGTTGATGCATGATAACTGCATTTTATCGTACAAGGCTGCATCATATCATAACATAACATAAACATAAATATTATTGTCATAAAACATTACATATTTATAACCGTACAATTTTACATACAATTTTACATACAAATGGTGAAACATAAGAAAAGGAAAATAATTTACCAAGACGAACAGTCTAAGTATAGATAAGGATTTGTATGAATAAATAGATTTAATAAATAGCTTAACATTTAATCTAGGTTGGAAA
Organism: Cerastoderma edule; assembly: GCA_947846245.1. Lineage (NCBI taxonomy): Eukaryota > Metazoa > Mollusca > Bivalvia > Cardiida > Cardiidae > Cerastoderma > Cerastoderma edule. The sequence continues at coordinate 32,145,191 of OX401413.1, read as the reverse complement.
TATTTCTAAATGTAAATGCACTAATAACATATTTAGCGACACTAACGATGGTGCGATGTGATATCGAGTTCATGATATTTTCAAACTTTTATAAAGTTGGCCATCTACAAAAATATGGTTCAAGGTGGCGACATCTTGTTTTGCGATAATGCGGACAAACTGATCAAAAATGATATGAATCTTTAATTACTCCCATATTACACTGTGTACATAGGCGATTATTTCGATCTTGGTTCTGATATCTTCCAGTTTCGATTCCAAGGTTATAAGAGTACAGTCGAAATTTCGAAAGTGCTACTATAAATTTAGAATCGATGTCGCATGTAAGATACCTATCCATCTTAAATTCGTGCTTGAATAAACAATATGAAGAGAGTCGTCCTGAGTTATTAATATTAGTACACCATGTTTGTTTAAGTATATCCAGTATTCTCTCCTTTATCAAAGAGAAATTAATGTTTATTAGACTTTGTGTTGTCCACACGTTTGAAAGACCTATACTTTCTAAGAGTGTTTTAATGTGATGTGCCCAATTTAATCCGTTATATGAAAGTCCGGAATTTGCATCATCTGCTAGTGTTCTATATATACTTATAATCAAGAAGTACATAAATTACTGTTTAGAGACCAGAAATCCCCGGCGAATTTACCCTATCACACTTCTTGGTTTCATATAAGTATTGAACAGTAGTTCGTCTTAAAAGCCGCGTTTCGCTCTCCTTTTCAATGGTCGCTAAAATCAAGAGTGACTGTACCTCTTTCTCTTGTTTGTATTGTAGGATGTTGCTGTAAAGCTGTTCAAAGAGATCGCCGACGTACACCCATTAAGGATGCTTCGACAAGAAGTAAGGTTTTAAATTCATTTAATCTCTTGATGAGTTTCTCAACATAACCTAATTGAAATGTCCTTAAGTGCCACTGACTATGATATTCTTCATGCAAACTGGTTATCACAAATCCAAGACAAGTACTGCACTGTATACCGGTCCGTGAGACATTTTCCTGGATGCTTTCATAGTTTACAGTTCTCAGATTTTTCTAAAGACAAAGAACATCAGGTTGATTGTTTCAAATATTGGAAAAGCGAAACGGTTGTATTTACTAGGCAGTTACAAACACAGGGTTTCTTACTTAGGGTTATTTGGTGGTAGTGGCTACAAAGCCTTTATCCCCAAAGAACCCTAACTACGAATCAGAACTAAGAACTCAGAACCCAGAAGGTGTTATTTGTACAAAAAGGCCTCCGGTCCAAAATACATATCATAAACACTTTCCTTGTGGTTAAAAGGAAATCAGCGAATCAATTCAGCGACATACATTTAAAAGAAACTATATTTAGATATGTAATTCTATAATAATGTTTCTTTGTTTAGGCCGCAATATTACGACACTTGAACCACCCCAGCGTGGTATCCCTTGTTGCTGTCGGTATTCACCCACCCGTACTGCTACTCGAGCTGGCTCCCTGTGGCACGCTGGGCACCCTCATTAAGGGTACCAAGGGAAATAACAAAGGAATGAAACGGGACCTTCAACACAAAATAGCGCTACAGGTAAACTAGATATCAGACTGTTATCATATTTTAAGAAATGTTTAAAGGCTCAAGAAAGGAGATTAATGCTATATCTAACTACATCATTGGGTAAACCTTTGGTCAGATTCAAATAATTATCACCATAAAAAAACATCAGTACAACTAAAATGTGAAAGCCAACGAGAAATTACCCAGATTAGCCCATGTTAAAGGAGTTTAATGAATAACGTCTCAATGCATTCATAAATTGTTTTGCATGACTTTTATGAACATAATAAAAGAACTCAATATATTTTTTTAGTAATTAATTTTTGTACCCATATCCTTTCATTTTGCTTTAAATCGAGATGTATGTTTCAAGGACCGTTTGTAGTAAAGGCTTTTTTTCTAATTAGGATGCTTTCTATCATGTCCCCCCAAGCTAGTGATCAATCAATGTCTACCAGATGCCCAACAACTTTTCTATAATCCGTAAATCAAATACCCCATGGCCCAAATATAAAATATCGCCACAGGGTCGAATGCGAACTCCTTAGTGTTCATAGAATATCAGTTTTATCACTCGGCATAGACATCATGCAGTATGTAAAGGGGATACAAAGGAATATTTCAATTTAAAGATGTTGATTTAGCGTTAAACAATTTACTGTTGATTGTAAGATCTACATACATGTATAACTTCCATATCCATCAAACACTTTTGTTTAGATATATTTATATACCACCTAGGTAACCGAGGGGTTGGCTTACCTCCATGACATCATGATAGTTTATCGTGACTTGAAACCCGACAACGTGCTTATATACAGTACGACCGTTACAGAGAGGGTGAGTTACATCTTAACTTCAGTAGAATTCGGTTCACAGGCCAAACGATTCAATGCGATATTGTGCCATTAGTACATGTGTACTCATACTGACAATGTGCTTATATACAGTACGGCCGTTACAGAGAGGTTGAGTTTCATCTTAACTTCAGCAAAAGTCAGTTCCAGTACTGTAGGGGTAAGAGTTGTCTTGAGTACAATGGATAACAACGCCACCTGTATGCAAGGATTCAAAGAACGCCTAGTTGTTGGGATACAGCTTGTGTAATGTGTGTTGACGTTAGTTATTATACATGTCATGCATTTTATTTTATCTAAAAAAGTACCTAGCCATGTCTCTTCACAAATAATAATAATACTTAGTTGACTAATACGTACTACCCAATTCGTCATTAAAACTCATATAGAGTTAACATATAGTTATTTCTTAATCCTGATAGTGCTGAATTCGACTTTATACTTACGCAAACTGGTTAGATCCAAGTAAATTGACGGTTGGCATGTGATCTATCCTGTTTGCTACTCTGAGTAATTTGCCATAACAAAATTGAGCGGATATTCAAGTTTTTGAAGAGCAGACGACACAATAATTTATTTTTAGAAATTTAGCCATCATTCTATGGGTTAATTATAGTTGTTCCTTCACAAAATGGACGTGCATTCGTTTTTACAAATATAAATTGCAGGTGATTGCTAAGATATCTGACTATGGAATTGCCCGATTTACGTATATGCAGGGTTTGAAGGCGCAGGAGGGAACTCTGGCATACAGGGCACCAGAGGTTATCCGGAAAGAAAACTACCAATCACAGGTATAATACATGTAAACTATACACAATATCCGTTGTTAGAACATGTTGAATGTTGATAGTCTATTGATTCGTTTATTTAGTTCTCCGATTATTCTTAAATATAAAATGTGATTCCTTATACCAGCCCTTAACCATTGTCGGTAAAAGGTTTGAAAAAAGAAGGGAAGCAAACACATTTTTCAATTCATATTTGTCCCGTGTCTGTTTTTCTTGTTCTTTTTTACTTCACATTTTGCTTGCATTTTCTGCTATTTGTATTTTTTTGGGGGTATTTTCTTTTTTGTATCTATATATCTTATTGTAAACTCGTCATTTTGGTGGAAAAATAAAATCAATCAACAAAACCTTTATCTAGCATTTTCAATTCTTTACGTTCAATAAATTCATTTTTCTAATTCTTCCTATTGACACGATATTTTCTAAAATAGTTTCATAATCTTGGAGAGCAAAAGTAACACGATAATGTTCATTGTAACAATTTGGGATAAAAGAAAAGTGCAAAGATTCATACAACGTCTCTATCCTAATTATGTCTGCAAACACCAGTAACATCGGCTATCAGAACGACACAATATGTTTGTTCAAAACTTAGCAGTGCCTAAAATAACAAAACCAATCGAAACAATGAATGTTATGTATATTTCGTTTCAGGCTGATATCTTTTCCCTTGGACTTACCTTTTATGTGATGTTGAGTGGCCGGCACCCTTTCGACAATCTAGATTCGAAAGGCGAAATGGATAGGGCTATCTCAGAGGTAGGAATACACCAACAAATAGACCTTGCCCCTTGTTCTTTGTTGCCTGTTTCTGTTTCCTCTAATTACTGATTTTTCTAATATGTTTTTGTTTCACTAAAGGGAATAGTCTTATCATAAGTATTGAATCCTGAATACATGTAGTCGAATTTTGGTTTCTTGACATTTTATAAGGTGTAAGATATAGCTATCGGACTTAGACTTACAGTAGAGACAAATATCTTCACCCTTAGAATGCTGGGTAATTTTCTAAAAAGAGATTTTTGTGTCGTTTTCTTTCCAAACCCTTAAATATCTGCTTATTTCTAATAAGCAAAGATACTCAGACTAGCAAACAGGTTAAATTACTGGATCCATCCAGTTTGCATGAGCATGGAGTCGGATCCCACTCTATGAGGGTTAAAAGACGACTTGTATAAAAATCGGGAATGCCCTATATGTATCTACTTTAGCATTTATGTTTCTTTAAGTACATTTGAATACCACTTTAACTTGACTGTTTTGTTGACACGATACTACTATAATACAGTGTCTACCAATCCCGCTGCTGTCTAACTTAACATCGCCATGGCCAGATATGCAGAATTTAACACTGAGATGTTTGAGATATTCGCCGGACGAGAGACCAACGGTAAATATATAGCATTGCTCGTTAAGATTTGACGTCGTATCTGTCATATCTGAATAAAGAACATATTTGCATGAAGTCTATTTCCTTGGAAACGTCATAGATGGATTAAATGCTATATATAGAAACTCGAACAGTTTCACAACTTAGCTGTTCTAGTCGATGTGATCACGACATTTTCGTTTTTTATGTATAAGGGATTGAGTGTCTTTGTGAAAATCTTATCAATTAGTTCGTACCTCTCTGTATTCTGTTTGACATTTCCATTAGTATCGAAGTTGAGAGTATTTTCAACATTTTTTAGAAATAAAGTAAAGATGTCTGTCGATTGCACTGATAAAAAAAGTTACTTCATGTATAATAATTAATTAACACGAGCATCAGGTAGTTTCACCTGCTTAAAGGCACATAAAAGGAGATACATGCTATATCAAACTATACTATTTGGTAAACTTTTGGTCAGATTCAAATACTTATAAAAAAAACCATAAACTTAAACAAAAAAGTCAATGAGTAATAACCCATATTAACCAGTTTAATAATTCAGATTGCCAGATTCTTAACCTCTGACCTTGTCATTTAATACACAATAATTTAAACCGACCAATCAGAATTCAATATTTTGAATATGTAAACAAAAAGGTTGTTAATAAACATGTTTGAATTGGAGACAACCATAATTCAAGCACAAAATAACTTATGTTAAAGGAGATTATTGAATAGGGTCTCAATGCATTTTTAATTAGTTATCATGACTTTTTTTTAACATGATAAAAGAACTTCATATATTTTTTCAGTTATTTATTTGTGCTCCTCTCCTTTGATGTGCCTTTAAGGTCGTAATTGGCTCTTGTGTTGCAACTTATTACATCGACTACTCGAAAAATCAGAAGAGCTATACTACTCACCCGGGCGTCGGCGTCACACCTTGGTTAAGCTTTTACATGCACGTTTGAATCTCATAGCTACTGTGTGAAATGGGTTGATACTTCACACATGTTGTGGTGGTCTTAATCTCAAATGTCCTGTTCTAATTTAAGAAAATTATGCGGTCTTTTGTACTTAGAAAATATTGGTTATAGGTGTGCGTGCATGTTTATATCTTAACAACTATTGTAGGGACTACATCGTGTGCAATTCTCATATTTTAGAAACAAACAATATTTCACATTTTCGAATAGTCAAGCATGCTGTCTTTTGGACAGTTCTTGTTACTTTGTTTTGTTATCTTTTGTTCCTTCAAAGCGCCTTGTCACAAGTCATATATTAATGTTAACTCATGAACACTTCTTGTTTGTTTTCTAAGGCCCGAATGGTGAACGAACGACTAAGGACCGCCGAAATATACTGCCTACAGCAAATAGTCAACGTTTCCAAGGCAACAACTGTGGAATGTCTAGCTGTCGACGAGGTAAGTCAACAATCTATTTCAACCCTTAGAATGCTGGGTAACTTTCTGGAAATAGATTTATGTGTCGTCTGCTTTTTAAAATCTTGAATTTCCTCTTAATTTTGGTGAGGAAGGATTATCAAAGTAGCCAGCAGGTAAGATTACATGCCAGCCGCCAATGAATTTGGTGGCTTGCCTGTGATCTAACCAGTTTGCATTAGTCTGTTCCAGCATTATCAGGGTTAAGATGAGAGCGTTTATTACAAGAACATAGAAGGCCCGTCTTTTACCGTTTACTCATTAACAAAAATACGATTTTTGTGACAAGTCTAAATTAAAATCAACGACTAAAAGTAACAATACACAACTAAGTCTTCATGGTTATGTGAAGAAACTTTTGTAACAGAAAGGAAAAGCTCTGATTGTTATAAGGAAATCAGTTTGTTGTAAGAGTGATTTCGGAAATATTCTATAACTGTTATAGAAGATAAAATGTTAATAAGATATCTGACGACCCGTTCGAGTGTAGCTCATGACTTAAGGTATTAGAAGGCTTTTGACGGCACATGGTATTCCACGGAAATAAAATGTGTATCAATCAATTACAAAATTCCGATGATAATGGTTGGGCCAGTGGTTATGAAAATCTAGAAAATAGAAACTGGCGAGTTCCTCATCTCTGTTTTTTCCTCTTATTATGTTTGAGATTACTTTAAAACAGAAGACAAGTCACCAAGAAAGCTCATACGGAAGCTTTTTGGAAGATTGGTGTCCGTATTAAACCGTAAACCGTCACACACTTCACCGTAAACCATCACACACTTCACCGTAAACCGTCACACACTTCACCGTAAACCATCACACACTTCACCGTAAACCATCACACACTTCACCGTAAACCGTCACACACTTCACCGTAAACCATCACACACTTCACCGTAAACCGTCACACACTTCACCGTAAACCGTCACACACTTCACAAAAATGTCTCCTTTTGATATGGTACCAAATAGAAGATTGATTGAAACTATTTCTCTCAGAGAACTTAAATGACTTAAACGCCTAAGTAGAAGATGATTAATCGAACATATCTTGATTATAAGAATTAACTTATAAAAAATGACTAAACCATTTTTAAAATGATTTATATTATCATTTCTATGGGTAAAAATCAATCAGGTTATCTTACAGGAACTTTTTTGAAAGTCATAGCAAATGATTTTTTTAACTATTAATGTGTGTTGTGTCATAATCTTTAATAACAAAAAAAAAAGTGTGTTGGCCTAGCAACAATTACCTTACAATCGAGGATAGAAAACAGTTGTAATCTTTAATGAATGCGATTAATCATGGCACATGTTAGAAATAAACTTTTGCTTTTTTAACACCTTTTCCAAACGCCAAACGTTCGGCTGTCCCAAGTTGAAAGAGTTTTCAGATGACATTTCAAAATTTGGTGTAATTGAAAAACAATCTTCTGATAGGGCAGAAAAAAAATGTGTGAACAGAAAAAAATGCTCGTTAAGAGCAACTTCTCCATTTCCCACAATATTTTCAAGAGTCGTCTGCACAAAACCGGTCAAATGTCGTTATAGTTTGATAATTGGTTTAACGTTATTTGTTACTTTGTTAGAGAGATGTTAATCACACCCACCCAAAGCTATGGATTGCCAGTGGAGATAGCGAAAATTTCCAGCTCTCATATATAACAATGGGGGAAAACCGAAGCGAAACAAAGGTACAGTTTTATACGTTTCTTTTCTCCATTTCTTTAATGTTGTTTTTACGTCAGTTTCAAACAACAATTCGTTCATATCGCGGTGGTCAGCTCATATCCATGCTCTTTCTGCAACCATTGCCTCAACAGTACTGTACAATTTTATTTCGAAATCGCAGCCTGTTTTTCCACATGGGAACAACATGTATCAGTGATGGCGGATAAATAGGTCATGTTACATCGACTCCATTGAACGTTGTAATAACATCCGGGTACTAGAACTCAGTCGGAGATGCTACAGATCGAGTTAGTACTTTATTTTCGTTTTCTCTTTTTTTTTTTTTTTATTTCTCTAAGAGCAAAAACCAAGAAAGGGAAACTTTTCATTTGTTAATTCAAGTTTATCTCCTGGTTGTGCATAACCAAATAATCAAATTGCACGAAATGAAAATCTAATAGGCCATCATAAGAACTGACGAAAATAGACTTTTGTATACAAACACAATCGGAATTGATTTGATAGAATATAATAAAATTCTATCAAATCAATTCCGATTGTGTTTGTATACAGAAACAAATCTTAACCTCGCAACAAAACCCTGTTGTTTACTTATGTACCTATGTTATGTATAACAGGGCTTCTTGTTTAACGACGGACGTATCTTGGTCCGGTGACTGCGTCGTTCAATTTGCAAGAAACGGTTTTCAATTCACTAGAATTACACTCTTCAGTTTACGCTTCTTTCCTGGATACATCCGGTGCTTTTGACAACGTTCGACATAGTGCACTCTTCGATAAAATGAGAACCATTGGAGTTAAGGGCAAGTTTCTGCGACTCCTTATGAACTCGTATGCAGACCTCAAAGCCTTTGTCTCAGTAAATGGAGTTTCATCCCAATTATTTGACGTACTACAGGGTGTTAGGCAAGGCGGCATAATGTCTACTTGGAGCTATCTCCTGTTCATCGACGAACTTCTACACCAACTCGAGTCTTCTAATGTTGGCTTAAACGTTGGACACCTTTGCTGTGGTAACCCGACACTAGCAGACGACCTAGTACTACTCTGCTCATCCCTCTCCGCTCTAGAACGCCAGTTAGATGTCACGAACCATTACGCAAATCACTGGGGCTATAGTTTTAACAAAGACAAGTGCAAATTCATTATCTTCGGCAAAGACAACAAATCGGCTACAAGTGTCAAATTTGGTGACTCTGAAATTGAAAAATGCGGGGAAGTAACTCATGTTGGTATTACATTAAATAAATCCCTCACAAGCTCGAGTACAATCAAAACCCGCTGTCGAAAGGGCCAATCATCTCTTTACTCTATTCTAGCTCTAGGAAGTGAACAAGAAAGCATCAACCCAATAGTGAAAAGCTCCCTATGCAAATCAATCGCGATTTCGTCCGCACTCTATGGTTGTGAGTTATGGCACAGCATTTCCGCTGTAGACCTACTTAGAATTGAAAAGCTGTGGCGGCTTTGTGCGAAAAGATGTCAATGTTTGCCAACAGGAACTAGGACCGACATGGCATTGGGATTATTAGGTTGGCTTCCATTGGAAGCTGATATCGACAAGCGGAAAATGTCTTTCCTCCAAACTCTGTGTTCCATGCCATCGGATAATCTTTCCAAGGAGTTATTTACTTTCAGGCTTCATCTATTCATTTCAAAACAGTGCAAAGACCAATACGGATTTCTCCCCGAAATCTTTCGGATTCTACAAAAGCATAACCTGTTTCACTATCTTACTAAGTATGTTAGCGACTCAGTGTTTCCAGGAAAGCAACAGTGGAAGAAAATCGTTTCAAGATCCGTAACACATACGTATGCTCAATCATGGGAAAAAACAATTATAAGAGACAGTGATTTTGACCGTTTCAGAAATACACACAGAACATTGAGACCGTCACTGCTGTGGAAGAACGCCAAAACAAAGCAAGAAATTGCCAATGCGATCAGTTCTGTGAACATTTTAGCCAGTCCAAAATACATAAGGAGGAAATCAAGCCCGTGCATACATTGCCAGGCTAACTACACTGACATAAAAGTACATTTTATATCTGAGTGCAAATTCTATTCTCCAGAACGCAATCTTTTGATGAAAAGTATTCAAACGAAAATATCTGAAAACATGTCATCTTTTTTAACCAGGTTTTATGGTCAAAATGAAGTGTTTGTACGAAATTTATTAGATACTGATTTGCCTGCTGTATTTGGTTTAGATAATAATGAACAAATCCTTTATACGAAGCTCTGTATGCATTACATTAATAGGGTGCTTGCGTTTGAACTCTAGTTGATTAATACACAGTTTTAATATGATCCTATTATACATTTTCAGGAAAGTATGACGTATTGAACATTTACTCACAGTATGCATAGTTGTGTATATAACTATGCCATGCTGAGCGTAAATGGTTCTGTAAATAACATTGCTCAATTACTAACGTTTGTATTTGCAAATTGTACTTTTCTTTATTATTATTATTTTGTTATTCAAATTATTAAAAGGGTACATGCGTTTGAACTCCAGTTAATACGCAATTCGAACATGATTCTGTCGAAAGTATGACGCATTGAACATTTACCCTCGGTGTGCGTAGCTGTATATATAGCTATGTCATGCCGAGTGTGAATGATCCTGTAAATAATATTTACTTTATTACAAATATAAGTATGTGCAAACTGTTCTATTGTATACTCATGTTGTTCAAATCACTGTTAAAGTGGAACTAAATAAATAAAAACAAAACCCTGTTGTTTACTTATGTACCTATGTTATGTATAACAGGGCTTCTTGTTTAACGACGGACGTATATTGTGTATGGAGGTGATCGGAGACCACTACTTAGCTGTGGGTACCCAGCGTTGTCGGGTGTGGGTATTCGACACGGCGAGGAATACATACTGCCATTCATCCGCCCAGCTTCAAGACTCCGTGCTCTGTATGAAACACTGTAAAGGGTAAGTTGGAGCTAGAAGCGTTAACACCTACAGACGACATTTATTTTTACTTGAAGTAGACGACGTTTGAAAAGCTTTGTAAACATGTGAAAGGCTTTTCAGTTCTGCTGTTGTGAATAGATTTAAAAAGCATTGTGGCAAAAGAAGAAATTGCTTGTGACAAGCAATTTCTCCTTTTGCCACAATGCGTTTTGAAAGTCGTCTGCTGCAAGACGCATAAATGTGGCGTTAGTTGTTATTTGGTTAAGATAGGGATTGCAAAACCGATCGCCAATCTTGTCCAAAAGCCTTAAGGGACAAGCGAAGTTTAAACGAAATATACTATAACACCATTATACCAGCAAGTGCAAAAAAAGTGATTTGGCATTAACAGACACGAAAACCAAAATCAGATTTCGTCATGCTTGGTTAATATAGCGGCTTGTCCAACCATTGTGCATCTGTGGAGAGCGCGGTATAATGCACGAGTTTGTAACAGTAAACGCGATTTCTTTTATCCGCGCTCTTCCCAGGTGTAATATGTGACGCAACGCGAGCCCGTTAAATATTATTTATACTCAATTAACCTGTTCCAAATTAAGCTGTTCCAATATGTTATACGGTGTAACAAAAGGCATAACATCTCAACGTTAAAATAGTACGTGTTTCTCGAACCTTTGATACGTACATATTGATTATTTTACTAATATAGTTTCCATGGAACAAGCCAAACCAATTCCTTAAACATCATTTCTCGACAAGCACATTTGTTGAGTGCCACAAGTTTAAAAAATCCATCAAAATTACAAAATGTATTTTTCGAAATTGTTCCCGCCATTTCAAGTTTTGTAATCGTAGATTAATGACGTGATGTAAACGAGCAATCAAACATTTACTTCAATCATATCTTTACACATAGCCTTCATTTAGAAATTACTACGAAAAACGGAAATAGATTTCTAGAAATGCTTTGAAAGCAATGACTTGGAATTTCAAGAGTGTGGAATGATGCACCATGTGCCGAGATTTTCCCGTAAAGGCACCTTCGACCCGCTCACTCCGACGAATTAACCGAAAAGTCTAAAACATTTTACAATCTTTACTGATGTACGATTGAATGTTCTCTTTAATTATTTTCAAACATAGAAAGTGGCATTCCGCATTTCCTTTATGTATATGTTTTTATTCTAATTTCAGTGAAAGAGAAGGCGGTTGGCTGTTGGCTGGATTAGCAAACGGGAAAGTTGCGGTGTTTACAGCTAATGAGCTTATTATAGTAAGACATATCTTATATATATTTTATATTACTACATTGTCTTTACTTCTATTATCTAACATCGTACTCGTATGATTTAGTTTTCCTCAAATAACGTTTATATATTTAAAGCAAATAGGTTGAATAATGTTCAAGAAAAATTTATAATAAGGGCGGAGAACTGCGTATCTCGAACATATAGCAGTCAGCTCGACGCAGCTTCTTTTCTTTTCTCACCCAGTACTGCACATTGTTTAAGCCAACTTTCTCATATTAACAACATGAATTCCCGTTGACTCCAATATTGTATCGGGTATTTGCAAGACTCTTCTGAGTGAAATATAGTGTTTTCTATCCTTAGCTATATACAGAAACATTAAAAAGCTGGTCCATTAAGCACTCAAAAACTGTATTGAAATGGAAACCTCAATTGTCTATGTTTTTATCTGCGGACCAAAACGTACTAGTATCGTGCGAAATCAGTGCACAAGCTGTCAAATCTAGCCGATGTACCGGTATTTGTGTTCATACATCCCCCAAAAAACAAACTTTGAGAGAATTGCTTGAGTAACATGTGCGATATGACATGAATGAAATGGTGAACGTGATGAAAATTGGCTTTGACGAATGAGAAGGAATTTTGGACACTACATGTACCTTTATCGTTATAGCGTCAAAGGACATATTTAATGGTATTGATGAATGTAGTGAAATGTTGATCAATGAGGAGGAATGTTTGATTCTACATATATCTCTACCCTAGACACTCGTGTTTCTGTTCCATTCAGGAGGAGGGGGTAGATCCGATCTGTCTGTACCCAGGTCAGGAGTACGAGCCTGTACTGTGCATGGTGAAGTTCGGTCGCCGGGTCGTCCTGTCCTGTGGGTCCAGGATCGTTGTGCTCAACACCACCAAGGGTATCGTGATAGAGAAGATGGAGGAGACCGTCCCAAATAGGTAGGTCCTTCATACGAATATTCCTGCAAGGTACCGTTTTACTTAACAACTTATGGAAAATATCTACGTGAGTCTGGACTGGATGAAAATACAATATTGCCATGTGACACGTTCTTAGAAGCGTCTCGAAGACAAATCGGTTTGTGTACTGGTTTAGTATCCAGATTGCAGACATCGAGAGTGAATTAAATAAGGCTCAAGCTTTCCGTCACAATCGATGTAAAATAAACAAGTTTAAACTAAGTCTACTTAAATGTCAAACATAGCTTTAAGGGAAAAGAAGTTCAAAACATAAGATGTTATTTCAAACAAATATCTTCTGTAAAATTAGATGACATGCATCACCCAAAGAGTTTGGGTTTGGTTTGTACTTTAAATATCAAACCTTTAAAACTTGGATTGCTTAAGCCTACATATAGACGGGAGGCCTGATGCGCCTCTCGAAAGGCAATTGTGTATACTCCCATAACATGGTTCTTATCCATTATATGTTTTTTTGACAATGTTCATTCAAACCAAAGACTGTTTTGTAAACAGTTAATTAATGGTTATCTAAGAGACACATGCATATAACATCTCACAATTACCTCAGGAACGTTGTAAAGGGTATGTGAGGAACTTTTGTTTCGAACTTCCGAGCTATATACTTCCAGTAGAACACGCTACCGACTGAGCTCGACTCAAGTCGTCTGGGAACTATGTTAACTTACTCGTAACGACCAATTTCTTCATTTGTCATAATCATTCAATTAAATTTTACCATTTTATTGATTCTCTTTACACTAAAACTACGCAAAAACCCATACGAAGCCTTTTCACTAAAACTACTTCCAAACCCCTCCGAAGCCCCCCCCCCTTCTCCGGTACTGAACCAAAATGAAATAAAAAATATTGTTGGTATGTTCTTTATACACACAGGGCCGCTCACATTCCTCCAATATACAGACTGGCTGTTCTGAAAGGTCAGATTCTCTACTCAAAGAAAGGGGCATCACTCGTGGAGATCTGGGACTCGGTCAAGGACGCGATACATGCGACCATTGACGTGGGGAAGAAAATGAAGTAAGGAGTGTGTTATTTCTCGGTATAATACAGCTTTGTGTCTAAATCTGTTCCTTAAAAAGTGCTTCAAAACACCATTGCAACACCCCACAACTACAATCAATGCGACAATGGCAATATCAATACCAAAGTATCAATGGGGTAATCAACCATTTCCTTGATTTTCGAAACTACCTTAACCCTTAGAATGTTGGGTTATTTTCTTAAAATAATTTTGTGTCGTCTGCTTTCCAAAACCATAAATATCTGCTTTATTCTGTTGAAAAAGGTACTCATAGTAGCAAACAGGTTAGATCGCAGGTCAGTCACCAATTTACTTGGTGGCTGGTCTGAATCTAACTTGTTTGCATAAGCATGAAGTCGGTTCCAGCACTATAAGGGATAACACGCGATTGCAACAACTCAATTAAAATCACTTTGCTAATGACAATATTCATATAAAATGAAGGTTATGTAGAATAAAGGTGCAATGAAGGTAATCGATAATTTTTCAATACCAGACACAGCCTTGGTCAATAACATTTCACACATATAACATTTCTACTACCAAGAAACAGGTTTGTTTCCCAATTTCGTATCTCCTTCAGAGATATGAAGAATATATAACCATTTGCGTTTACGATGACAGATAAACATGTTCCAGGAAACATATTCTGTGATTTTATCTGTTGATGCATTGTCCTGTTTAATTCAGCCTGTCGGAATCTGGAGCTCGAATAACAGCATTGACCGCTGATGGTAAATCGATCTGGGTGGGTACACACAGCGGCCATATTGGAATAATAGATATGACGTCACATGCCCTGTTAGCGGTAACCCATCGTTATGAACACGCGGTTAGGAGTCTTCTACATGTGAATGATTTTGGTAAGAGTTTTCATGGTGATATGCCGGAATGAGAACACAAAGCAGCTATATCATCACGTATCATTTCGTCTAGTCGCATTAAGGGCTTTGCTTGAACCTTAGAATGCAGGGTAGTTTTCTAAAAGTAGTTTTTGTGTCGTTTGCTTTCCAAAACCTTCAATGTTTGCTTACTTTTGTTGAGAAAAGATATTTGCAGTAGCAAACAGGTTATGGCACAAGGCAGCCGCAAATGTACTTGGTGGCTGACCTGTGTCTAACCTGTTTGCATAGGCATGAAGTGGGCTCCAGCACATAAGGGTTAATTCAGCGGAGACATTGTGGTGTTTAGACACTTAAGTAATTTTCATAGGTTCCATGTTTGAATATAGGTTCAAACATGATGTCCGTTTACACGTAATATATGTATAAACTTCATTTGGCAGAAACAAAACAAATTGTCAGTCGTTTGAATAGTGTTTTACCTATAAGATTCGAAATCAACTTTACACTCTGCCCTTGCATCATGTTGTTAGGGCACCAATTTTGAATGTGAACTATTCTTTTGATCGATATACTTTAAATGTACATGTTTTATGCCAAAATATGATACCATGCTCTTTTGTTTTTGATAAGCAAGAAATAAACGAAGCTAAAGAAATTAAACAATTATTTAATGACACCATTTCAGGTTCATTCAAGCAGTCAGTGGTACTCAGTGGTGGACTAGGGTTTAGAGACACTCAAGGCCCGGAAACAGATTCGAGTAAGTATTTATTTGTAATACCAAATGGCCAAGAACCAGCGGAACGTAATTAAGGACAGTATCGATCGTTATGTATTTATGTGTCGGTAAGCCGTGACGTAGGATTTATTGGCGCTGATGCACTTATCACAAAGTGTTCACGTTATGAATGACGTTCGATATTTTGTAGTAAACCCCGCTTTGCATGGGAACCGATTTACCCTGACCGTGCCATTCATAGATGCTAGGGTGCAGCATGCGTATTAATATGCAAACTTATAACTAAAGATGTAGGTCTAAAATGTCCGCCATTATCTGTTGTTCATAGCCATCGAAACTGCAATGATATGGTCGTATTGTCCCAGATTGCAAGCTACAAAAACATTACAGCACAGTAAAAGACAAAGCAAATGAACCATTCAAAGACATAATTACACCTGATCAGTGAAAACATTGTCGTCTACTGATTTGTTATGCTGTCTTTATACTTGCAAAGTCTTTATAACAATGCTTTAGTTTCTCAACTTTGCATTAAAGTTCGACAAACGTTAAAGTACTGACGCCTAATAAAAATACACAATATGTTAGAATTTTATTGTGTTGGGAACGCATGTGTATGGTAAAATAATTAAGAAAAGAAAGAAGATATTTTTAAAGATCAAACATGTACACAAAACCGGTCGTCTTAAAGTATCATATAAAGAAAGTTTTTCCAAAATGAACAATATAGTTTCCTTTTAGGAAAGTCCTTGCAACTTGATGTCATACTTTTGAACAATTGTAAGACAGTTGGAAATATGTTGGTATGAGTTGCGAGTGAGGAAGATTTTCTTTAACCCTTATATTGCTGGAATCGACTTCATCCTTAGGCAAACAGGTTTGATTTAGGCCAGACGCTAAGTAAATTGGCGACTGGCCTGTGATCTAACCTAATTGCTACTCTTGGTATCTTTCCTCATAAAAATCAAGCAGATAGTCAAGGTTTTGGAAAGCAGACGACACAAAAATATATTTTCAGAAAATTACCCAGCATTCTAAGGGTTTACCAAATTCTACCATACACTATTGAATACACATTCAATTGTACAGTCAAATTTGTGTTAATAGGTCAGCCTATGAAACTGAGAAAATTGGCTGTTTAAGACAGGTTGGTTGCTTAACACAAATTGATGTACACCAGGGCTCACGCTGTCGGTCGCCAAATGCGCCAAATGCGAATATTATTTCATTCTGGCGAAAGATTTCCCAATTTGGCGAATTTGCTTGGCGCATGTTTTTTTCATTCAACTTTACCATTTTCCCACCTGTCCGGACATTACAGACAGTTATATCTTTTGACAAACTGAACAGTTAGTATCTCCGTAAACCCCAAATTAATCCGCTAATTGTTATCCCCGTGTCAAACAATGCCTGAGGCGTGTATTAATCGGATCTTTATTATGTGTAAACAACTCGACACACTTGATTGGTAGACTCGATGCGATTGTTCCACGAAAACCGATTACTATTTACCGCATTCCGTCCAGTGTTTTATGATGCATGGTAGAATGCGAGAATTTGAAGAGGATTAATTTGTAAAGTATTTTGATATTGACAGTTTGCTTCCTTCGTTGATGCAATGGTACTATTCAAATTGCGATCCTCTATTATTAATCATTCAAATCATCATACCGGAGTCTTGACGAGAGAAAAAACAAATAGACCTAAGATCATGTTTACTTTCCATTTAACTATCGGACATTTCTAAAATAAATAACAAAACTGAGAATTCAGAAATGTATAGTCTTCAATATGATTTGATGTTATCTGAGATAAAAGATTCATTTTGATTTTGTCACTCAAAGCGTAGCGTTTAGTTATACCATCTTTGGTTTGAATTTGTTCGGAAGGGGAAAGGGGAATGTCTTGGCTTTTTTTTTTTTTTTAAACAATATTTTTATTGGCATTACACATTACATATTTATGACATTACAATTTTAATAAAAATGGTGAAACATAACAAACAGAAATAATTAACCAAGAGGATTTAACACATATCTACATACAACATGAAGAGTATTTAAAATAAAGAAGTTTTAATTGGAGTCATTTGCTCAGAATTTGGCTCCTACTTCTTTAATTTGGCTCCTATTTTTGTCATTTGGCGAATGTGCTGGCGCAGACTTTTTTCCAGCCAGGGTGAGCCCTGTACACTATAAATCCAACAATGTGGCTTTCTGTAGCGGTTGTTTAAGGACATTCTCGGTAGTTTTATCTGCGCACCCAAGGGAGATAATAATCTGTTACCGAAGAGGTACTTGCAAAGTAGTCGGATAAACGTTTTATTCGGATTGAATTTACTGTATGCACTTTTTATAAGAATAATCATATTATTCATCAAACTATAAAAGGTTATTAACATAATTTTATACTTATCTGCATATTAAACCCAAAGCTTCTATTTTTCATGTTAAGTTATTTTGATCGTTTTAATAAATGTTTTTCAAATACGGTTACCATGGAAACTGTCATTTTACAGAAAAACTAACTCGTCAGCATATACTTCTTTTTGCATTTTGTATTTCAAGATTAAATTTTACATCACATCCTGAAAAATAAGAAAATTCTATGAAAGGATTTTTAAAATATCTTCATTTATTTGTAATAAACATATCGATTTTCATTGTTTTTTGTCAAATACAAAAAATTGAAAAAATGATTTGGATTACAAAAATTGTTTAGATTTTAATAATTTGAAATAACATTGAATAATAAAGTATTGATTGTATGAATTCATGTTTTTTGAGTTAATAAATCTTCGAGAAATTATTCTATTACCTTTAAAGATAGTATGATCATTTTGACTTCGTAAAAATTGTCATTTTACGAAAAAACTAACTCGTCGACCTGCATATTTCTTTTCATTTTTGAATTCACAATAGGATTTTAAATAACATATCAAATTTTAAGAACATTCATTGAAAGGATTGTTTTCTTATAAAACTGTAGAACATGGCCTTAAGGCATATTGGTTGCATGAAAGGATGCTTGCTTAACACAAGTTGAACTGTTTTTCAGATACCATGTGCGGATGCCTGCTTGTGTGGGACGCGGACTTTCCCAAGTATGCTAAATCTCTGTCCGAATATGAACTCAAGCGTCAAGCACTTCATCAATGTAACGGACAAAGGTGTATTTGCCAGCACAGTGTTATAAATCAGTGAAAAGAAAACCCTTATATATCCATTAGCCAGCCAACTGATCAAAGTGAAACCGAGGTAAACGCATCCTTTACATTTCGATAGCCATTGTGCGATTTTGATGTCACAAGGAGACGATATGAATTAGTGGTGGACAGGGACTTTATTTTCAGTTTGTGCTAATTAACAGAAGTTTATTTTAAAAAGTCCAACTTAAAAGTGATTTTTGTTATGTTTGAATGTTCACAAGGTGGAGCATTTTCGCTTGATGTTGAGACTGGAGCAAACCCAATACTAAAGAAGCATTTTTATCTCTTGATAAATTCAAACTTTGACCACGGCAACAGTTTGTTTGTAAGCATCTACTTATGTGATTATTAGAGTGAATCGGCATTTATGTTCATACTGCAGTTGATATATGATTTGGTTGAGGCCGTTTTAACACTTATTTTATGCTTCCAACACAACATTCCCTCCCTCTAATTTAACTATTTAGAAAAGTTTTATTAAATGTAACACGTCTCCGAGACGATTTCAACAACTTGTCACATTACAATTTTGTCTTTTTGTTTATGATCATTTACATGCACATTAGTTTTCAGTTGCGCGAATGGTTTCCTTAAGTCGTTTAGTGAAATGGTCCCCTGGTGAATCGACATTTGCTTTTGTCAGAACCAAGCATTTCAAAAGGCAAAAGAAAATATGTTGTTTTGAATCATAATTTTTACAGAAAAAATATATTTTCTCATGGAAATAATGAAGTAACATTTAATTTTGTAAAACAATGTCCATTTTATAATGTATAATATGTTTCAAATGTGTGCCAAACGTATTCATATAAGTAACACCTGACTTATATGATGCATTTTTGTATGATTGATGTATTTTAAGGCCTGGTTAGGCCGTAAGCTGTAAATGTTTGTTAATTAACTAAATGACTAAAAATGAACGTATATAGATATGTGTTTTGTTGTCTTACCTAAAATGTTACTGATAATCTAGGACGTGTTGGGCGGGTACATGAATAAAAGGCTCTACCTGTTATGATTATACAGATACGGTGTGTTATCTTGGCGTCGTTTGTTTAACCGTCAGTTATGCGTTAACTGCCGTTCGATGTAGTTTTAGTGTATATGTTTCGGAGGGGGTTTTGGCGTTGTTTTAGTGTAAAGGTTTCGGAGGGGTTTTTGGCGTAGTTTGAATGTACATGTTTCGGAGGGGGTTTTGGCGTCGTTTTAGTGTATAGGTTTCGGAGGGGTTTTGCGGGTAGTTTAAGTGTACAGTGAACCCTCGTTTATCCGGACACCGATTATTCGGATGTCTCGCAATCCGAACAAAATTGTAAGGGAACGGAATTATTGGACCAGTTTATTGCAGACGACTTTTGAAAACATTGTGGGTAAAGGAGAAATTGCTCGTGACGATATGTCTTAATGTGAATAAGAACATGCTCTGCTTCATTAGTCCGGATTTTTCGGTAAACCGGACATTTTGTTGGGAACGGACGTGTTCGGATAAACGAGGGTTCACTGTATATGTTTGGAGGGGGTTTTAGCGAAGCTTTAGTGTATAGGTTTCGTGGGGGTTTTGGCGTAGTTTTACTGTAACGGTTTCGGAGGGGGTTTTGGTGTAGTTTTAGTGTAAAGGTTTCGGAGGGGGGTTTGGCATAGTTTTAGTTAAAAGGTTGTGGAGGGGTTTTTGGCGTAGTTTTAGTGTATATGTTTCGGGTGGGGTTTTGGCGTTGTTTTAGTGTAAAAGTTTCGGAGGGGGGTTTGGCGTTGTTTTAGTGTATATGTTTCGGAGGGGGTTTTGGCGTTGTTTTAGTGTAAAGGTTTCGGAGGGGGATTTGGCGTAGTTTGAGTGTATATGTTTCGGATGGGGTTTTGGCGTAGTTTCTGTGTAAAGGTTTCGGAAGGGGTTTAGCGTAGTTTTAGTGTAAAGGCTTCGGAGGGGGTTTGGACGTAGTTTAAGTGAAAAGGCTTCGTATGGGGTTTTGCGTAGTTTTAGTGTAAAGGCTTCGTAGGGGTTTTTGGCGTAGTTTTAATGTAAAGGCTTCGGATGGGGTTTTGGACTAGTTTTAGTGAATATGTTTCGGAGGGGGTTTTGGCGTAGTTTTAGTGTAAAGGTTTCAGAGGGGGGTTTGGCGTAGTTTTGGTGTATATGTTTCGGGTGGGGTTTTGGCGTAGTTTTGGTGTAAAGGTTTCGGAGGGGTTTTGTCGTAGTTTTGGTGTAAAGGTTACGGAGGGGGTTTTGGTGTAGTTTTGGTGTAAAGGTTTCGGAGGGGGTTTTGCGTAGTTTTAGTGTAAAGGCTTCGGAGTGGGTTTGGGTGTAGTTTTAGTGTAAAGACTTCGTATGGGGTTTTGCGTAGTTTTATTGTAAAGGCTTCGGAGGGGTTTTTGGCGTAGTTTTAGTGTAAAGGTTTCGGAGGGAATTGGCGTATATTTAGTGTTAAAGGCTTCTGAGGGGTTTTGGCGTAGTTTTAGTTTAAAGGTTTCGGAGGGGGGTTTTGCGTAGTTTTAGTGTAAAGGTTTCGGAGGGGGTTTCGGTGAAGTTTTACTGTACAGGTTTCGGGGGGGGGGTGTAGTTTTAGTGTAAAGTTTTCGGAGGGTTTTTTGGCGTAGTTTAAGTGTAAAGGTTGCGGAGGGGGTTTTGGTGTATAAATGCTCACAAAGTTTAGAGCTGTGTAAATGCACAAAAAAAATAGTGGTTTTAGCTCATGCTTTATTTCCCATACACAGGTCTGTAAATTTAAAATGCCTTCGTCATCTATGTGCACATGGTATCTTGACATAGAAACCTTGACAACGCGAAGAATAGTCCAAATAGATTTTGGAAACATTTACACATTACCACCTTACATCATATTTTTGCGTTTTACAGTTAAACGACTTCAAACAACATCGTGTCAAAAGGAGAACTTGCGTATCACAAACAAATTTTCCTTTTGACGCAATGCTTTTTTTTTCAATCTATGCACCTATCACAACAGCAGAACTGAAAGGTTTTTCACATGTTTACAAAGTTTTTCTAAAGCCGTCTGCTTCAAGTAAAATTATGTCGTTTGCAGGTGGTAATGAGTTAAGGGAATTCACAAGTCAAAAAGGAAGATGTTGATTCATAAAAATCAAACCTTGGTGAATTTAAATATTACTCAAAATCACATTTAAAACAAACATCACAAATGTATTTTAATCGATACATAATCACAAGATAATCACTTCGCTTTCGGAAGAACGCTTCCTTTCTTATTTTTCAGTAGATTGGCCTTCACTTTATTCCACTTACTCCTTGCGTTCTTGGCTCCGCCTCCTTTCTTGTTTTTGGCCTGTTTAAGGGTGATGATCACAAGTACGAGGGTGGTGATGTTCATACATAACACAATAAAGGCCAGAATCTTCGTCACTGTCGTCGGAATGTTCATACACTGGTCGAGCAACACGAACCCTGGGGAATAAGGATAAAGCATCAGATAACATGTTGGTATTTTCAGTTTAATTTAATTCAATTAAATTCTTTATTGGCAAAAAACCAGCATATAAAGGCCTTTGGCCAAAACCACATTCACAAGTATGGTACTTACAAACATAAATTGAAGCAGATTAAGTATACAAACATGTGAAAGATGAAGCAATCACCAAACATGTAAAACACATTTTAATCAATCTAACACATATAAATACAGCACAGTGGATAAATCAAAAGATTACTTGCATTTCACAAGTTAGGTACATTCTTTTTTGTTTTTTTCATTTCAGTAAGCATGTCAGTTTGGATTTGTGTAAAGATTATACTATAAGATACGTTTACATATCCATCTAAACGCAATCCTTTAAGACAGTTCAAAGGACCAATGTGGACAAGATGAGATATTGAGAAGAACAATTTTGTCGCAGTAGTTTATCATTTATACCTAATTTGTCTTCTTTCATGACATCTTCAAATGATGCACTTAATTTAGTTCAGTAATCACAAATATCTCACACGAAACGATCGGTAAATATAGTTGTTTTTTTTTTTTTAAATATATTTTTAAAGTCACTCTTGTAATCTCTTCTTAAGTATGCAAAACATTTTAAAGAATGTTGTTTTCATTTGTCTGCTGTAAACCGTGGATTCAAGTTCAGAATATCTTATTCTTATTTTAAAGTGCCTGAGTTTTATCCAACATTCCGTTTAATACCAATATTAACCCTATGAATGCTTGGTAAATTTCTAAAAATAGATTTTCGTGTCATCTTCTTTCGAAAACCTTTATTTTCTGCTTAATTTTGGTGAGTAAATTTTGATGTTGCAAACAGGTTAGATTAAGGAGATTGGCGGCTGGTCTAGGACCAGCCTGTTTGCATAAGCCGGCTGTCGGGTCAAGCAATATAAGGGTTCAGAAAGGCGATAAAGTTCAAGAAACATGTCATAGGAATTGTGTCTCCGGGACGCTTCCGATGACATGTCACATGGAAATTTAGACTTACGCAAATATTTTCTTTAAGTCGTTAAGAAAAACGCTACTTAAAACTGTAGAACAATTTACATAATGTGTATGTGTTGTATATTAAGAAATTCTCTTCATTCAATCGTGAAACCAATTTTAAAGAATTCCATCAATATGAAATATGCATGGATGATATGCATGGATAGATATCTTTCGAACAAATCTTCATGCCAATATAAATTCAAACACAAAATGTTAATACCGATCTCCTCCTGTCTGTCTTTTTTTAAAGAATGTTAATTAAAACATTTTAATAAACATTAAACAATCAGTGTATACGTCTATCTACTAAACGCCTTACAAAAAGCAACCGTTATTCCGCCCATTTATTCGGCTCAATTCGCCCTTTCCGGTTGTTCAGCAGCTGATTCTTGACCGTCTCCCATTTACTCCTTGGGTTCGATACACCGTCCCCGCTCCCGGCATGCTTGCGGGTCAAGATGACCAACACAAGGGCCGCGATGTCCAAACAGAGCGCTACGGACCCCAGGATCTTGGTCAACACGGTAGGTATGGTCATACACTGGTCAAGCATGACGAAGCCTGGGAAACGGGAAAGTGGTCACCCATTACCCCATTACCAAACAATAACGACATTTGACAAGTTAGTTGCAGACGACTTTTGAAACATTGTGGGGAAATAGAAAATTGCTCTAAACGAGCAGTTTCTCATTTACACACAATGGTTACTGCCCTATCAGAAGATTGTTTTTCAATTTCAATATATTTTGAAAAGTCGTCTTCAAACTCTTTCAATTCGGGATAGTCGAAAATTTGGCGTTTGGCAAAGGGTTACCATAGTGTTATGTGGCGGGTGTCAGTGCATCGAACCCAAGGGATGCGAATGTAATTAAAACCGTTTCACTAATGCAGGTTTACATGTCATCGAAAAGCTTCGGAAGCATTAGAATCGTCAACTTACTCTATGTTTTGGGAAAGCAGATGTGGCAGTGGAAACGGAATGATTAAATATGGTTCCATTGTTACATCATTACTTCACGTTACCGATAAGAAATATGATTTGTACGAACGACTTCAAACACGCTGTAGAACTATATTTTGTAAGCTATAAACATTATTTGTGTTATGTTTAATGCTGAATAAGATTATGTTTAAGTTATGTTCTGATTGAATATGGTTTTGTTGGTTTATTCATTTTTAACAATTTACAATGACCCATTATTTGTCAACTACATTTATGTACAAAGTAGTATATTTCGTTTTTGTTAAACAAAGGAGTCTTATCTCCTCAACGCAAATGAAGGAGAAAAAACTTTAAAGATGAATGGCCGAGTAATAGAAACAACTTTTCTCGCTTTTGTGGACTCGATCTCACAGAGTGGGATGACACATTTTCATTATCCTCTTGTAATAAAAGAACGTAACATTTTCTCTGTGAATCTGACCTTTTATTCTGATACTCCGTGATAAAATAGTAACTGAAACATGATACAGGTCATAGAAGCACCATTTGCGCGTGTGGATAAAACGATCAGTTATTATAGTACTATCTTAATCAGTCGATATATGATTAGAAATACCATCTGGGAACCGTTTTATGACCCACTCTACTAATTTGAAATAAAATCTTGGCGGAGTCACGTGGCGGATGGTATTTTCCTTCACAGTCAGCATTAATGTAGAACACCCATCATCCGCAATTTTGAAACTTATCCTTTCGTCGTATTACTTCGGTCGTTCTCGGTATAGGTTGGTCGGGACCGGAACTACCCGGTTTAAACCGAATAGTTCCGGCCCCGACCCATGTATACCGAGAACAACTGAAGTTATCCGAGGAAAGAATAAATTTTAAAATGACGGGTTAGGGGTATTCTACCTTAAACAGATATAGATCAATTGATTGAAGTTGTAAATCATTAGCCAAGTGTTACCAAGATTCTTTGCATCTATCACTCGTTGAGGTACAATACGGGTCAAGATGACAGTCTAGAACATAAAGAAGTGTTACCTGTTTCTCCATCGGCACAGATCGGCTCGGTAACGCAGCTACTGTAGTAGTACTTGTACACATTTTGTCCTGAAATACATAGTAAAACGGGAATAAAAGAGCTGAACAGGCAAGCACACATCAACGTTTAATTTCATAAGAACAGTGGTGTTGGTTCCCCAGCATTTTGCGCGTATAGCCGCTCGCAAAGTATGTTACCTTCGTGTGCGATATTACGTTAGGAAACCTGCAGAACCCTTACAAACGCAAAAGAGCTTCGTGGTTTTTATATCCAAAAACAATTGTCGTGTAAAAAGCAAATCCGTTACTCCTTGTTAAAGTCAATGAAATATCATTTCATAGCTTGATAACTCTTTATACAGCCGGGTGAATCACATGCTAATGTCTACGATCTGATGTCCGAAGAAGATGGCCGCAGTCGACGGGCTCGAATGACCTAAACCATCGTCCGGAACCGGCAGGTTTATGGTCCACACATGCGGGGTACACATCGTGGCTATCGTTGGCAAAAGTAGGTGAAAAAAGTAGGACGCGGCCAACTTGTTCGGACATAAGATCGTAAACATTGGTCCCGTTATTCCCCGCCTGTTTATATACAGAGTAAATAAATAGCTATTACATCAACGTCTAATGTCTCTGGCGACAAATCGAAGTCGCCGTGACGTTTGGTGTTAAAGTGATTTTATGTCAGAGTACTGTACTATTTCGGACATAAAAATACTCACACAGTTTGTTGTGTTGTTCAGACGCATTTTAGACACATTTACAAAATTAGTGGGGGATCATACATCCTAAATGTTGCAAGACCGTTGCATGGATTCCATCTTAAGGAAGTACCAATAATCCTCCATTTTGAAACTCATTCCTTCGTCGGATCACTTTAGTCGTCTTCGTCTTCGGTATATTCCGGTCGGGATCGGGACTATTCGCATTTAATCGAATCGGTCGAGCCCCTACTGTTGTATACAGAGAAAGACCGAAGTAATCTGACGAAAAAATGTGTTTCAAAATGGCGAATTATGGATATCAGACCTTAAGAATGCCAACTGTAAATGTACCCAGAAAATGAAAACAAACGTTTGTCTCACCTGTGCTAGCATTGTCCGCACCATAACACATCATATCTCCGAACACGGTCACGTTGTTATCACGTGTGTAGGGGACGAACCAGAGACTCGAACACGAGCATTCCCATTCGATGTCGTAAAGTCGGAGTTCCGTCAGTACGTTCATGTTGTTAAAGATACTGCCGTAAAGCGTGGAGAACAAGTTGTCGTTCAGATCCATGAAGCGTATCTGGGTGTTGTATGTAAACGTGTAAGTCGGCATCGTCATGATAGAACATCCCTGTAAATGAGACGTGTTACCAATCGGAACTCTTCGGCAAATTCCGTCAGTTTAGCCAGCCAACATCACTGAAGGGTTCCGATTGACGCATTATTCGTAAATATTATGTAGCATATATAACGGTGAAGTATTTTTCACGAGGTTTGTTTTTGCTTCCCACGCAACAAGAGGCAATTACAAACCCAGGAACACAAACTACACCGTAATATCTCCTTAATGATATACACTTAATTTGTAAATTATTAGATGAGCAATATCCTATCTTTTTTTGTTGTTTAAAATCATGAAAACAATAAGATGATAAATTTATTAATTTTTTATATAAGAATGAAATAGATGAAATATCACTGAAACGTATCATTTGTTATTCCTAATAAAATGTTCATTTTGATAATCTCGTTATATAAAAGGCATCGTGCCATTATTCTAAACAAATATATATCAATGACTTGGCATGACACGTTTTAACGCACATCAACAAACCATCTTCAAAACACCGTAACGAAAATGAAAACAAAGCTTGTTTGAAACTTTTCTTATTTAGTTGTAATGGGATTTATTAAAAAAAACCGTCATATGAAGCATAAGAACACCAGAACCAAGCGACTCCAATTGGAACAAATGTAACAAACTGCTTTTGTTACTTCTAAACATCTAATCATGTGATCGCCCCAGGTACAATGTGGTGAAATGACGGTTGGTCCTGTGTCAAGTCAAGGAATTAGTCTTGGAAAAATGTTACACGTATGCTTTTGCCTTTCATTCGGACAAACAATACATAAGTCGTCCACAGTAGACAGATACAATTCTTTGAATTTAATCAATAATAAATGTATAGTTTCAAATAAAAAAGCAAATAATGAGGGAAGTACATGTCCATCGCAGTATATGACCGAGTTCAAAATATATAGCAGGTGATATAGGCTAAATACAATGGTAGGTAGATAACTGCAGATATTCATTATCTCAGGCATGGTATCGTTCGATTTAAACATAAACATCACACGTGAGCGCGATGTAAAGGTCCAAGGCAGTATATGGCCGTGTTCAAAAAATATAAACTGGTTTAATTGGCGAAATGCAACGGTAGGTAACTCTGGTCGGAACCCAATATCTCAGTCATGGTATAGGCTCAACGCAGTATATGGCAGAGTTCAAAACAGATATCTTTAGACTAAATAAAACGGTAGGTAACTCTGATAAAAAAAACCTATATTTACCTTTACGTATATTTGTACTCACTCGCATTGTAATGGCGGTTAGATTTTTGAAGTTGGCCAGAAATCCCGCGGGAATCGTGTTAAACGGAAGAGCCGTGTACAAAACCTCGAACATCCCGAGATTTTGCGGGATTGTGTGTGTGTCAGCCGTCAGTTTCTCCACACTCACGCCCAGCAGACCATACGCACTCATCAACGTGAGCGAGCCACGTTCGAATCCCAGGTAGTCGAGATACTCCAGCTCTTCGAACGCATAGGCGGATATATAGCTGATGGTGCAGTCAGAAATCTGGAAGAGTTAAGAAGCAACGTATTTTGAAGCATATGTCAGATATGAGTTTAAACTTATTTTATTTTACATCGATTGTGAAACAAGTTCCTACAACTTCGATAAATCACTCTTGATTCTGCATCCTGGATCATAACCAGTACTCGCGCAAAATGTGCATGAATGAAAGATCGAAAGGCGGAACCCGCTAATAACGGGATTCGAACCCATGACCTTCGTACCCGGAGGTCGACGCTCTACCCTGGACCACTTTCCTCCACTGTGTGTTAAATATGGGATCGAATTCCGTAATGTTTTCAAGCTGAAATGTCCTTTCTTATGTCACAATGCATCACAATTGCGCTTTCATAGGAATCGTCAAATGTGGAAACATTGAGAAATGTGAAAAAGCGATGTTGATATAATACTGGAAAAATGTGTGTTATATCCTGTTGGTCATGGAGCCTGTTCGTCTATCGATAGTGATAACTTGACTTATCTAAAAGGAATACGATTTTATGTCCGACCAAGATTGCCGCGCCAATGACGGAGTAGGTATCTTTTGGGGGTGTTTCATCAACTTTTGACAATGATAGCCACATTGTGTATCCCGATTGAGTTGACCATCAACTTTGCAGCTCTAGTGGTATATGATAACCTATGCTTACTAATGGCGTTACGTCTAACACTCGGTAGAGAAATTGCAGTCGACGGGTCATGTATTTAGGTCAATCGAGCTGGTCGACTGCAATTCTCTTCCGAATGTTAGACATAATGTACACAATGTGGCTGTTATTGGCAAAAGAAGATGAAAAAACAAAAAATACCCGAGACGCGGCCATCTTGTTCGGACATAAGATCGTAAGCATTGGTCACATGATTCCCCGCCTGCAATGGTTAACCCGTATCATTATCCTACCTTAAACCTCTGTACATGACTCATGTTGGCGAAGGTATCGGGTTCGAAATAAGCCTGGCCCAGTCGCTCGCATGTAATCCCAGCACTTGATGGGAAGTTGTTGTCGAACGTAGACTTGTCGATAGTGGAGAACGCTGAGCTAAACATCCTCGTATCGGCTGAAGGAACAAACAATGGAACATGCATCGTTAGAATAATAAAAACAATAGCCCATCTATCTTGCTAGAATGATGTCTGTTTTTTCACGTTCGGTATATGTTGAAAACAGGTGAAGACATGCATGTTTCAAACTTCAAGAATATCGAACAATGTTACACAGAGATATAACAACATTCTACGAACTTTCCGAACAACCCTCGTATTCTCACATCGTAAACAATCAATTTTAAGGAAAATATTTGCGTAAGTCTAAACCGATAAACATGGATAGTATATTCATGGAAAGTACAAACTTGTAATGAGATACAACATTGGAAGCGTTTCGGGAGACGATTGCAAAAATGAGCTACTTCGCAATATTACTTTTCTCAACTTTGAAATGAGAGGTAATGTTGTGTTATTGCTTGATGAAGTACTACCCAGTGTCGTTGTGGTAGTATTTCAGTTTGGACCCGCAGGCAGACATGTTAGACATAATTACTTTTCCAATTCTGACCAACACAATATCTAATACATGTATACAGACATTTAACTGCCCCACAATGGCCACGTGTTCCTTTCGGTTTGCGAGATATCTCAACATGGGTTATCTCAATGCCATATTAGATGTTCAGGCAACCTTTAGCCTGTTCCATCCTATTAAGTCCAATATCGATTATGATGTGGTATATTCAAATAAGCCATTGTTTCTTTCCCTTTCTTTTCCCGCTGCACTTGTATGGCATTTTGTTATCAAAATTGAAACCAATATTATTCATCGATATCATAACATTAACCCTTACAGTGCTGAAACCAACTTCATGCTTATGTAAAAAGGTTGGATTCAGGCCAGCCGCCAAGTAAATTGGCGACTGGCCTGTGATCCAACCTTTTTTGCTACTCTGATTATCTTTCCGCAACAAAATAAAGCAGGTTTTTATAGTTTTTAAAAGTAGATGAAACAGAATTCTAGTTTTAGAGACTCACTTGATTTATGCGTATAGCAATGAACAACGTTAATTGAATTTATGAATGTAGGTGATAATTTGGACTGGATGTTAAGAATGAAAGCTCCTCTGAAATTATATGGAAACCGCCACATTGTTTCTCGCGAGACCTCTGTCATTATGATTTCGTTTCCAAAAATATATATCAAATGTGAAATCTAAATAGTCATTTAATTTGACAAAGGAAACGGTTTTAGTCATCACACCTTATAATTTCACTTTAACGTATGAATCAGCGATAAAAAGGATTTAAAATGATGTTCAACACGTCCATTGACATTGAACTACTAAACCCACACGCTTAGAGGAAATATGCTGTAAGTCGGGTACGATTTAACCGAAAAATTGAAACCCTACACTTTTGTCCGAGGTGTTTTTCTCAGCTCACGAAAATACCCGGGATTTTTTCTGATTGT
Source organism: Cerastoderma edule (assembly GCA_947846245.1). Classification (NCBI taxonomy): domain Eukaryota; kingdom Metazoa; phylum Mollusca; class Bivalvia; order Cardiida; family Cardiidae; genus Cerastoderma; species Cerastoderma edule. The sequence goes on along the minus strand of OX401413.1, from coordinate 32,114,760 downwards.
ATATATACGTGTACATTGTGAACGGTTCCTTACTTTTGTAGGGTACAAATCCGTTGACCTTGACATTTATGCTCTGTGGGGTTGGACTAAAACCCGAGAAGTCGACTGGTCTGTTGGCGCTGTTCATGGACGTGTAGTCGCAGTAAAACTCATTTCCGGTCACGTGAGAACATTGTGATGGCGCAGTCTGGCTGTTCACGTGATGTGCTATCAGAACCAATAGGATTCCGTACACCAAACTCGTAGCCATTTTACTCTCTGGAAATAAAATCGAAATTGAAAAATTATTAGAATAACACGATAGCTTGTGTACTCCCATGAATGAGCTGGAATTATTTAAACGTGTAATCTTTTTGGCAAAGCTTTGACACTCACTCAATCCAGTTGATTGGTGACTCGATAGCTTTAGGTGTTTGGTTAAGTCTTAGTTTAGATTGGTAATGGAATGACTGCACAGAGGCAAGGATTTATTTTTTTGAAAAGTTCTATTTTTGTTGTTTTTTCTAAAGTAATTGTAAGCATTTTGTATTTATGATGGCTAAATGATCGCTTCATTTGATGAAAACGCACTCAGATATTGACAATGAAAGTTTAGATTACTCTTTTTTTAATTATGCTATTATGGAGAACAGTGATCCAGGGGTAGAGCGTCTGCCTCCGGACACGAGGGGCGTGGTATCGAGTTCAATGAGAAGCGGAATCTGTCTTGCGACCTTTCATCTATCCACATTCAGTGTGAGTATTGGTCATGATCCAGGAAGCAGAATCGAAAATGATTGATCTAAGTAAGTAAGAACTTGTTTCACAATCGATGTAAAATGAATAGTTTTAAACTGTAACCATGAACATTGTGGATCAATCAAAATGCTAGGTTAACTACGTTATTCCCGGTATTCGAACCCAGGTTCCTCTTGACATGAGGTCTCCGCCCACCCATAGGAGCACTACCCCCTCCATAACAAGGGCAACTGTTAACTATCGTACCTGTTCTGCTACTTTCAATATAACACGTGCTTAATTTCTTGGTTATTTTTAGTTGTTGTTAGAATTTTGTTAGGGTACTTTTTAGTTTCCTTATATTTAGCGGTACAAGACGCAATAACGTATTCTTTTCTTGGAGTTGTCAAACAATTTGAGCAATCAGAAGACGTTGCTCATTAAAAAACAAATGGGGCTGTTATAACCAATGCTTTCTTGATTTATTCTTTTCAACTGTAATTCAACAATTCATCTATTTAAGTAAATTCAAATACAACATGCATAGAGGAACAACATAAAGCATTACAACAAGCTTTCTTGAACTAGGCCTTCCTGCTCAAATAGCTTTATGTCATAGTAATCGAATCATTAAAGGCGAATAACTAGCTCATCCTAAATTATGTATTTGTCCGAAATTAATTCTAAATTATTGTAGGAAAAACATCAACATTTGAAAAGCGAATATTATTACCATTTTATTGCAGAAGTACGGAAACTAAAAATGACTAGAATCTGTTGTTAAAATCATATCACCAATGTCTTCAATGTTGAAAAGGTTTTCACATCTTTTCCCCGTTCATCTACTATTCCATGTGATAACAACATTTTTCTTATTGTTCGTGGTAAATGTTAATATGTTTACTCCAAACGAATATTGTTTCATCCATTGTGCAATGACTAACTCAAATTTCCAGGTAATAGAGCAGGGTACCATTTTCCTAAACAACTTATGGAGAATAATTGCGTAAGTCGAAACTGATAAAGATGGAAAGTGACTTAAATGAACTTAAAATATTACAATGTGTGTCTCGAAGAAATGATTCAAATGTTGTGTTACTTTCAATATTGCTTAGCCAAATATTGATATAAGAGGCACAATGTTTTGAACTTGTGCAAATTTTAACCATAAGATATTAAGTAAAATGACACCCAGTACCACTGCTTTTGGTTAGGTACAGCAGTGTTTCGAAACTTACGTCTCCTTTCTTGCATGGTACAGTACATATTATTTAACGTTCACACAATATCGTCTTGATAATGTATAACATAAAATTAACAAACCTGTCATTTTCTCACAGCGTTGAAGATGCGGTAAATTCCTACGACATATGTGGAGATACAATTGACAATGTTAAAAGTTGTCAGTACGTATCCATGATATCTTCGTATATAATATCTCCGCACCGCACAGGTCCACCTGCGAATAACAATGTAAGGATTTGTAATAGTTTTGGCAGGCGATACAGGTAACTTACCTTCCCGATTATAACCTGCGTATACATGTAAAAAAGTTTTGACGTTATTTGATTAACATTGAAGCTTATTGGGTCACCCCTGCTTAACGATATCAAAACACATGGAAATTTCGTTTCTTAAAACATGGAAGAACTGCTTATCATGATAGCTTTCTCCTTACGACAATATTTTACCACAATAGTCTTCTTCATGTGATCCAAATAGTGATTGGATCAGTTATCAAAAAATCTACATGCAATATACGTTAACTTTTCAAATATGTTTGTTTTCTTTTCTTATTATATTTTTTTTTTAAATTTCTAATGCATTCTAGTTGTTCTAAAGGAATCTTATTATTTACCAAAAAGAGATCATACAAACTAAATTTGATTTGTGAAAATTGATAAACTAGGTTTGGAGGAGTCAAAGTAGAGATTATGTTAAAGTTTGTTGACGGTTTCAACCTATATTCCAATGGATTAAAAGATTAAAGGATCAACTCACTTTTAAATAGTGATACAGTTTTTATACAGTTTTTTCAAAGCTCGTGACTTGGCGTACTTTCAAATATAAACGAATTTAAGTTAATCGTTTTATTTGTAGCCTTAACTAACCCTTAGAATGCTGGGTATTTTCTTTTTAAATATACTTTTGTGTGTTCTGCTTTCCAAAACCTAATACTAATATAAATCTAAATTGGGAACGATACTCAGAGTAGCAAACAGGTTAGATCACAGGCCAGCCGCCAATTTACTTGGCGGATGGCCTTGATCTATCCTATTTGCATATACATAGTGTCGATTCCAGCATTATAAGGGTAAAGGTATAATAGGAAGGATAGTGTTACTAATCATATCACGCCAAATTTCTGCATAGGTTCAAAAAAACATTCCCTCTTATTTTGTTATTGAGATAAACAATATTGCAAAGTAACACGATATTGGAATCGTATCTCCGTGTAACATTGCATTGTTTTAGTCTTATTCAAGAATCTATAAGGGTATGTTACTTTTGACTTATACAAAGTTCTCCTAAAGTGGCTTTCGTGAATCCGCACCCAGGAGCTTGTACAACAGATTATCAGAAATCAATAGTGTCCATCGCGTATGTAGCATAATTGATTCAGAAATCAATGGTGTCCATCGCGTATGTAGCATAATTGATTCAGAAATCAATGGTGTCCATCGCGTATGTAGCATAATTGATTCAGAAATCAATGGTGTCCATCGCGTATGTAGCATAATTGATTCAGAAATCAGACTCAATGCAAATAAGCTTTAACCTTCCGTCACAATCAATCTAAAGTATGGAGAATTGAACCCGGAGCCTCCTGTTTCCTGTCCCAGACGATTGGCACTACGCCACTTGTTTCTCGACAAGGGTTGTTCTTCTCTTATAGGACGAGTGCCATATGTTCTTCATTTGCATAAAGTTTGAATGTGATATTAATATGTATCTACATGTATATAGTTGTTATTCTGGTAATAGAGAGCGACATGATTTTCACATCCTTCTCCAGACTTCCACCGATATGTATATGTTAGAAAACTGGCAAAAATAGATAAAAAAAAAACTAGAATATTCGTGATCACTCATCATATGTTTTATTATACTCATTGTGTGGCCTTTACTTTAATTGGTTTAGAGATTAAACACAACTTAACAAAGAAATGTCTGCATACGGTATTCTGTATATATACAAGAAGGGTGTCTTTGTCGGTTTCTTCAGAAAGTGCTTTGTTTACCTGCAGTCGAAATGTTTGACTCACAAGTGCGAGGCCTTCTCTACAAATATGTGGACTCACGTGGTCAGATTTGAAATAACAGTTGCCGCCAAACCCTTGATTCTGGTTTTCAAACAGCTTCATCTTCCTATTAACTTACTTGTCTTCCATCGGATAACGCCTGTCTGATGGCCGGTCCAGCCGGGGTGAAACCCAGTATTAACAGTTTTCCCCTGGTTGACCTAATAACCGAAATAAGTCATGGAGTGTCGCGCGCTTCATGGTTCAGGAAATCGTGTAATACCCCATAACATATCTATAATGAAGCTTCCCGAGTAAGACTGTTGATACTCACTGAAAACGTTTCCAAATGGCCCTATAATAGGCGTTATACGTTGAAAACAAGAAATACGGTTCATCTTTTCTATTCCATATCTTACCACGTTTTGCCACGGAACGTTGATGGTCAACTCTTGCGGGGTACACATTGTGGCTATCATTGGTAAAAGATTGTGAGAAAAATAAAGAGTTTCTCATGAGTGCGATCATCTTGAAAGAACATAATATCGTAAACATTGGTCACGTGAATCCCAAGCTGGACTTCAAGGACAAAACACCTACTCGGCTGTAAGGAAACACCAAGGTCATCTACTGACGACTATATCATGATATAGCAAAAGGAAATGCATTTTTGGATGCAATATATTTGATGAAGAGACTTTTATAATTACATACAAAAAATAATGTTCAGAGTAACTGGATGCTAAAGGCCTACCATGCAATTTGTCGACTTATAAAGACTCTATATTTCGACAATTCATATTTTTAAGACAAGTAGTTGAATAGCTATATTGATAGGCTTTTAAGATTTTTACGTTCAACTGAAGGTTGTGTTGTTGTAATGTCTTCAGAAAGTAAAGAATGACACAGAGTCACTGGTAAAATCACGTTGAATGAAGATCATACACATTTGCAATGGTCACCAAATGCATCGACGTTCATAAGATATTATACGATATTAAGCCATATTTCTAAAAGTAACATTTAAGGAAAAGGAGTTTACGATCAATACAATTTTTTAATTTTGGTTATTCTTTGATCTAACTGATAACACTCTGCCATATCAGCACTAACTTATCTGTACTTGTTTTCAATAACGAGAAGTAGATCTTTAATTAGGCAATGCCTATAGTATGTCAATATCTAAGTCACTAAATTAGATGTGGCAGTTCTACGTATTTGACAAAAGGCTGTATTAAAGTGCAATAAAGCGTGGTAGAGCAGAAACATTGTCGGAGGAGACTTGTTGATATGAGCAATTAATTCGATTATATCAATATTTCAACTTTTTTTTATAACTGATGGTTCACTATCTGTACTTGTTGATATATGGGAACTTTGATACACGTTCGTTTCACCAAAATCTAAATAAGCAAATTCGACTTTTGTAAGGGAGCTTCGAATGCTAGCAGGTAGAATTACACGTGTACAATGCATAATTAATGCAATGTGTCAATGTTGGGATATAGTGATGATATATCCTCAAAGTTGCCATTTTGGTTTAATCTTGGGACTACAAGTACACGCATGGCCCGGTTTTCTTTATCAACATGGTTCACATGTTACTGTACCATAACATTTCGGACTAATAATTGCTCATGTTGTTTACAGAGGTCTCCGAATTCGTTTCAGACACCGGTTTAGAATGTCGTTAAAGATTATACCGCTGAATAATGCCCAACTCTAGTACAAATGATACCTTAATGTAGAAACCGAAAATGGTTTCAAATATTGTACACAGATTTTCATAGGCGAATAAGAAATATATCAACTACATTACAATGGCAATGTACGTTCACGATATTGATGGTTGCAATTCAAACATAAATAACACAATGTACAAAATAACCAGTGTTTATTTCATTCAATTAACGGCTACTTTCTAACTCCCAACTTCAGTTGGACCAATGTCATTTGATTTCTTCTTCGAGATTATCAATTTTTCAATGAGTTCGTTCCAGCGCCCCCTGGCGGCATGTTCCCGTTGGTCTGAGTTCTTCTGGGATATCCGGAGATGGACTATCAGAACGAGGGCAGCTACGTCAAACCCGAGTGCACAAAGGGCGAACACCAGTATTACGATGGAAACTGGACCGATACACTGTGTACCCATAGCAAACCCTGAAAGAGGATGATTCATATGGAGTTTTATCCTATTTTGGATACATGTGGACCATAATTTGTCTTGCTGTGTGTATTTATGTCAAGATCAAGCTTTTCACAGTAATCCCCCATTGCTAAGCTGCTTCTTTCACTGCCACCACAAGCGTTTCGTTCATATTTTAGAAGGCATTTATGTAGTAGGGGTCTCGATTAAAATGATTTTTTTTTTCCTTTTTTTTTTCAAGCTTTAATCGGATATAATGGTTATAGATAATGTCTTCTTATGTGGATTTTTGACCAGTAAAATTGGAAACTGTTTCTTTTTCTTTACAAATAAAGCACTAATGCATGACCCTTTTGGTCATCTATTAACGCCGTTTTCGTTTCTAAGGAGACGGTTATGTGCCTTTTGTGGTGGCAGTGATCAGTCCCATACGGGGAGATGGTTGTGAGGAATATTCTTTTTATCATACACCACGTAAGATAAGACTGAATAAAAAATGACAAACCTGTATTCTTGATTAATTCATGTTTTCTCTATAATCAAAATGAACTACTTGCATATCGCACTTTAATGATTGCATAAAAATAAGTTGCTGCATGCACTAAGTTTATCCGAGGTACATGGTAGACGCCTCATGTTACACAAGGTTCATGGGTAAACCATATTACGTGTATACAATCCGTGATTCCCACCTTACGGAAAGCTATGTATTTACCGATGAATATCCTTATATGACTTATTGTTTGCTTTGATCGGTTGCTGTGTATTTATAGCTATTATTGATTAAACAATGAAAAGAAGTTCGCTAGAAATAGTGCATTAATGAACCTTCCTTCGCTTTCATAAAGACTTCACCATGACTCGGGCGGTTATGAAGACGATTGTACGATCTAATTTGCATAATTCATGCCCAAGGCAAAGATCTGGAAGTTAAAGAGATCTTTCTCAAAGCAACTCATTCGTCAACGATTCTACACTAAAAGAGATCAGAAATGGTGTCGGTACGTGTTCTAAGACAATAAAGTTTACCGTCTATTCGGCGAAGAGTGTATAAATGCGCAAACCACCACATTTAAGCTAGCTTTACTTACCTATCATGTCGCCACACACGGACTCGGATACGCAGGTGTCATAGTAGTATTTGTATATGCTTCTACCTAAAATGGAAAGATACATTTATAAATAAGCAACTACTGGAATAATAACATGGAGAACACATAGGCATGAGGTCGGTTCCAGCACTATAAAGGCTAAACAATAGTTTATTCTTCAGCACTAATATTCATTTACGGACTTGCCTACATGGCTTGCATTCTGCACTCAATTGTTGACTGTATCATGAACTACAATCCGAAGTATTAAACTGACTGATCTGGGTAATTTCTTGTTGGCTTGCACGTTTAAATTGTGCTGATATGTTTCCGTGGTGATAATCATTTGAACCTGACCAAAGGTTTACCAAATAATATACAGTCTAACTTGTGTTAAGCAGCCATCCTTTTAAGCAGCCAACCTGCCTTAAACAACCACTGCAGAAAGTCCCATTGTTAGATTAATAGTGTTCATCATTAGTGTTAAGCAGCCAACCTGTCTTAAACAGCCAATTTACTCTGTCTCATAGGCTGGCCTCTTAACACAAGTTTGACTGTAGTTTGATATAGCATTACTTTCCTTTCTTTGGCCTTTAAAGGGGAAATGAACTTTGAATAATACGCCATTTCAAACTCGACATTGTACATGCCCAAAACTCATATCAAATCAATTTGAACCCTTAGAATGCTGAGGAATTTTCTTAAAATAGATTTGTGTGCCGTCTGCTTTCCAAAACTTGCAATTCCTGCATAGTTCTAATGAGGAAAGATACTGTGAGTAGCAAACAGGATAGAACACAGGCCAGCCGCCAATTTGCTTGGCGGCTGGCTTGGATCTAACCTGTTTGTTTAAGCATGTAGTTGGTTCCAGCACTATAAGGGTTAAAATTAATGAACACTGAACGACATTCCATTTTAAACTCGACATTGTTCGTGTCCTCAGATATCAAATAATTAATAATTGTTATTCGAACTTACTCTCTCCATTACAATAGCTATCCCCGTAGAGTGAAATATTCTGGCTGACGACATAAGGCACGAACCAGAGTATAGAACAAGAGCAGTTCCACTCGATGTTATACAGGCTGAGCTCCGACAGAGACGGCATGTCCGCCATGAAGTTGTTGTCAAGGGAACCGAATGTGTTATCGCTCAGGTCTATGTACCGTAACTGTGTGTTATACACAAACGTATATGCTGGTACCGTCGACAAGCTACAACCCTGAAACGGATCATTGAATAAATGTAAAAATTAGTTTTAAACTTTTCATTTTAAGATAGGGAACTCAAAGTTCGCCATTTGGAAACTGATTCTTTCGTCGTACTACTTACAGAGGCGGGAACTGGGACAATTTGGTTTGAGGCGAATAGTTCCGGCCGAGACCGATGTTCAATGCAAATAATTCCGGCTCAGACCGATGCATACCGAGAATGACCGTGGTATTCCGACGAAAGAATCAGTTTCAAAATGGTGGATTATGGTGAATCTACCAATTTCATTCTGAAACAAGTCTTCTAGTTAGAATAGTCTACCTCGATTCTGCTTCCTAGATACATAACCAGTTCTTGCGCTGATTATGGAATGAAGAAAGACCGTTCCCACGCGTTTTACCCTAAACCACTAAATGACCTCCGTTGAGATTTTTAACTCTGTAACACCTGCAGACAACATTTTTTACTTGAAGAAGACGACTTTTAAAAACCTTCCATTTCTGCTGTTGCGATATGTGAATAGATTGAAAAAGCATTGTGGCAAAAAAAGAGAAATTGCTTGTCACAAGCAGTTTCTCCTTTTGCCACAATGCTTTTTCGAAAGTTGTCAGATGGAAGGCGCAAAATGTGCCGTTGAGTGTTGATGCGTTAATAAACGATTCCTCACATAATGCAAATACTTTAATAAACGATAAATCACATTATCTATTACTTTAACGACCGATAAAACAAAGAATGCTATAATTTTGATAAACAATAACTCATCTACCAACAGACCTTCATGGTGATCGCGGTCAGATTTTTCCAGTTAGCCAGAAGTCCCGCCGGCACTGTGTTGGACGGTAGGGCGGTATAGAGTAACTCGAATTTGCCGAAGTTCTGGGGTACGGTGTGAGTGTCGGACGTTAGCTTCTCCACACTGAGACCAAACATGGCGTATGCACTCATCAGCGTCATGGAACCCAGCTCTATACCGAAATAGTCCAGGTATTCCAGCTCCTCGAAGGAGTTGGCGGAGATATAGCTCACGGTACAGTCTCGGATCTATTCGGAGAGTAGAGGATCAAGCTTGTGGGTTAACCCTTTACCAAACGCTAAATTTTCGACTGTCCCAAATTGAAAAAGTTTGCAGATGACATTTCAAAATGAAATGAAATTGAAAAATAATCTTTTAAACGGGCAGAAAACTTGTGTTTTCCAGAGTCGTCTGTAACAAACTTGTCAAATGTCGTTATTGTATAGTAATGGCTTAACGGATGCATGCGTATGGAAACAACTAGGTTCAAGTAATCGACGGTTTTGTCGAACCTGGGTACCGCTTTAGTAAACGACTTGAGAAAAATATTTGCGAAAGTCTAAACTGATAAAAATGGATAGTATCCTAAATGGAAGTAGATGATTGCAACGTAAGATGTCATTTGAAGCGTCTGGGGACACGATTCCAATTATGTGTTAAGTTGCAATAGTGCTTAGCCAAATATTGAAATGAGATGGAAAGTTATTTTTAACGTAAACAAGCTTTTAGCTGAAATGTTTAATAAATCGGTACCCTGGTCCGGTTTTACATCTGTCGGACTGAATTCAACTAACAGTTTCATTAAAAAATCAATCAAGTCATTTCAGACATATTTTGCACCTCTTTCTTGTATTATAACAATCTCGACATTTATAAGTACAATTATATCATTTGAGCTGTCAATCGAAAGCCAATTGATGGTTACGTGTATGTGATAAGTATTTATCTATTTGAAGCAAATTGATGAGCTAATTAGTACTTCTCACAGGGAGAGGTGCCAATTATAACCTGAAAAGCCATGTTAAGTAATCGTGGATCTCAATTAGCCTATATATTCGTTAGACAAGATGGTACGCTTGTTCGACGGCAGAATCCAGCGTATAATTACCAGCTATGTATCCTTCTCAAGTAGTCAAACGTTTGATGATAAGGAGTTTTATCCTTCTCGATGCTTCAATATAGGTAATGAAATAAACACATGATGTAGTTTAATTGGCGAATTTGATATATATGTTAGCCAATTAAAACAATAACATTTATGATATCAAGGTTTTATATATCATAGTGTCACCCCTAGTGAAATAGTCAGCCACTTTGGATTATGATACGCTTTTCATTGATAATACCAAGTACCTGCCAACTTCTATTACTATGCGAAGCGCCAAGCGGATATAATTAGGTTATAAGTAATATCGCTTCTTGTGGATAACTGTCAATTTAATAAAGACAAATCACATTTTTCGAAAGAAACATTTGTAATCTATATATGAGTATCAAAACTACTACATTTGTGATATAAGTTAAATAACCCGTCACTTTATTTTCCTTTTTTTAAAGATACGTGTGTAATCGACATAAGCGAACTTAAAGTACCACGTTTGTGATATAGGTAATCTCACAAATCGTGAATTACTTTCAAATAACCTGCCACTTTCGTTAGTATCTTTCGTATATAATCTATTTAATTATTGTTGCTACATCAACGGCATACCTTGAGGCTCTGTACATGGCTCATGTTGGCGAACGCATCATCTTTAAAGTAGACGGCTCCTTTTCGATCACATATCAACTCTATTGACGAAGCGAAGTTGTTGTCGAAAGCACTCTTGTCAATTCCGGAAAACCCCGTACTGAAAACCCGAGTGTCACCTGTAGGGAAGTCGACGACGAGAATTAGTTCTCATCGATGTACAATGTGATTCGAAAATGGCAATAAATAGATTAAAGTATCTATTCCAGCACTTTCATTACGTGACAAACTGAATTTGCTCTGACAACACAACCCACAATAAAGGACTTACTTGTAGGTGTTATGAATTGGGAATTGCGCTCAGTTTACTCAATGTTTTGGCAACACTAATCACTAATCCAGAATTATATGAGTGCACAAATAAGACAATAACGAGATCTTTGTATAGTTGATAACAAAATAATGCATATTGATTTTAAGACTGTATTTATTTTATGACCTCTTTTCGAAATAGATAACAAGCTGCCAATATTTGAATTTCTCAGTCCAAAATAAATAAGGGAATGGTAGGATCATTTCGAATGGAGACACGACGTTCATTGATGGTTCTACAGCGAAGACATACCGTTTGAAGAAAGCAAGAAGTTTGTTTATTACATAATCCAATGGTCGCAGGGTCAACGTACAAAGCCATGCTCCTGGTTTTCCCTCAACAACATACGTCTATTTTTTTTTCGACATTAACATAGTCGCTCAGTGGTCGGAGAGTAAGCAGTAAGCTACCGATTTTTATCAAGAACCAGGATGAGCTTTAAACATTAATTTGAACGCTACGATCTAGATGGATCAATTGCATGTATAGGAACAAACCTGTCGTTGGCAAGAAGCCATTTATCTGGACCTGCATATTCTGTGGACTGGGACTGAATCCCCCGTAGTTTATAGGCCGCTGTGCGCTGCTCATGGCTGTATAGTCGCAGTAGAACTCACTTCCGGTCACGTGGGAACAGTGTGTGGGCGCGGTCTGGCCTGTCACGTGACATACCATCAGAACCAATAGGATTCCGTGTACCCATAGCACTACGCTTCCGTGATCTGAAAGATGAACTACTACTGTACATTATATGTTGGCAACCTGTTGGCAACCTTTTTTGAGGTTTCATGCAGTTGCTTATCAAATTTATTGTGACAAAGACTGAGTTTGCTTAGTTTGAGCAAACTCTGGAATCTCTCTAGTTTTCATAATTATTTCAGGATGTAACTCCTTAGGTCAATGGCAAAATTGTATTGATTTATAATGAACACGCTTAAGTCATACATTGAATACCACGCTACTCTGAAAGAATATGAGTACCGAGATTATAACCTTTTTTTCTTCAATTTTTTCTTATATTGTAACTCTATAAAAGGTTCTACATATTAAAGAAAATTCGTGAAACAACAATTAATGTACGACTTTGACACGCTTAAACGATTTAGGTTTGTAAAACTTTACAAAAAATCATAATCATCAAAGTGTCAAAACTAAACGTCCTGCTTCCAGTGCATTGTTTATCGCATAAAACTAGGTAATGTTGCATTTGTCATTATTTCGCATTGAACTCATTTAAGGAAATTCTACGGCATACCCGTTCATAAGTTAGTGATTATTTGCTTCTTTAAGAGTGCTTTATTCATTTGTTCATTTGTTTTATTCATTTCAATATTACCCACGTGTTTTGAAAAGAAAAATAATAAGGTATGTAATGGAATGCTTGCCACCAGGTACCATGTATCTTATCTCGGTATAGTCGAATGATACCAGAATGGGTTTTTAGGGGTTTTATATGGTTTTCAAAGCTCTACCACGGTGTCTAAACAAACCCGATGTCGGCTTTCATTTGTGGTGCAAAATTAATAATTACCCCATATGTAATATTTTGACTCTTTAAGCTAATGGAATGTACATGTGCACATTCATATCAAAACTGAGTAGACGATATTTCATACAAAAATCAAGTGAGAAGATCAATACTGCCCTTTTCTATATCTTATTCAAAGATCATTGATGAGTACGTTTAGCCTTTATAAAATAATGGGTTTATCAATAACCAATAACAATAATTATCATTTACTTCTATGCTTCCGTAGGTATCTTTGCATCTTACTTTCATATGAGAAAACCTTAATGAAGGTCTTACTGACGAAAATGCCAACGACCTTTCTTTAATTTTTGTTACCCGAGGCCGGTTTCTCTTTGATCTCCTGATGCCTGGTCCGATATTGCTAACAAGCCTTCCGTGGCTGGTTATCAGTTTTATAGAACTATGAGATTATTTTGTCTAAAGATAATGTCTGGGATGATTATGATAATTAAAGACAAATGTTAGAAATGGCCATCAACATGGAATTGTATGGTATGATGCCATTCTGGGATAGTTAGAAGAATGTATTAAGACTAGTTAGCAGAAGGTGTCACTACTAAGATTTTCGGCTGTATATTTTCCTTAATATTTTTCATAATTTGTTTTCTGGAAGATTTCGCTTTCAACATGATTGAAGTAATGTGACGGCAGTTAGCGTACCTATCCATACCCTATGTATATCATCATCAGAACGACCTAATATATTTTACACGTCTCTGACTGCTAAATAACCTGCATGTACATAACTGAACGGTGGTGCCACACGAATTCAATTTACCATATTCACTTCTTTAACCCATAACAAAACAATAACGACAGTTGACCGATTGTTGCAGACGACTCTAGAAAACATTGTGGGATAACGAGGGATTTCTCCTTTTCCCACAACGTGATCTGCACTATCAGAAGATTATTTTTCAATTTCGTCACATTTTAAATTTGGGACAGTCGAAAAATTGGCGTTTGGTAAAGGGTTAAATGTCGAAAAGAATATCCACCGAGTCTGATATCGAACTAAGGACCACGTGCTCCATGATGATGATTCACGAATACTTTACTGATACAACACAACAATTCATTAAGGATTCTGTAATTCTGCAATTCATTAATGGGCCAAATGATCTGGCGATGGCGTTGTTAGATTAACAATTATTGAAGATATCAGTATGTAATATGGCAAGTTAGCATACCAACTTCTTGCAAGTGAGTTTATCAACATGTGGTGAACCACTCTGAGATATCCAAAGGTGAATATCAAAATGAGTCTAAAAGGTTCATTGCCCACGTAATTCACAAGGATAACTGTCGTTTTGGGATCTAAACCAAATTTAGTCGTGGTTTAACGAGAGAACAACTGTATAATTGGACACGATTTATACCAATTATCTTCTTTTGTAAAAGAAATAATATATATGGAATATAAGAACTTAAATTATCTCAGTCTAATACCGCAGACAGACACACTGCCTTATTCGGTATATCAAAAGAAATGTTTATTGCTTCGATAGTCTTATCATTCTTCTAATGAGCCGTCGTCTGGAATCTAAAACCTGTGCATTTCAACGAGTGCCTATAAATTATATCAGCTTATCTAGAGGATGATATCGACAGACCTTTTATCAAGAAAGGCCTATTGTAGCTTAAATCTCACAAAATGGGATTTCATCTTATTTGTTTTTTGGTTTTTTTTAAATAGTATGTCTTTTACGAATAAAAGGAAGTCAACAACCTTTTAGATAACAGAAAACTGGACTAGAGACATTTCTCATCTCATTTCATAACCTTGTAGTAGTGATATGACACATTCATAACCTTGTAGTAGTGATATAACACATTCATAACCTTGTAGTAGTGATATGACACATTCATAACCTTGTAGTAGTGATATGACACATTCATAACCTTGTAGTAGTGATATAACACATTCATAACCTTGTAGTAGTGATATGACACATTCATAACCTTGTAGTAGTGATATGACACATTCATAACCTTGTAGTAGTGATATGACACATTCATAACCTTGTAGTAGTGATATGACACATTCATAACCTTGTAGTAGTGATATAACACATTCATAACCTTGTAGTAGTGATATAACACATTCATAACCTTTTAGTAGTGATATAACACATTCATAACCTTGTAGTAGTGATATGACACATTCATAACCATGTAGTAGTAATATAACACATTCATAACCTTGTAGTAGTGATATAACACATTCATAACCTTGTAGTGGTGATATAACACATTCATAACCTTGTAGTAGTGATATAACACATTCATAACCTTGTAGTAGTGATATAACACATTCATAACCTTGTAGTAGTGATATAACACATTTATGTTGCAGATTTGGTAAACCGTTAAAACGGTTTGTTTTGTAAACAATAATCTTCTGTTTCTGCTCTACAGATTTATCAAAAGGACAAGAGTGTTTTAGACCCAGATTATGAAATGGGTAGTCACTTAATTAAATCACTTCGAACTAGCAAGGTGCGTCCAAGAGCATACAACCCATTTCCATTTATGAACCAAACTTGTCAATCAAAGCACTGAAGGCCCTAATTCTCATTTCACAGCTTTCCAATTATTACATTTTCTGCATTTTCAGAATACAGGTATTGAAAATGGTCTTTCATTAAACGATGGTGATTGAAATCATCTTTTAAAGTTCGTTTCTAACACAACATATCATGTGAGATAGTCCATTTTACATTGAAATAAATATTCTCGGTTTGGATCAAATGATAAAGTTATCTTTTCGACGATTGAATACGTGGCATGACTCAATACCCCATGGTATCTTGATTTAGATGCTTCTGCTGTTGAAGACTTTTGAAATTAAATGAGAAAAATATTCCTTTGGCGCACTTGTATCAACCATAAAATAGAGTAAGAGTTTATTTTCTCATGTAGGAAAAATAAGGTTAAACGTGGCCAAATTTTCCACAGTTGATTCATCCAGTGTCTGTAAAAAAAGCAAATCATTTAAAACATCTTTCCAATTGTTGGTACGTTTTGTTCATTTGTTGAGATCTGCTATTTTCAAATTACGATAGAAGCAAACATTCTAAAACATTGTTAGACTTGAAACATTTACCTTTTCAAAGTAAATAAAAGAACCAGAATGTTTGATGTTGTTACTAATCAAAGAACGACAGATAATCTCCATAACCGATAAAAATATATACAGACAGCAAAACATGGAATAAAAGCATGGTGTTTTTTTGTTTAATTTCGGCCTTCCCAAATTAATACAACAAAGGTGCCAAATAATTCTTCTTCTGCCATTTTTTTTGGGGGGGGGGGGTCTCCTTTTGTAATGGACAATCACGTACACAAATCATTTCTCTAGCTGCATTCTGCTTAGTTCCTTTAAACTTCATAGAAAGCCCTATCATTTGCTCCAATTCTCTTGTGTATCTATCGTTAAATTCAAATGAAGTTAAATAAGACCACGCAATTGAATTAAACAGTCAAACGTAATTATAATGAAAAAAAGATTACCGGACATCCTCGAATTCGATGCTCACCACTTCAAATCACATCCTTTACGAAATATGCAAATCGACTGGTGCCAAGCTTAAGCCTGCCGCTTCAGATTACAGATCGTAAATATTTGGTTCCCCGTATATTTTACAGACTAACTATACGGCTGTTTACCTTCATGAGATTTATATTAAGGTCACACGACTAGTTTTTTTAAATTCAGATTGGTTTAATCAATTCCCTAATATGGGAATACATGAGTTGTCAGAATTAAAGGCAACAACAGAAGACAAAAAGAAGCATGGCGACGCAACATTTTTGCTGAAACTTGGTAGAAACCATCGCAAATAAGGAATGAATTTATCCCCGTGAGCAATTTATCCATTTTCTGCAGTGGTTTGTAAAGACGCGTGAAAAAGGTCCGGCAAAAATAAAAGTACTACGGAATAAATGAATAAGGGATTATTCGTTTAAAGCCCAGGTTAAACCTGTTTTAATCCGAAAATCCCGGCTAATTCCCGTTCTAATTAGGTCATACATGTGTATATGTATACACGGATCATGTAATAGTCAATTAGGTATGTTCTATAAAAAACAGACACTTGTTAAAGGTCTAGATAACAAGCAGCAGCTTCAGATGATATATCAGAGAGAAATAAAATATATCTGAAAAACAGTTTTACTAACTACAAATGATTCTTTAACAAAGACTCTTGATTGAATAGTTTAACCCTTAAAGTGGTGGAACCGACTTCATGCTTTTGCAAATAGGTTAGATCCGGGCCAGTCGCCAAGTAAAATGGCGGCTGGCCTGTGATCTAACATATTTGCTACCCTAAGTATCTTTCCCCAACAAAATCAAGCAGATTTTAAGGTTTTGGAAAGAAGACGACACAAAAAAAATATATTTCTGAAAAGATAACAAGCACTCTAATGGTTATCCCTTCCCCCAACCTACATCAGTATGACAAATGCGTGAGTTATTATGGCTTCATTGTATGTGTAAATGTATCCAAACGTACTTGTTAACAAATGAAACAATATGCAGTTAAAGAAATGCCCCTGTAATAATACTGTTTCTATTGTTGTTTAATATTCAATGAACAGAAACTACTAAACACAAAATGGATTCAGAATGTATTGATATATCTAAGTATGCACACACGAGAGTGATTAATCTATGTTGTAAGAACTTGTTTCACAATCGATGTAAAATGAATTAGTTTAAACTGAACTATTCACAGACGGAATGTGATTGATTTCAATACCGTTACAACGCTTTGGAATCTGAATACATATTCATTCATTGTATACATGCTCTAGGGTACAGTTTTACTAAGCAGTTTACGCTTAAGATTTGCGTAAGTCTAAAACAACAATTCCTCTTATTCCAATATTGGACGAAGCAATATTGCAAAGTGACACGTCATTGGAATCGTCTCTCCGAGACGCTTCCAATGAAGTGCCACATTGCAACATTGTACTTTCATTGAAGATACTATCCATGTTTATCAATTATGACTTACGCAAACATTTTCCGTAAGTTGTTTAGTAAAACGGGCCCCTGATACTTAAATCCGAACTTTGTTCACTCGAAATGGATTTTTCTCCGTATGTCGCATACATCAGAATAGCTGCTATACAGTTTCAAAGAATATCCGAATGTCCTCACATCTGTAAACAAGGAGCTTTCAACATTGTCATTGGTTGATGATACTGCAGATACATTGCTAAGTGGTCGTATCTCCACTATTTCAATAAAGGGGTTACAGAGTAGGTATTGTCGAATATATCTTTAATTACTTACGCAAAAGACAAAAATCATTTTATCGTTATACAGGTGTATTGTTTTGTATCGTTAACATGCCTTAACAAATATATAGATATTTTCTATTATGGTTTAAAGACCTCAGGCAAACAAGTAGCACATCTTTCATTTCAAATTACAAAAACCAGTCAATAGCAAGGTAATATAACAGACTTCTTAGTCTTTGATTGCTAAGAAAGTAGCAACTATACTGTTTGATAATTGTATTTTGCGGAAAGTGACAGTCATTGATTGAGCCATCTGTTGATAAACGATGCCTTAAAGACATGGACGTGCCACCATGTAAGATTAAGGTATCCTTGGCATTTCTGATCAAATGAAATAAAGTACAGGTTGAGATCCTTTAAAAGCCGTGTTTGAGCTAGTCCATATAATACAGACGTAGATATCCCATTCTACGTATGTAATACCACTACAACCTGGAGCATTCGAGTTATGCTAAAGCTGCAAAATCTTTGAAATAGTGCATAATCGCACACAAAAAAAGACAACACATAAACGGACTTACAACTCCATTTAGTTGACTGAAATAGTTCGTGTTACCCTACAAATCGTGTTCTATTGGCGGTATCAGTGGCGCACCAAGGGATAATGACCAACTTCATCAGTTAACACATTACCACCTACCGCCTAAGTTTTGCTATTGCAGAGTGTATTTTCAAAAAGCATTATGGCAAAAGGAGGAATTGCTTGTTTCAAGCAATTTCTCCTTTTGCCACAATGCTTTTCAACCTATTCACATATCACAACAGCAGAACTGAAAGGTTTTTTCACATGTTTACAAAGCTTTTCCAAAGTCGTCTGCATAAAGAAAAAGAAATTCAGTCTGCAGGTGGCAAAGGGTTAAAGCCGCCATTTAATATGGTGCCTCAGGGTCAATTTAGTGTCGACAGAACACATAAACGCCTTATCTCATTCATTACAATGAGAGATATAAGGCTATTTGGTGTTTGTAGCGACATTTAAATTAATAGCGACTGGTTGTGTTATGGATTGCATGCTTCTTCTGTGACCTTATGTGGGAATTAATATGAATAGGACTAAATTGATTATTGCGATTCTCGTGTACTTCTAGCAGGCGAAGAACGCCAAATTCGCCACACAGGTACTAGGCATTCGGAACACATCGGCCATTTCTTAAAATAACCTTGGAGGTAACTGGGAGCCATTTTGAAAGTAGTCCAGCAACATGGCGGCGATGAAAGGCATGTCCGTTTGCAATCGAGTAGATACGATTGAGAAAAAGATATGAAACACTGATATGTCAATACGATAATCTTTAATGAAATTAGTAAAAAGAAAAAAAATCAGTGGGATATTTAACCATTTTGTATGTATGTAAATAAGTATTTAATCCCTGTGCGTAATGTTGTTATCAAGAGTGCTATCTGGCGGAAATCAGCCGAATTTCCCCAGTATTCCTGGTATTTTCATTAACTACCTACGAGGTATATCTACCGGCTTGTGTCGGGGATTGTCGAGTAAACACGATTAAGGTACCAGTAACAACCAAAAGAGTGGGTATTGTACTCCATATATAGATTTCAATAGATCTACATAGGTTTTTGTTACTTCACCACAGAAAGACGAGTCCCTTGTTTTGGTCAAGACAAATATATTCATATTACAATGGTTCCCCCTTTTAAGAATAGGTATTTTGCCTGGAAAAAAGAACATTCCCTTTTCTAAAAAAGCAAGTTAAATGTCTGTGGATATAAATACAGTGTAAAGCATTTTGTTGTACAAAAATGATTTACCATCGTTTGTAAATGCATCTGATTATAGTTTGAAGTATAAAGAGCATTTTCGAATGAAATTAGATAGTTTGCCCGTGATAAAATCAACTGGGACAGAGAGCGCGTAGATGATTTTAAAAGCCTTATTAATTCTAGAATTGATTTTTTGAAAGATATTACACAGACAGTTGAGAATAAAAGTATTGATCTTGACACAGGGATAGGTAGAATCTCTGATTGTTTGTATAATTCGGCATTTTCTATTTTTGGCAGGACAACTACAACAGGTTTTAGGAACACTAAGTACACAAAATTCAAAAGTCCGTGGTTTAATTTTGAGTGTTTAAACGCTCGTAAGAAACTACGAGCTGCTAATAAAACATATCGCAAAAACAGTTCACTTCAGAATGAGCATGTTTTGATAGCCTGCAAACGTGATTATAAGTTTATTAAAAAGCGTGCAAAAGATAAATACAACTCTCTACAAAGAAACCGGTTTAGTTGTCTTGCTAAAAATAGTCCAAGGTCTTTTTGGAAGGAGTTAAAGAAATTTAAAACTAAAAATAGTACTTCGACATCATTGAGTAAATCCGAGTTTTATAATTATTTCAAGGATATGTATTCGATTCCAGATTTAGTCTCTGAAACAAATTGCAATTATGATTTTGATAGAAATCGAGATGAATCTGTGTCAGTTGATGAGCTTGATTGCGAATTCACATTAGATAAAGTTTTAAATGCAATGAACTCGTTAAAGTCGGGTAAAAGCAGTGGGATCGATTTGTTAACTCCCGAAATATTTATTGAATGTAAGGATGTTTTAGCCCCATTATTATGTACTATCTTTAACTTTATGTTTCTAAATTGTGTATATCCGTTGGAATGGACAAAGGGTATAATTGTTCCAGTTCCAAAAAAGGTTGACCTCGATGACGTAAATAATTACAGAGGAATAACTCTTACTAGCATTTAAAATTTTCTCTTGTGTTTTAGATACCAGGATACGAAAATGGGCCAAAAGTTATGTTTTTAATGATTTTCAATTTGGATTTAGAAAAGGAAAAAGCACGACTGATTGTATCTTTGTATTATCATCTATCATAAACCATGTTATAAATGTACAAAATAGAAAATTGTATTGTGCCTTTGTTGATTTTCGCAAGGCATTTGATACAATCAAACATAATGCAATTTGGTTCAAGTTAACTCAAATAGGAACATCTACAAGAATTATAAAAATGCTTGAAACTATGTATGAAAATATTAAATCATGTATAAGAACCGATGGACAGGTGACTGATTTTTTTATATAACAATGGGTGTAAAACAAGGTGAACCATTATCTCCTCTTTTATTTATTCTTTTCATTAACGACATGTACGAGTATATGGAATCAGATGCTTTTGATTGTTTTACTTTGGAAGACGTGAAACTGTTTTTATTACTATTTGCTGATGATACTGTTCTTTTTTCTTACACTGTTGAAGGCCTTCAATTATTACTTAATAAGTTACAAGACTACTCGAAAGAGTGGGGAGTTTCAGTAAATATTGAAAAAACGTTTGTTATGATTTGTCAAAAAGGTAGCCGATTTGCAGATGCTGATTTTATATATAATGGTCATAAGCTTAAAATTGTTAAGAATTTTACATATCTAGGTTGTAATTTGTCCTATAGTGGAAAATTCTACAATACTCAGAAACAACTTTCTTCTCAAGCCTTAAAGGCGTTGTTTTCGCTGAATTCATTATTCGATAAGGTCTCAATAAATGTTTCTGAAAAAATAAAGTTATTCGATTCAATGGTATTGCCCATATTAATGTACAGTGCTGAAGTTTGGGGATTTCACAAGGCAACTGATTGTGAACGTATACAATTGAAATTTTTAAAACAAATATTATCAGTTAATTTTAAGACCCCTAACACTGCAGTATATGGTGAACTAGGCAAATATCCTCTTCATATTTTAAGGCAAATTGCATTAGTTAAATATTGGGCAAAAATTTGTAAATTTCCAAACTCTCTTTTATTTAAAATATATAACATGTCTGATAATGTGGGAAATTCAGTCAATGAATGGAAATTGAATATGCACTCTTTATTAGACAGGATAGGATATTCTCACTTAATAAATGTAACTGATGTTTCACAAATACCATTAACAAGCAATACCCATCGCATTTCTGATATTTATATACAGAGCTGGTTCGCTGATTTAAATACAAATTAGAAAATTTTGCAACCATTAACAATATAAAAAGCAGAATAATTCTGACAAGATTTAGATGTTCAGCACATTCTCTTCAAATTGAAGTAGGCAGGCACAGAAACATTGCCAGAGATGATAGGAAATGCCTAGTATGTAATTTGAATGTAATTGAAAACGAATTTCACTTTCTACTCGTATGTCCTTTTTATAGAGATATCAGAAGATTGTATTTGCCAAAATATTATTATACTTGGCCAAATATTCAGAAATTCATATGCTTAATGGAAACAAATTCTTAGAAAACAATTTTAAACATTAGTAAATTCATAGATAAAGCTAATAGCAGACGCAATAATCATATTGTAATTAACCAATAATTCATAACTACCAAGTATTCTGGCATTTAGTTTTACAATTACTTTCATCTTTCTATTGTATTCTGTGATTCTTTTTCATCACAAAATCACATTTTTCTCATTTTTATGTTTGTACTGCCATGTTTATGCATTTTTATGCATTTCTATGCATTTATATGTTGCATTCATGTTTGACAACAAACTATGTTCAGTTTATATGTCAATAAACTATTTGAAACTTGAAACATATCAACAACCAGGCTTTATCACAGATAAGGCCATGAACTCAAAGTTATATTCACTCCATCATGTTCCTCTTCCATGGATGATTCATTTCGAATATGAAAAAGTGCCAATCCTGAACAATATTCATTTGGTAGAAATCGTTAATCATGACTGGTTATTTGAAAAATAACAAATACTTAATTGATCATAATTGAATACATTTAAAGAAAATGTCATCTTATCAAATTCGCTTCAAATAAACAAAACGGTCTTCTTACAAATAACTTTAGAAAATATACAAGCATAGCAATTCTGTAAAAAGAATACGAGAACTTGTTCGTCGTAATGTTTATAAAACCTCTTATCCGTTCTTATTACAAACTACATCTGCATATCCATACGACACAAAACAAAGCGATTCTGGTACAAACAGTTCACATGCCTGAGGCTAATGATATCAGATATGCATCCGTAGTGTCAGGTAGAGGCGATTTAGGGATCGAGTAACCGAGCCTCGTGTAGAATTCTGTGGGGACTATTAGTAGAACGCTGATCAATCGGTTACTATCACAACTTACCTTTGATTCGACAAAACTAACCCTGAATTGATGTGTATCATGAAAGAAACGCTCCTTTGCTATGGTTTCAATGAAAATTGACAAAACAAAATATTTCTTAATGTGTAACAACAATACAGATTTGATGATTTTCAGCAATACATGGTTGCATATTTTGGCAATGTGTCCCGGCTTATTAAGTATACGTTTCTTGTAAGCGCCAAATTCAAAGGCCTATAAAAGGGTACGAGTACAAAATGATAATTGAAAAAAATATATGGATTCTTTCATTGTGTTCAAAAAGGTCATGGAAATTGATTTTATAAATGACGTGACCCTATTTAATAAACACCTTTAGTGTAAGTCATTTCGTGCTTGAAGTATTGCTATGCCCAATTCAACCGTGTTTATCAACAATCTGTTTGTTTACAAATATATCTGAATTATTCCGATTCCCTTATTTAATTGATATGTTCAACGATTGGGTATCACGTGGCCAGGTCAAGGTGAAGAATCAGACAACCAAGCAATAATGGTCTCTAGTCTTAAATTTTTTGTCCTGTCATTTCTTCAGGCAGTTGGCAATGTTGTTTTATTACATGTACAAGCAAGGTTTTACAATAAAATGACAAAGGCAATCATTACAAACGTATTTATGATGTGATTATAATAGGTTTCCGTATATTCTCGACGTGACAGATAACTTACCGATCTCACATCGTTTCTTTGTTTACAGATATGGTGTGTGTAGCTCTAACTACCTCTGATCAGGGTTATTTCTCGATGACATCTAAATGAGTACCTCGCTTAAGATATATTTTACTGAATTTTCCGTTTTCGTTTCTTTTCACTGTTTTGGCTGCCATTCAGTTTGGGGGTTTTCATTCTATCTATTTGTAGAAGATGCCAATACTTCTAGTACATAAAATTATTCTGCTTCGGTTACATTCAAATGAGTATCTTTAGGGAAAAAGAATCATTCTCTAATTGACACAATGGATCGCAAGGTTTACGTATTTGTGTCGCGAACCGTTTGCCCAGTCACTTCTTCATTATTATTGGAATCGTATGCGAGTAAGTAGCACCACTAATTACAGCAGACGCCATATATAAAGCTCTGGCTTTACGTTTCATCAATTGTCTAGTTTCTAGGAGAGCCAACAGTGAAAAAGTTAAATATTGGAAATGAAATGTTTGAGGGGATAATTTAGTGAGAGTTTTATGTAATCTGTTTTGAAAATAATGGTATGTTGGTGAATTAAGATAGTTATTAATCCATTAGCATACAATAACGACATTTAACCAATTTCTTGCATACGACTTTGGAAAACATCGTGGAAAAAGGAAAATTACTCGCAGCGAGCAATTTTCCCTTTTTCCCACAATGGTTTCTGCCCTATCAGAATATTATTTTCCGAAGTCATCACATTTTAAAATGTCGTCTGCAAACTCTTTAAAGATGTGACAGTCTAATGTTCGGCGTTTGGTAAAGGGTTAAGAAAATATAATAAGCTGGTGGGAAAGTCCTATATATAAGAGCAGGGGTACTTATGTGCGCGAATCTTTTATCAAATAAGAAGCAAAATATTAAAAAAGATGAATAAACAATTGATCATAAAATATTTTTGATTTATGAAATTTGATAAAGGAAACGTTGGATATTCTACTGGCGTTATTTTTTGTTGGCACTTGGATGATATACAGTGGAATTTCAGCAAGCTTTAACCCTTTACCAAATACGACTGTCCCAATTTGAGAGAGTTTGCAGACGACATTTCAAAATGTGATGAAATTGGAAAATAATCTTCTGAAAGGGCATAACACATTGTGCGAAAAAGAGAAATTGCTCGTTACGAGCAATTTCTCCTTATCCACAATGTTTTCCAGAGTCGTCTGCAACAAACTCGTCATAAAGTCTTACTACGAGACCAAAAGTTTGGCTCAATTTCTCACGTTACATTCATGTGTGAAAGTATATTTATACCATCAAGAAAAAACTACCGTAAAGTGTCCTGAATATCACTAACAAGTTCGTTAAATACACAATCATGTCAAACTACAACAAAAGTGGATTATTTATTCTAATAACTGTGATAATAATACAGGAGAAATCGTCGCTAAACGTGACGTATAAAGTCGGCGTTTTACTCATGACCAATTCCACGTTTCCGGTTGATCTACCGCACGTGGGTCCAGCCATTGACAAGGGGGTAGAGGACGTGCAAGCGCTCTATGGTATCAGGTTCGATACAGTGGTCGCCAACTACAGCGTCTGGTGCGACATCGCTAGATACACCGCACAGGGCTACCTGGTCGACATGTACTTCAAGGACAATGTTCGAGCCTTTATTGGGCCGGCGTGCTCGTATGCCGTCCAAACCGCCGGACGCATGGCGGAGTATCTACGCGTTCCCATGGTTACGGGTTTGGGGGATCTTGTGACCAGAAAACCGTCGGAACAGGACATGTTTAGGACGACCGTGATCTTGTCGTACAACAGCAGGAAACTCTCGGGTAAGATTACAAGGCAACATGTCAATCTTTTGTCCATATTTGTTCCAAAGAACGTATTGATAATATCAGGCTTATTCTTCACTCTGAGGGGAAAAGATGATACCCTTTTTTGTAAAGTAAAATTGGATAATTCGGGGAAATTATGCTGCTTTTGCAAAAGAGGGGAAAAAAACGTAATGTAAACTCATTTTTAGGTAAAATCTGCATGATTTCAAAGAAATTCGCGGGTATCTGCCATAGAGTGAAAACAAACCTGAATATGTTCGACAAGTCCTTTTTTCCGCTCAAACTACCTCTCGTTAATCTGTAAGTATGTTTACCCAACATTCAAACTGGATAGCAAATAACTCCATAATCGTTCTCACGCGTATGTTCCTCTTTTGGAGTAAAATAAATTCCGTATGCGTCTAAGCCCATGTTTTGTTCTAAAACGGCTAACTACGATGAATCGATTAAGTCTAGTGCAATATCATGGAAACTGGTCATTTATAAGTAAACAACACACATGTGTAATGCTTGCGTGCAGACGGAACGCTTTGATGTTAACCCTGGTAGTGCTAGTACTGACTTCATGCTTAAGCAAACAGGTAAGATCACGGGCCAGTCCCCAAGTAAATTGGCGTCTGGCATGTGATCTAACCTGTCTGCTTGTCAGATATTTAAGGTTTGGGAAAGCAGACGACACGAAAACCTATTATTAGAAAATCACCGATCATTCGAAGAGCTAATGGAATGGGTAAGAACCAGAAATCATAACTTGTTACACATGGAAGGCGTTCGTAGTAGCGTTTAACTTTTTGATGGCACCTGTTTGGGCATTTTAAGGTATTTCCAAGACTCTAATGAGCGAAAATAGTATTTTCTCTACCCTTAGCTATATACAGAAATACCAAGTTGACCATTTAATTCTCAAAAGCTGTAATTAAATAGACACCTCAATCTACGGAACAAAATGTACTAATACCGTCCGGAAATCAGTGTTAAATCTGTCAAATAAAGCCGAGGTATCGGCATTTGTGTTCATTACATCCTGCAAAAGGCAATCAAAACAAACATTGAGAGCTTACAGGACTATTCTATTTAGGAAACAAACACAGCAGTGTTCTACCAGCTTACTAGCAAAACTATGCGCCAGAAGTCGAAACTCAAAATTTCTAAATGGGACTACGCCTCGGGAGTACTCCGTAACAGGTTCCAAACCTGATGACTTCATTAGTTTAATTTTACTCATTATTAATAAACAACGTAGTTTTCGACTCACATTGACAGCCACGGTCTGATCTGAGCTTTAACTTTTTTCGTAACGCCGAGAGGATCAACTGGCCCTTGCTGAAGGTTTAATTACTTTTGTACTATCAAATTCATTATTCAATGTGCACATGGACATGTTTCGTGGTATTTTCTCATCGGCACTGCACAATAGTCTTTCAGGCCAAGTGTATTTCAGTTGCACTTTAACATAATCTATCAGTCATGAGGGACTAATTGCTATACAGTTATTTCATGGGCATTTGTGGAACAGTCAAAACATAGAGAACACATTCACAAAAACAACATTTTCCTCAACGCTTTTGTTATTTGGATTAATCTGAAAGCTAATTTAATACTTCTTAACATGGAAATCATGTTAACCCTCGAAAAGTTACGATACTTTGCCCCACGATGATTAATGCAATATCAATAATGAATAACCAACCGTATTGTTTGCCGAACTGCAATCAGTACAGTCCGCCTTGGTTCGGAAAACACCGAGCGATCTTTGTGGAAACACCCGATTTGCAGGCAATCAACAGTTCAAAACGTTGACCGGTCAACAGTTCGTAATGCAGTTTGTTTACCAAATCATGACATCTTTCAATTTTAATATCAATACTGCAGCAAACAATGAGGAAATAACAATTTTATCACATTTTGAAATGTCGTCTGCTAACTCTCCCCATTTCGGACAGTCGGAAATTTAGCGTTTGGGTTAAATCTTCTGTAATCGCCATCTATCATACTACAGAGAAACTCGACGTTTCTGTGATCGACAAATTCATTGTTATCACCCAATTGAGCAGCACGAATCTAATGTATTGTTGTTGATGAGTAAGGCGTGTTGACACCCTTACTCTTACCGTGGGTAATTCCTACGTAAATTAACCTATGTGTTATACTTGACAACATTAATAATGACAACATCGCACGTTACCGGGCTATTAAGAAAGGCCAGGGTTTGTCTATGTCCCTTACTTCATACATGTATTACCTCTCCTTTACATCTCTTGCAGAATAATCAGAAAACCACTATGACAATATAGAATTGCTCCTAGTTAGCAATCTATGTTAGGCAATAATGGAATTACCCATATGTGCAATATTTGTTTTGAAATAATGGAATTTTCATGTGTATGATGGGGGTTTTTTTTATAAAAGAAATCCATTTTCGTCCCATGCTAGTTTGGGTTTTTTGCTGTCAGTTTTAATTCATTCATTTAACAATGGTTGTGACGCAAGCTTGGAGCTTATCAAATAAACTATCGACGACTGCTTCCTGGATACTACACCAGTACTCGCGCCGATTTGTGGGTTAGTCCCGGCAATTTTCACCTGGCCTAAAGGGAATTCGAACAATGGACCCTCGATACTAGAGGCCGACTCTCTACCACTGCACCAATGTCACCCACTCGTTTGCTGTTGGTTCTGTCACTCACAATACTTTATGAAGTGGAACGCGGCAACCATAACACAAGCGAGTATGGTGCTATAAACGCCCTATCTTCTAAATACGATATCAACAATCCATTAAGATAATGGACCCACTTATTGCGCCGTTCATGACCTTTCGAGAAAGGGAATTTCCGTTCACTTTTACCTGACAATGTGCGAAGGTTATACATGCCTCTAAGAGTTTAATGAAACATGGCAGTTGATTTTGAATTAAAGTCACATGCTAGACCGGGACGAAAGTTATTTAGCCATTTAACCATGGACCTCCGTTGTGTCGTGGTTAAACCACATGACCCCTATCCCCGTTGGTTCAAATCCCGGTTACGACATTTGAAATCTTATGAGATGTAAGCCATCGACTGACTTACGGAATGCCGATGATTCTACCCGGCTTGACGAGCTCAACTAGGGGGATGATTAATAAGTTGGGGGTCTTACTCCATCATTATAATCAAACATCGCCATATAATTGAATTATTATTGACGCAATGTAAAATATATACACATAACATAAAAAACACAACAATAACTATTCAACTAGGTACCTCATGTATAAGCACAACATTAACTATTCAACCAGGTACCTCATGTATAAACACAACAATAACTATTCAACCAGGTACCTCATGTATAAACACAACAATAACTATTCAACCAGGTACCTCATGTATAAACACAACAATAATTATTCTACCAGGTACCTCAAGTATAAACACAACAATAACTATTCAACCAGGTACCTCAAGTATAAACACAACAATAACTATGCAACCAGGTACCTCTAGTATAAACACAACAATAACTATTCAACCAGGTACCTCATGTATAAACACAACAATAATTATTCTACCAGGTACCTCAAGTATAAACACAACAATAACTATTCAACCAGGTACCTCAAGTATAAACACAACAATAACTATGCAACCAGGTACCTCTAGTATAAACACAACAATAACTATTCAACCAGGTACCTCAAGTATAAACACAAAAATAACTATGCAACCAGGTACCTCTAGTATAAACACAACAATAACTATTCAACTAGGTACCTCATGTATAAACACAATAGTAACTATTCAACTAGGTACCTCATGTATAAAAACAACAATAACTATTCAACTAGGTACCTCATGTATAAACACAACAATAACCATTCAACTAGGTACCTCATGTACATGTATAAACACAACAATAAATATTCAATCATGTACCTCATGTATAAACACAACAATAACTATTCAACCAGGTACCTCAAGTATAAACACAACAATAACTATTCAACTAGGTACCTCATGTACGATGTAAATGCATCTGCAGCAGAAGAACAAACTATGTGAAAAGAAGAAATTGAACATGACGAACACTTGAAATCACGTTTTCTACAAATATGTCTACCCAATGTCATAAACAACATCCTATTTTCCGCACTGTTAAACTACAATGTAGTGTCAGCTTTTATGTCAAAGTTCTGTAACAAAGTCCATTACAAGAGAATACATGTACGTTTAATTTTTAGATTGCTGGGTAATTTTCTAAAAATGAACGTTTTTGTTGTCTGCTTTCAACACATTTAAAAGTCTCATTTATTTTGTTGTGGGAAAATACTCAGAGTAGCAAACAGGTTTGATCACAGGCCAGCCGTCACTTTACCAGGCGGCTAGCCTGTATCTTACCTGTTTGCATATGCGTTAAGTCGGTTCCAGTACTTTGAGGGTTTAATGCAATACAGATAAGAGGTGATTGCTCGGAAACATTTCAGAGGTTGTAAACATTCTCAGCAAATCATTTCGCCATACATACTCAATCTTACACACGACTCAGAACAGTAACGCACCATTTAGGTAGAATATACATATTGGAATTTGGTATTTGCTTTGGTTAAAGAATGATTTGAAATAAAATTCATGGAAAAAAAACTATCATTTCAAAGGCGTTTAGTGAGACTTTTTTCCAAATTTGTCGAATGTTTAATTTATTTTTATAAATTCTAATCCATGGACATTCGTTTTGAATTGCGTTTGTACTGTTTAATGATTAATTTTGTTATAATGAAAACGTTCTAAAATGGCGGATTACTGGTATTCTACCTTAAAACAATGAATAAAACATTTCGAGCGGAATACCATATAAGGGAATGGGTTTATACATCATACTGATAGGAGGTAATTGCTCCGAAACATTTCCGGGGCTGGTACCGTTCTCTGCAGAGCATTACTTCATACAAGCTCGGTTTCCCAATACATGAGTTCATGTACATTAACGAACATTTAGTTTAACCCATTACCAAACAATTAGGACATTTGACCAGTTTGCTGCAGACGACTCTGGAAAACATTCCTAACGAGCAATTTCCTCTTTTCCTACAATGTTGTCTGTCCTATCTGAAGACTTTTTTTCAATAACATCACATTTTGAAAAGTTGTCTGCAAACCCTTTCAATTTGGGGCAGTCGAAAATTTGGCGTTTGGTAAAGGGTTAAACATATTCATTTTAAATGGATTCTGATGGATGCATGTAGCTTATTAAATTCCCTCTGGATGACTGCTTCCTGGACACTAAAGCAGTACTCGCGCCTAATTGAGGGCTAGTTCCTGCAATTTTCACCTTGCTTAACGGGTATCGAACATGGGACCTTCGGTACAAGTGGCCGACGGTCTATATCTGCACCACTGTAGCCCCTCATCGCACAATTAACAGACAGTGAAACAAAACATTGAGAAAAAATCTAGAAAAGAAATGCCCAATACAAACATTCATTCCTCGAAAGGGTTGAAAATTCATGAGGACCCCTCGAAGTTCTTGTTTGCTTAAGGACGTTCTCGGTAGTTTTTTCTGCGTACTACATCTGCGCAGCCAAGGTAATAATAATATGTTACCGAAGAAGTACTTGCATAGTAGTCGGATAAACGTTTTTATTCGGATGTAGTTTACTGTATGCCATTATTTTTCAAAGACTAAACATATTCTCCAAAAACAATAAATGATAATTAACGATATTATATACTTCTTATGCATATTAAGCCCATAGCTTCTATTTTCAAGTTTAAAGTTATACTAGTCATTTTTATAAATGTTTTTCAAATACGGTTACCATAGAAACTGTCATTTTACAGGAAAAGCTAACTCGTCAACATATACATTTCTTTTGCATTTTTCATTTCAAGATTAAATTTACTCTACATACTGAAAAATAAGAAGATTTTATGAAAGGAATTTTTGAATATCTTCATTTTTATGTAATATAGACATCAACTTTCATTGTTTTTTGCCGAATACAAAATTTGAAAAACTGATTTGGATTACAAAAAATGATCAGATTGTCATAATTTCAAGTAACATTGAATTATAAAGTATTGAATGTATGAAAACATGGTTTTTGTGTTAATTAACCTACCAGAAATATTTTTATTACCTTTGAAGATGGTACGGTCATTTTGACATTTTTGGCCCAAACGGTTACCATGGAAATTACCATTTTACAAAAAAACTAACCCGTCGACCTGTATTTTTCTTTTCTTTTTTGAAATCACAATAAAATTTTGAATAATGTATCAAAAATTTTGAAAATTCTATGAAAGGAATTTTTACTTATAAAACTGTAGAAAATGTCCTTACGATTTCCATTTCACTGGTTATCAGAACGAGTGTGTAGTTACCAGAAGTTTTAAATATAATTTGTTTTCGATTGATCATTCACATACTATTTCAAAGCAAGGCAATTTTCATTAGAAACAACGAAACTACTGAAAGAAATACATCAAGTACCATGAATCGCATACACAAAATAGAATGTGTATCAAGAAATCAACCATCTACGGTTTCACAGAGGTGACATGTGTGCCTTATTTTATCTCATTATTTCGTGTTAGTCAGTCGAAATAACGAGATAATTAAGTCGTTATTTCAATTGATAAGTCGTAATAACGAGATAATTGAGTAGTTATTTCGAGTAAGTTGAAATAACGAGATAAAAAACCGCATACATGTCACTTCAGTGCCACTGTAAGCCTCCCATACAGACCTGCATAAAAAGGAAAAGTTCGAAATGCATTAATGGTTGTTTTTCGTCAAGACATTATCAAATTTATATACAATTTGCCATTTCATATTCAAGCAAAACGTCCGTTAACTAATTTATGTAAAGTATATAGATAAACGATGATAATCTATTGCCATTTGATAAGAATTAAATAACTTGAAGATAACGTCTTTCAATGTGGTTTAATCTTCTAGTTTCATCAGTAGTGTGCGTTGTCGGTCAAAACTGTTTGATTTAGTTCAATATTTAACAACTCGTCTATATGACAAATTAGACATGTTTTAAATTCAATATATCGCTTATATTCATAGTTGTAAAATAATATATATCAACTTCTCATATTGTCCCGCCGTTTTGGGATTTATACGTAGTTTTCCCTCAGGCATTGAATCACTGTTTGAGTATTGATCACAATATCAATTTCAACAATATCTCAATGTTCTACTGCATGTGTATGAGACAGATGCATTTATTATTATATTCTTTGTTAACCATGAACAGTATATGCTTCAGTTGAAATAAAATGTTCTTCTTCTTCTGCATCAATAATCATTCTTTTAGACTTATTGTAACATCGTTTAGATTTCTACATACTTTTAATTGCGACATTTTTATTTTCGGGACAGTAAGAAAATATGTTGCACAGCAATGGAATTAACTCCACACTCAGTGACACCTCAATTTACCACATCGTTTAGAAATCCCTGTGACGCAATGATATAGTACTCAATCATAAGCAATCAATCATTTTGTCTCATTGGATTCAATCCGATATTATAACCATATAATTTCATTTTTACCGTTATTTGGTCGTCTGCTGCTTCTTCCAATTAGAGCCAGTCACAAATTTCCATGAAGGCGAATGAGTTAACCCTTTACCAAACGCCAAATTTTCGACTACCCCAAATTGAGAAGGTTTGCAGACGGCATTTTGAAATGTGATAAAATTGACAAAAAATCTTCTGATAGGGCAGAAAACATTGTGGGAAAAGCAGAAATTGCTCGTTAAGAGCAATTTCTCATTTTCCCACAATGTTTTCCAGAGTCGTCTGCAACAAACAGGTCAAATGTCGTTATTGTTTGGTAATGGGTGAAGTTATGACATTAAGAGTACTGATGAATTAGTACGCATCATGTCGGCACGATAGTTATAAACCCCGATATACCTTGGAGAATAGACACGCGAAGCTGGGGGTTAATTCTCCGTGAATAAACTCATTATTATCTCGTAATGACTTTGTGTCATGTGATCAAATTTGGAACGGAGGCGAATAACATTTGAAGAGACGTGTTGAACTCTTGATATTTATATTCGAAAAGATTGATCAACAAATCCTCTGAAATTGAGATAACTTATAGACTTTACAGGACCTTTTGAAGCTTAACAAATGACTTCATTTCAATTCCTTAACCCATTACCAAACAATAACGACATTTGACCAGTTTGTTGCAGACAACTCTGGAAAACACTGTGGGAAAAGGAGAATTTGTTCTTAACGAGCAATCTTTCCTTTCCCCACAATTTTTCGACCCTATTTGAAGATTATTTTCATATTTCATCACAATTTGAAATGTCGTCTGCACACTCTTTTAGTTTGGGACAGTCAAAATGCTTGCGTTTGGTAAAGGATTAAACTCATCTAAAAATAGCTTACAATTCTAGTGCCAAGCAACGTCGCCTTTTGACACGTTGATTTCATATGCGCCCAGTACTGAGGTATGTTGAAATAAGTATAAGTAAATAATGATGTTAAAAATATATAACAATCCATTGGTGTATGCATATTTCACGATGACATTTAAGTATAAGTCGCCATCGATTCATAACGTCTGGCTTACCCCTAATGTAAGAAATCGTAGGACGAGAACATAACGGACATGTGGCAAATCAGATTATTAACCAATCCTTAACCCTTTCCAAAATGACAAATTTTCGACTGTCCCGAATTGAAAGAGTTTGCAGACGACATTTCAAAATGTGATGAGATTGAACAGTATTCTTCAGATAAAGAAGAAAAACTTGTGGGAAAAGGAAAAATTTCTCGTGACGAGCAATTATTCCTTTTCCCAAAGTGTTTTCCCAGAGTCGTCTGCAACAAGGTGGTTAAATGTCGTCATTGTTTGGTAATGAGTTAAGATGCAACAATTATTCCTTTGTTTAATCGTATTCAGTTGTCTGCGCGTGAATATTCTCCCTATCCCATGTTAGTAAAGGGGTACATTATTTGTTATCAAAATAGTTTTATTTTTGTAGGCTTTATGCCATAATTGTTCTATTGAACGGAATTGGAACTTACACGTTTGTGATGTTAAATTTACAATTAATTTAAGGATGAATTTTTGGCTACATAGAATTCTCTTGGCAAGATACTGGGAATCGTTTAACCTTGCTTGCTACTTAGAATCCAACAAAATTCCTTTTTGTTTTACTTTTGAGCAAACCAAAATGACAAAGTTACAGTTGATTGCTCTCATCTCTCCGAGACGCCTCAAATAACGTGTCGAATGCCCATATTGTAATTTTGCCAAAGACGATATCCGTGTATATCGGTTTTCACATACTCAAATATTTCCTTGAAGTCGTTAAGTAACAACGCTAACCTAGAAGATCACTTGAGATGAATGACAGAAGTGTCGTTATGGTGTATATGTTAACAAATTAGACACCGACCGGTAATGGGCGACAAAAATGCACTAATCCTTTCCCAAACAACAAATTTTCGACTGTCCCAAATTAGAAGAGTTTGCAGACGACATTTCAAAATGTGATAAAATTGAAAAATAATCTTCTGATAGGGCAGAAAACATTGTGGGAAAAGGAAAAATTGCTCGTCACGCGCAATTTTTCCTTTTCCCACAATGTTTTCTTAAGTCGTCTGCAACAAAGTGGTCAAATGTCGATATTGTTTGGGAAAGGGTTTTGTATTCAAGAAGCAGTCACCGAGAGTGAATTCAATAGGCTTTAAGCTTCCGACACAATCGCTGTGGAATAGATAGGTTTAAACTAACAGCCGATGATATGTTGTCCTAAATTGTCGTTTAACCCTTTACGAAACGCCTTATTTCCGACTGCCCCAAATTGAAAGAGTTTGCAGACGGCATTTCAAAATAATGATGAAATTTGAAAATAATCTTCTCATAGGGAAGAGCATTTTTTGCATTTCCCACAGTGTTTTCCAGAGTCGTCTACAACAAAGTGGTAAAATGTCGTTATTGTTTGGTAAAAGGATAAGAACCATATGGCCGTTTTCCCTCTATTGAAACCAAATATAACATTTTAGACTTATGGCTTAATGCATTCCCTTTTTAACACTTACTCCATTATACCTAACCCTTCGCCGTATCCAAGTGGTTAAGATGTCCGTCTCGGCACGGGGAGGTCGAAGGTCCGAGCCCAAAGGGAGGCGTATGTCCGAAAATTTTTCCCGTGGGATTCGTTCCGAAATGGCCGGTTCGCGAGCCGCGAGCTAGTTAAATTTAATTGTTACTGACTTATATCCACTGGGCGCCTGGTATTTTGATAGAAGTTTGGAGGTTCTTGGTATAATCAATGAAAAGTGTCTTATAAGCCAAACTGGCTGGCCCTTTCACTATGGATGACACTATAATAAACAAAACCTTCAGAAACCATTGTTGTGAAAGACAAAATTGCTTGCCACAAGCAATTTTGTCTTTCGTAACAATGGTTTCTAATTTAGATCACAAAGTAAAAAGGTTGTTTTATAATCGTCGCCTGCTGTTGCTTTCAAATTGAACCAAGCAAACATGTCTATATGTGTGAAGGGAATTTATCTGCACATGAAGATTTGGGACGTTTATACCGGTATGATAACTGGAGGCCATTCCCGGGTCTATCTGTCTCCAATGCACTGGAAATCAATCTGTCATCCACGTGGCATTTTATTTGCTCTAGGGACATTCTCTGCACAAATATTACAGTCGGTTTCTTTTTCAAAGTAAGCACATTTATATCAATCGTTTAGTATTTAAGAGAATTATACCGTTTTTGAAGGTTAGGTATGATGTTTCAAAAGAGAAAAGTTCTGTTTAATATCGCCACAATGTCAAACCACATTACTGTTATTCAGAGGCATCGCAATCGTAACTATTCGGGTATTTCTATTACCTGAAAAATATACCTAGTATATTAGTGTAGGTGAAAATAGTCCTTGTTAAATATCCCGACTTAAAACATATTTTCTGTGAGTGCCAATGTTAATGTTGAGTAGTTCAATGTATATGGAAGTGTTAAGCGAACTAGTGAAATTATGAATTGTGATACATTTTTGTTTCCTAAATCAAGTTATTGTTTATATATTGCATTTGACAATTTCTTTTGAAAACGAAAGTACCCACGAAAATAGTATTCTAAGAATAAAGATGGTAGCTTCCATATTATGTCAGGGGGGATTTCATTGGAAAACCCAATGAGTCCAGATTGGGGAACTCCTTGATCTAGTGTTAAAGTTACTGAACTTGAAATTACCAAGCCTCTGTCTACCTTGGTATAAATCATGGTAACCCAAGATTTGACTCATCACCAAGACAGTCTCCCGACTGAAAAGCAGAATGCAGTTGTCGGGCATCGCAAATTAATTGAAATTATGTTGACGCGATGAAAAACACAATGTATACATAAATGAATATTGCACAGGGTGTGATTTCTCACTGCAGAAAATAGTAGCAGACATATTCCAAAAAATAAATATTTCACTTAGAAAACCCAATAGTTCACCGATAAGAGTAGAAATTCTATTTTTTTGTCATCTGATGAGAGTTAGTAAGAATAATTAAAAATAGATGACGGTTTATAGCAATATGATGTACGTGTATAATGAAAAATGGGAGGGTGTTTGATGTATTTGATCAATAAATCAATCTGGTGTCCCTTTTTCATCTCGATGTTATTTTGTATCAAACGAGCGGAAGTTGAAACAAAGAAATGTCGCTGGGAAACATCTTTTGTGATAAGCCCATACTGATAAGAAACCCTGGTGCCTGTCGTACACTCTTTGGCATTTCCGTTTACCCCATGATATTTGTGAATTCACAGATTTCTACTCACCCATAGGTTATTTATTTCATTTAATCAGTATTTCATTTAAGCAGTATTTCAAATATGTTTATTGCCTTAACGCCGTACTCCATAATACCACACTTGACCATAAATGCTGCAGAATACTAAAGAAATCACTGTGACGAAATGATGCATTGCTCTTATTTAGAAATTCACAACTTTGTCACAATATTTTGCTTTCTAAATCATTTTGAAATTGACGTTGTCTCTTGTCATATTTTGTCTTATGTTGTTGCTTTCAATCAGGACAAGAAGGGATTTCCTACAGACGTATAAGAGTTAATATGATACAAATACACACATGTTGAAATATTTCATTTCCAGTATCCGTTCGTGCTTTACTCGAGGAATACAGCTGGTCCCACGTCTCCATTATATATGACAACGATGAAATATTCTACCGAGTTGCTGGGCCAAGTATGGTTTCTGATATCAAAGGGGATCCAGCCTTCCCCGATCCGCACCCTGTCCTATTTGAGCGCCTTTCCGGCTGGGATCCAGGCAAGACGTTACAAGAGGCTTCCCAGCATGCCAGGGGTAGGCAAACCATTCGGTACATTTTGGAAATAATCCAGTGCAATATTATCTGACCTGATTTTATATCATATCGTTTATTTAATTATCAACATGTGCTTATTAGGAGCAATCGTATTAATAGCACCACTATTTATTGGATTCCTTTGCATGTTTAACTTACAAAATCATCTAAGGATTTACTTTCATTACACAATAAAATATGTTTAAAACCAAGACGTTTTTTCTCACAAGCATGTACAATGTAGTTATAAAACTCTTTTACAACTTCATTCTCCTTAAATCCAGATTCATTTTGACTTTTCATCAAAGACATTCTATACCGTTTCTCTTAATGTCTCCTCTGCTCAACATTTAAGCTAAAAGTATTGACTTCTACGAATAGGAAACTAACTGTGCATTGCTGTATGTGTTGTAAAATAATCTCACCCAATTTTCTTATATTAATCGGTAAGAAGTCATGAAAGAGGGCAATGTTAAATCGTCGTAAAAGGTCGTATCACCGTCATTTAGATTGTTTCCAGACGACGGTAATATCATCATGAACAGAAAAATATGTTCCAGATACGTTTGTTTAATAGAGTCCGCTTAATAAGGGCATAGCCTATAGAAGACTAATTCATTGTTTATCAGCAACATTTCCAAGTTTCTTTAATTTTTCCATCACTAGTGACGTAGGAAAGCTGATACCAATTGTTCATCGTTCATGTACAGGTGTCACGTTGATGAGTATTTGATAGTTTGGCTGTCTCTGTAACATTATTCGTTCTGTTGGTCAACGCCGTTGCAAGCGATGGATATTTGATGTTAATCGTGCAGAAACACCTCTTTATGTACCAATTTAATTGATTATTAACCCCTAAGAACGCTGGATAATTTTCTAAATAAAAAGAGTTGTATGTCGTCTGCATTCCAAAACCTTAGATACATGCTTAGTTTTGACGAAGAAAGATACTCAGGGTAGCAAACATGTTAGATCACAGGCCATCCGCAAATCTACTTGGCGGCTGGCCTGGATCTGACCTGTTTGCATAAGCATGAAGTTGGTTCCAGCACTATAAGGGTTAAATCGTCTGTCTGTCTCTGTTCCAGTTTTCGTTCTGTTGGTAAACGCCGAGCAGTTCCGCATACTCATGTATCACGCTGGTCAACTTGGGATGACGGAGGGAGATTACGTATTCATTGTTATACAGTTAGCAGAGATAGACTGGTGGGGATCATATAGGAACTATCTCCAAGGTAACATTATACGGAGACACGGATATTACGTATTTATTGTTATACATGTACAGTTGTCAGATATAGACTGGTGGGGATCATATAGGAGCTATCTCCAAGGTAAAACTATATGGAGACACGGATATTACGTATTCATTGTTATACAGTTAGCAGAGATAGACTGGTGGGGATCATATAGGAACTATCTCCAAGGTAAAACTATATGGAGACACGGATATTACGTATTTATTGTTATACATGTATAGTTGTCAGATATAGACTGGTGGGGATCATATAGGAGCTATCTCCAAGGTACAACTATATGGAGACACGGATATTACGTATTTATTGTTATACAGTTAGCAGAGATAGACTGGTGGGGATCATATAGGAACTATCTCCAAGGTACAACTATATGGAGACACGGATATTATGTATTTATTGTTATACAGTTAGCAGAGATAGACTGGTGGGGATCATATAGGAGCTATCTCCAAGGTACAACTATATGGAGACACGGATATTACGTATTTATTGTTATACATGTATAGTTGTCAGATATAGACTGGTGGGGATCATATAGGAGCTATCTCCAAGGTAAAACTATATGGAGACACGGATATTACGTATTTATTGTTATACATGTACAGTTGTCAGATATAGACTGGTGGGGATCATATAGGAGCTATCTCCAAGGTAAAACTATACGGAGACACGGATATTACGTATTTATTGTTATACATGTATAGTTGGCAGATATAGACTGGTGGGGATCATATAGGAGCTATCTCCAAGGTAAAACTATATGGAGACACGGATATTACGTATTTATTGTTATACATGTATAGTTGTCAGAGATAGACTGGTGGGGATCATATAGGAACTATCTCCAAGGTAAAACTATACGGAGACACGGATATTACGTATTTATTGTTATACATGTTTGTCAGATATAGACTGGTGGGGATCATATAGGAGCTATCTCCAAGGTAAAACTATATGGAGACACGGATATTACGTATTTATTGTTATACATGTATAGTTGTCAGATATAGACTGGTGGGGATCATATAGGAGCTATCTCCAAGGTAAAACTATATGGAGACACGGATATTACGTATTTATTGTTATACATGTATAGTTGTCAGATATAGACTGGTGGGGATCATATAGGAGCTATCTCCAAGGTAAAACTATATGGAGACAAGGATATTACGTATTCATTGTTATACAGTTAGCAGAGATAGACTGGTGGGGATCATATAGGAACTATCTCCAAGGTAAAACTATACGAAGACACGGATATTACGTACACTGTATTTATTGTTACACATGTACAGTTAGCAGAGATAGACTGGTGGGGATCATATAGGAACTATCTCCAAGGTAACATTATACGGAGACACGGATATTACGTATTTATTGTTATACAGTTAGCAGAGATAGACTGGTGGGGATCATATAGGAGCTATCTCCAAGGTACAACTATATGGAGACACGGATATTACGTATTTATTGTTATACATGTATAATTGTCAGATATAGACTGGTGGGGATCATATAGGAGCTATCTCCAAGGTAAAACTATATGGAGACACGGATATTACGTATTTATTGTTATACATGTACAGTTGTCAGATATAGACTGGTGGGGATCATATAGGAGCTATCTCCAAGGTAAAACTATACGGAGACACGGATATTACGTATTTATTGTTATACATGTATAGTTGGCAGATATAGACTGGTGGGGATCATATAGGAGCTATCTCCAAGGTACAACTATATGGAGACACGGATATTACGTATTTATTGTTATACATGTATAGTTGTCAGATATAGACTGGTGGGGATCATATAGGAGCTATCTCCAAGGTAAACTATATGGAGACACGGATATTACGTATTTATTGTTATACATGTATAGTCAGATATAGACTGGTGGGGATCATATAGGAGCTATCTCCAAGGTAAAACTATATGGAGACACGGATATTACGTATTTATTGTTATACATGTATAGTTGTCAGATATAGACTGGTGGGGATCATATAGGAGCTATCTCCAAGGTAAAACTATATGGAGACACGGATATTACGTATTTATTGTTATACATGTATAGTTGTCAGATATAGACTGGTGGGGATCATATAGGAACTATCTCCAAGGTAAAACTATACGAAGACACGGATATTACGTATTCATTGTTATACAGTTGTCAGATATAGACTGGTGGGGATCATATAGGAGCTATCTCCAAGGTACAACTATACGGAGACACGGATATTACGTATTTATTGTTATACATGTATAGTTGTCAGATATAGACTGGTGGGGATCATTTAGGAACTATCTCCAAGGTAAAACTATACGGAGACACGGATATTACGTATTTATTGTTATACACGTACAGTTGTCAGATATAGACTGGTGGGGATCATATAGGAGCTATCTCCAAGGTAAAACTATACGGAGACACGGATATTACGTATTTATTGTTATACATGTATAGTTGGCAGAGATCATTACTAGAAATTGAATTACTACACACGACAAAGCTGGATCCGAAATGAAAACCTTTTGAAAAGAGAAAATTCAGTTTTCAATACTATTCATCACGATCAAAAGCATGGCATACTTTTAACCTTATGTGTATTCCATTTCTAGGATACCACAAATATAAGACAAAACAATCCTACGCCTCGGATTAAGTTCTATCCCTCCTCAGAAAGGTCACAATAGCACCACAGGCCCACACTCATAACCTTGACATTGCATTTATTTCGTTGCTAGGAGACCATATGGACGAGACGTTAAAGCGATCCTTTAAGTCGGTGCTGGTTCGTCACTCATCAACCCTTTATAAAATAACACCCCCATACACACACTCATAACCTTGACATTGCATCGATTTAGTTTCTAGGAGACCATATGGATAAGATGCTCAACCAATCCTACGAGTCGGTGTTAGTTTGGTCGATCATCAACCCTTTATACAATAACACCGTCATGCAAACACTCATAACCTTGACATTGTATAGATTTCGTTGCTAGGAGACCATATGGACGAGACGTTAAACCGATTCTAAGAGTCAGTGTTGGTTCTATCACTCATCAAACCAGTATACAATAACACCGTCATGCAAGTACCCATAAACTTGACAATTCATTTCGTTGCTAGGAGACCATATGAATGAGACGTTAAACCGATCCTAAGAGTCAGTGCTGATTCTATCACGCATCAACCCAGTATACAATAATACCATCATACAAACACTCATAACCTTGACATTGCTTTAATTTCGTTGCTAGGAGAATATATAGATGCGCTGTTAAAGCGATCCTATGAGTCGGTGCTGGTTCGGTCGCTCATCAATCCTGTATACAACAACACAGCCATATACACACTCATGCATAACCTTGACATTGTATTCATTTCGTTGCTAGGTGACCATATAGATGAGACATTAAAGCCATCCTATGAGTCGGTGCTGATTCTGTCACTCATCAATCCTGTATACAACAACACAGCCATATACACACTCATGCATAACCTTGACATTGTATTCATTTCGTTGCTAGGTGACCATATAGATGAGACATTAAAGCGATCCTATGAGTCGGTGCTGGTTCGGTCGCTCATCAATCCTGTATACAACAACACAGCCATATACACACTCATTCATAACCTTGACATTGTATTCATTTTGTTGCTAGGTGACCATATGGATGAGACATTAAAGCGATCCTATGAGTCGGTGCTGATTCTGTCACTCATCAATCCTGTATACAATAACACCGACTTCCAGGCGGATATCAAAAGGAGGGCCAAGATAGATTATGGGTACACCTTCCGTAATGATGAACCGGTATGTACACTTTTACCCTCGGTATGCTGGGCTGATTTCTTAAAATAGATTTTTGTGTCTTCTGCTTTCCAAAACCTTAAATATCTGCTCAATTTTGATGACGAAAGATACTCAGAGTGGCAAACAGGTTAGAACACAGGTCAGCCGCCAATTTACTAGGCGGCTGGCCTGTGATCTAACCTGTTTGCATAAGCATAAAGTCGGTTCCGGCACTATAAGGGTCAATTATAAGCTTTGAAAAATGCATATGTCTCATTAAGAAATAAATGGGATGATGCAATACATTTAAAGAAATTAGCAAAATAACATAATGCGGTACTAATGGAATTCTTTATTCCTGAGAAGCGAAGATAAAAGGAGTAAACTGTATCGAAAGGTAGACATTTGTGCTTTCAAGAAAGTGTTTTTGGTATTCATAAAGACAAATTGATGTGTAACATGATGATAAGTGGGCAATAATTTGTACAGTGGGTGGTAGTATAAAAGACGGTGAAAATGACTTCCCTTTAAATGTCAATTGTGTTACTACTCGTCGACAAGGGGTATTATAGGCCAAATTAAAAAAACACCACTTAAAAAAATATTGAAAGCGCGTTAAATAAACAAATATACGTAACATTACATGGTTTTATTGAGAAATTAAGCACACAGTATCATGGTCATATACAATCGAAAGCTTGGATCAATTTTGTATTTCACGATGACCATGTCAGACCGTAAACTAAAGCTTAGAAATAGACCTACCTTGTTAACGCTACTCTTTGGCAATGTCTTTATTTTTTCTGTTGTGAATCCTCGATGCAATACAACACATATTGATGCTTAAAAAGTAATACATCTCATCCAAACACGTGTATTTTATTTATTCATATAGATAATGATAAAAGTTGCTTTTATTTCCCTTTGACATCAAAGTGACCAAAAGTCTTTGAAAAGAATTAAGTTAATATTCTGTAGCACATAAACATACGCGTATAACATAATAAATGGTTAGATAAGATTTTCTAGTTCATGGGGATATTACTGTTCAAATTGTTTATAATAGGTCGACACGCTGTACTATAAACCAAATGTTTTGATACTGTTTTAGTTGTCTGTCTATTCGATTTATGTCTGTTTCAGGTACATTATTTCATCACGTCGTTTTACGAAGCGGTGTTGTATCTCGGCGCCGCCTACAATAAGACGCTATCAGAGGGCGGGAACGTTTCTGACGGGTACCAACTGGCGAGGACTTTCTTTGGGTCGTCTTTTGATGGTACGTTTAAATCAAATTTAGAATGTCGCCCAAAAAGCTGCTTAACTGT
Organism: Cerastoderma edule; assembly: GCA_947846245.1. Classification (NCBI taxonomy): domain Eukaryota; kingdom Metazoa; phylum Mollusca; class Bivalvia; order Cardiida; family Cardiidae; genus Cerastoderma; species Cerastoderma edule. Next base: position 32,070,286 of record OX401413.1, on the reverse strand, counting down.
GTACATTGAGATAAATGTAACATACAACTTTATATTCAAACACAGCCAAACGCTTTTATTATCATGACTTTATAATGCCTGCTTTAGTTATGAGTGGTATTATCACTTTAAACAATACTGGTGGTTTTCGTGTCTACCATTGACGACGATACTGTTGGATGATAATATGTATGAATACAAAACTAAATAACTCCAGCTCAAATTATTTAGTTTTGTATTCGTTCCCTAAGGGACATTTTTGACATAAATGTATGAATACAGTTCATCTTTTTTTATCTTATACTTGTAAAGGTTTGGATCAGGCCGTCGCTGTAGATGAGACGGGTACAAGAGTGGCTGACTTTGAGGTTCTCGACCTGGTGGACCCCGCACATGAACAGTTCAAGGTAAACAGGAAGCTAGGGAACAAACAACGTACGCGAGATCGACGGTTCCATTCAATAAACAAAAATAAAACAATAACCCGTTGTGTTATGTCGTTCTAAGGTAGCCGTTCTCCTTCGGCTGTGAGTAGCACTGTTTGTAAGCCAGAGCTCTGTCAGTGGAGTTCCACAGGCTTCTACCGCCATGGAAGCTAGATTGGTCTTGCTGGGAATCTGTTATATTTTTCCTTTCTTTCACTATTGGCATGAATATCTTGTCCGCTTTTCCTCTAACTTTCATATCAGACCACTCTGTCTTTTTAATATTTCTATTAAATGTACCGTTGTGTAATTGCCAAATATGACAGAACAACGTATCAACGTAGATGTAGAAATGACCTTCTGTTTGTTTTTGTGATATTTACATCGCGTAATCGTTTTTCAATTAGTCTGCGATATCTGGCTCGTAATAGTTTGACCCCAATGCTTAATTGCTCATAAGGGCTTGTCAAGCCGGATAGAATCATCGGTTTTCTGTATGTCGATCGGGAGACTTTCTTTCATTAAAATCCAAATTTGCTGGAAACTTTGCAAGGGGGCTCCTATATATGATGTTACTGTATACTAGATATAGACAACGGTATCAACCCATTCACTCACAAGTTCATAAATAGGTTCGAATTAAAACGTGAGAAAGTCAGACATCATATGTAATGAATTAATAAAATAGATTTGGAAATATTAAAAATTCGAGTACCTTATATGAGTGGATACTTTAGTTTGAAGATTTACTATTCATCGTTTTAAACATATGCTCACAAAGATATTAATTTAAATAATATATCAATGAAAGGATTCGAACGAATGCTCGGTTTATGTCAAATCTTATATCGACTAGCATACACGAGTGCTGATGATTTATATATCCATAAATTCGCGACCATATTTTTGATGGACTACAGCGTATAATTTCAAATCTTTGTTTTCAGCGGGTGGGTGTGTTTCTCGGAGTTAACCGTGATTACGTCCCACTTGAGAGTCAACCAATCAGATGGCTCAAAGGTGTACCACGTGATATCCCAGAGTGTGGCTTCCGGGGAGAACTGTGTATCGTTGGTAATGACTTTATATATTTCTAAGTGTGACGTGTCCAATAGTTTAGAAGTACTCGTTTACAAAGTTTGCACAGGTGTTTCAATGATTCTTTAAACTTCGTGGGCCGTTATTTGTCTAAATTATAGTTAAATCATTAGACAAGTTTCAATTTATTTGGCGAAAGCAGCCTTTAAATTAGAAATTGAGCCTTAGGTTTTGGTGAACAAGCATGCCCTTTAATGTATTCGTCATATGAAGATTTTTTATTCCAGGACATGTTTTAAAGTTATGGTTTGTGCAAGCATATTTTGGCATTATTTGTTATGATTGTCTGACTATTATTTGAAGATGCATGGAACAGGAATGTCAGAAACTTATTGTATTGCTATGTGGCTAGTCGTATATGCATCGTGCGATTTTTAATATCAAGAATTACTTCGTGCAGCGTTTGTACATTCTAAGCATAATGTGAGAAACATGATTTCTCGACCACTGTTGTAAAACAGACACTAGATTGGCGCATCGTTTGGTCAGCTTGAAACACCTGCATTTCTCCTCTCTTCATGATGCGCAATATTCGTTTTCATAAAATCACGAATGTCGGTATAGTCGTAGAGATCATGCTTTCATGCATCACTTCCGGTTTGATTACAGGGAAACTGTCCGGGTACGCTATTGGTGGAATTGTGGGAGGAAGTTTGATTCTCGTGCTGATTGTCGTGATTATTTTACAAAATATATACAGGTAATAGCAATGCTTACAACTTACATAACACTAATCGTCATAGTGTTACTTAGCTATATAATATAAAGCCTTGTTGTATGAATCAACCATTCTAAACCAGTTAATGAGAAGTACAATTATGATTGAGAGTCAAGAAGAAAGTTCCGACCTGGCCTGTATAACGCTGTTCAATGTCTTATACACCACGCTTTACTGATCTAAATGACATTCGCTCATTTTACATTTAATTTGATGCCACAGCTTAAAATATTGCTTTTTGATATTTGAGACAATCGTTAAAAATAACTTATTTATCCTCTAATTTATAAAAATTCTTAAAACGCTTCTTTATATTACCTCACTTTGTTTCGTATGCTGCAAAGGACTCGAGAATGCATCTTGCAAAAAACACTAATTACTCCTAATGAGCAATTTATCCTTTTATTCCGGTGGTTTCTATCCTAGGCTTACAGGAAACATACGGCTACTTTTATCATTTGTACTTGCTTCATAGTGTGACTTTTAAATTCAACTATTTCATTCAGAAAAATCCGCACAGAAAAATGTGTTGTGCCATACAATTTATTCAAATACGAAACAACACACTAGATTTTGCTAAAATACTATCTTCATCAATCGACATATTCAAACTACCGTAGTCAGTCACACAGTATCATGTTTGTGAATAAGTCTATGAAATGATACATTGATTCATGACTAAGATGCAATATGATATTATTCAGCCGGCGTCGTGCCAACTCGGATATGCGCTGGAAGGTCACGTGGAGAGAGGTCGAGGTCATGAAAACGTTTGGCAGTGTGGTATCCGGTTGTAACAAGTCACGACTTACAATGACAGACGATAACGTGAGATAACTCACTTTAAACTTTCATCTAAGGTTTTAAAGTATATATTTGTCTCATACTGAGCTTAAAGTTACTTGGTCACAGATGTGAGGAACTTTGGAAGTTTATAACTTAAATTCTTTAAAACTGCACATCAACTTTAATGGTGTTTGATACGCACTGTGGATAAACCATTCAGAGCAAAATTAGCTGTTTTCGACCCTATATACAATGAATTGATATGTATTTAGATTCAAAAGCGTTGTTATCGTTTTGAGATCTACTAAATAAAGACAAATTATATAGGTCGATCTCTCTGTTATTCACCAACCGTTGTCTTAGCCTTTATCACCTGTTTACATGTTTTATACTCGGCAATATACTGCGTTGGACCTTAACGAAGTCTCTTCTAAAACTGTATTTTGGTCTTCGAAATTGATCCTTTTTATTGATCCTTTCTTTACAGGGAACTATAAACTTAGGTTTCTTAAAGTGTTATTGACTATTTAACAGAACAGTACGGCAGACGTGAGTTACAGACTAGATACAATCAATGGAAGACTAGGGCTCTATAAAGGAGACAGAGTGTATCTCAGGAAATTTAATGTGAACTCAGTCGATATGAACAAGAGAAATATACAAGAAATGAGACAGGTAAGTTACAATTACTTTATCAGTTTCCTCCATGAATAAATGTGTGATTGATCCAAACCGTACGCACCAACAGACGATTAAGCGTACCGAGAAATGTTTTATGACATCTGGTAAAAAAAATGTGAAAATTGAAATATCGCTCTTAATAAACAATTAATCTTTTTGAAATAGTAACGTCTAAAGACTTCTACTGCAGATGCGCCATCAAAGTACGGTATTACAAAGAAGGTTGTTATTGCTCCCTGTTCAATATTCTTTGTGACATTTTTTGAACTACTGACAAAGTAAGGTAGGCCTACATTGTATTATAGAGTAAGTGGTTATCGTTTCATTTCCATAATCCTCTTTTTTAAACTACTTGCACGATTTTCTTGCATTCGACTTCTGATCACACAAACATTTGAGATTGTATGGTAACGTAGTGTGTGGCTTACAAGGGATTCTAAGGAAATACAAGGATAATGTACATTGCATAGTTGCATCAACCGCCGGGTTAAAATTCGAAGTTTACTCGGTTGAAAAGAAAAATGCAGTTAATCTCTTATAGTCTTATCTAGTGTCTAAGTGGTTAAAGTTCTACACATGTAATCACAAAGGCCCTCTGCTTGTGGTATTAAAACAGGGCAAAGGTAGGTTTGAAGTTTAGGAGGTACAACCACCTTGAATAGCCCTTATGGTCAAATAGGTGTCAACCCTTCATATTTAACCATAAGCAGGGCATAGTCGACTTTTTTGTGGTTGACCATACACATGTAATATGTTTGATCTCACCGCGTTTTCTTTCAAAGACTCTTCTTGGAATAATTACCTAATCGTGTTGATATATAAAGAAAATACCAAAGATCATTCAGCTTAACATACGTTTAGTCAGTTTCTATTTTTGATTGTCTAGTCTCTGTTTAATTGGCATTAAGACATTCTCGTTACATCAATTCTTATAAATATCAATCGTAACCCTTTACTTCTATGGAAATACAACCCTAGGGGTTTACAGCTGGTGTAGTAGTAGTATTAGAGGGACAAGAAATGATATAAATGGGCGTTGAAATGATTTTCTTCCCATTTCATAACAAATTCAAATTCGCTCTGTAAACCTTGTCGTTTGTGTGGTGAGTAAGGAGAGAATGGTGAAAGTTCATGCTCTGTGATATCGACCTTTTACTTTTCTTTATTTGATATTCCAATATGAAAAAGAAACGGTTTGTAGCTTTATGGTGACATATCTGTGTGGTGCTTGTATTCATTTCATGTATTTGTATTTCGTTTGAATCGCGGCAACAATATTTCAGTTTTGTTGCGATACCCCATTGATAAAGATGTAGAAAAACCACAAACTTGAATGCCTATATGAGCTAGTCAAGTCACGTAATACGAAACGCATTTTGTAAGTTAGTTCGGATACTGCTTTGCATGAACATGGTGCCATTAGGACTTGAACACACACAAAGAGAGGCCATGTAATTTCAAGTTCTACACTATAGCCAATATTCCACGGAGGCCCCTATCTGTATGGTGCCCTGTATTTTTTCAATAATTGCAGAGTCAACGTTCCTCTACTTGTTTCAGCTCTACAACTTACGACATAACAATCTTACGACGTTCTTCGGTGCTTGTGTGGAGCCGGGAAACATGGTAGTCTTGTTAGAGGTGTGTCCCAGAGGGAGTCTTATGGTAAGTCGGGAACCAGAAGCATGTTGTAAACGAGAATTTCTTTAGTATAGAGGCCCAGGGGTAGAGCATCGTCCTCCGAACACGAGGGTCGTTGGTTTGAACCCCGTGAGAAGCGGGTTCTGTCTTGCGACCTTTCATTTATCCACATAAGAAGCGGTTTCTGGTTATGATCAAGGAAGCAGAATCGAGAGTGATTAATCTAGGTTGTAAGAACGTGTTTATTAAACGATGTGAGATAAATAAGTTTAAGCCAAACTAGTACATTTTGATGGCGGTGGTGAAAAATGTTCATGGCTAGCTTGTGAATTCTTCATAGATTGATCCATGAGGACACGTTTATGCAAGTGCCGACTTCATTAAACTTTGGAATGAAAATTGCCTAAAACAAAGGTTTAAAACTTCTCCTCTTTCATTCGTGTAATGATGTACATAGCATTGCAATGTAATTCTATAAGTGCTCACTTTAAATAACTACAGTAGTACTGTGTTTGTGTTCCTGGTTCAATGCAATACTTTAGCAAACCTTCCCTGTTTATGTTGTGAGTAAGTAGCTGTAGTCATGCATTGATTCATCGATATGCAGAAAGCAATCGTTTATTTCTGAAGAGGAATACTATTGTGCTGAAATGATACAGAAATGGTACTTTCATTCCCATTAAAAGAAATGTTGTTAATTTTCGACTTTGTTTTTGAAAAATATACGGTCCTTTTAAATGAATTTATCAAATGTTGAGAACTACACTTTACAGACTTGTCAGAGCATTCGTCAATCATAAGGCACAAAATGAGTTTATTTGTTTTGATGAAGAATTGTTTCGCGTTTTGCATGCTTCTGGAATGAAAATCGACATGTTGTCTTTGTTTATTTTCAATTATCAAATCTTTTATTCTGTCCATTGTACTAATTATCATCAATGTACCCTATAGTAGCATAATGGACTTGTGTTACTAAACTAAGCTTTGTTACGGACTGGTTTAATATCGACCGCATCGGTTTAAATGGAAATATCTGTCAATTTGAGCAATTATGATACCATTTGAATACGTCGAGGCATTTAGAAGAAGTCAAGGACTGTATATTTTTATCTATCTATACGTCTGACAGTAAATCGTCATAAACAGTAATATTGTAGTCATTGGTCATTGTCACATTGCGCTACATTAACTACATAAGTGTAACGTAGAGGAAGAACATGTTACTGCTGGTGTTTGCCTACGCGGTAGTTCGTGTTTATTTTCAGGACATCATAGAAAACGAGGGTATACAGCTTGACTGGGCTTTTCGGCACTCGCTCATCAATGACATCGTGCAGGTAATACTTTTCAAGGCTCTCATAACACACGTGTTGTTATCAATTATAAAGCAGTATAGTCTTAGTTTAATTTAAATTTATTCATTTATAATTTTTTCTCCAAATTTATTCCAGAGGCAAAATATCAAAGATATAATTCTTAAAATCCCATCTTTTCTCAATAGTTCGACTAGATCCGTAGAGATCCTGTTAAATACAATGTACCTTATTTGTACGTTTAGGTAGTATTCGTTTAATGGTTCAGCATTTAGTCAATAAACCAATCGATTGAACAAATGATTAACCAAACAATGAATAATTCGATCAATAAAAAATAACTAAACAGTCTTTTAATCAATCAATCAATCAATCGACCAATCGAGCCATCGAGCCATCGAACATGTTGATTTCGATACACACACTCCTCCTCGTCAATTGTAGGGTATGCGATATTTACACAACTCCGATGTCAAGTTACATGGTCGACTGAGAAGCTCATCCTGTGTGGTGGACAGTCGATTCATGTTGAAGATAAAAGGATTCGGACCCAAGTCCTTTATACACGCAGAGGAAAAAAGCACGAAAGCGTCTTTAAATATTAACAGTGAGTATATTTGACAAGTCGACAGAATCCCATCCAACATTTTATGTAAGAGATAACTTCATGTAACATAGGCTCAATGCAAGACTATGATAAATCCCTCTCTTTTGTGAAATAATTGGTATACAAAGTTACTTAACCCTTTAACAAACACCAAATTTTCGACTGTCCAAAATTGAAAGAGTTTGCAGACGACATTTCAAAATGTGATGAAATTGGAAAGTAATCTTTTGGTAGGGCAGAAATTATTGTAGGAAAAGGAAACTTAAATCATTATTAGCATTTTATTCTTTTCCAACACTGTTTTTCAGAGTCGTCTGCAACAATTTGGTTAAATATCGTTAAAATTATGGAACTATTCCTATAATGATCTTTTCTTCATTACATACCAAATAGGCTAAACGTGACATATTCCAAATGAAAGGGAAATAAACGACTTATGTAGGTTTTATATATAGGACGTAAAGGTTAGCTGTATTCTTCTCTTTTGGTACACAATGGCTCTTAAACGTTCATGAATGTATGGAAGCAAGAACCCTATTGCACTATATGTAAACCCAAAACGGACTCTTACAAAAGTGTAATAATAGGCTTTAGATACATCCATGAAATCGTACACGGTTTTTTTTTTCGTTCTTTGTTTTTCATTTCCTATAGTTTCTTGATAGCATGAGCAAACAATAATATGACTATCGATATATTTTGGTCATAATGGTTTATCACTTTTAACTGTACAATATATCAAAACTTTCGTTCAAGAAAAGGCAAATTAATTCCTGCAGAAATCGTTTTTATTGATGGAACAATCCAAACTCGTCAATTCTCATTTTATCCTGTCATCAGGGCAATTAATAGACCGATAACAGGGTGTCGTATAACATTTTTGATATCCATCTCTTGGTCACATGATAGCAGCGCGCACCTGTCAGTATTGAATGTCTGTTTTGTTTCACATTTTTCCTGTTTTATTTTCATTTTCTGTTTTGTTTATTCAAATCCATAAATCCATATGGGTAACAGTATTAATAAAACTGATAGTTGGTGTCTTTAAATAGGAAATGTTATCAGACTCGGGTTCGGATTATTATCCAGCTCATCGTATAATATTCCTACGCCTTGCCCGATAACATTTCCGGTTCACGACACCAACCATTTATTTTCTATAACTCAGGTTATATGAAATTGTAAGCCTTAGTATTGGTAACGTTTGCAGAGTTGCTATGGACGGCCCCCGAGTTACTCCGAATGAGCACATGGTCCCCGGGCACACAGAAGGGTGACGTGTACAGTTTCGGAATCATTCTACAGGAGATTGTTGTCCAAGGTGCGCCGTATGAATCATCGGATCTTGATCCAGACGGTAAATAATATAAATTATGTTTAGCTTAACCATGTTACATACGATTCGTGTGTCTTCAAATCAATGTTACAAATACTTTAAAGTCTGCTTATTCACAAATTTTAGGAAATTTGTCTTTTTTTAGGCCTTATACTTCGGCCGGGACCCTAGGTCACTACGATTCCCGCCTTCCAGTAACAATTTACTTCCGGGTTCATGGACTTCGTGAATTCTAGACTTGGAACCAAATCTATCGAATAAAGAGACCGTTATGGTACAAATCTACCAAGCAGGATCATGGCTGGTAACGAAAAGAACGAATACAACATAGTGTCCTTAGAGATGAACGTAAAAAGTTGCCGTTATAAGAAGTTTCCTTAACGTTAATGTTTGTCAACATTTTCTAATGGGAATTTTGACAAAACTATCGATACAAATCAGTGTATGAATCAAATTTTGATAAATGGCTATCTGTATGTCTAGAAATACAATCGTTTCTGGTTGTTTTCCCAGAAATACTGCAGAAGGTGAAGGCCGCTACGATTCCCGCGTTTAGACCGGATGTGTCTGGAGCACAATGCACTTCCGGTCTAATTGATATCATGAAGTTATGCTGGGAAGAAGATCCTGCTGCGAGGCCGACTTTTGAAATCGCCGAACATAATATCAAGAAAATCATCAAGTAAGTATTTCAATTTCTATCTGCAAAGTCTTGCTACAAACACTGTCATTTTTATATAAGGCAAACCCTCTCATTTTCAACAGATGATGAATACACGTGACAAATGGATAGATTACTACAAATATGCCTGCTCAACACAAGGCTGAACATGTCAAGTATTTTTTTTAACTTTATGCAATAACTATTTGTAGCTTGATATTCCTTCGAATCGAGACGAAATTGGACATGCGGGAATGGGTGAAATTGACATGGGTATATCAATGTATTTGTGACTGAAAACCAATCTTATTGATATGTATCGTCCATAGTTATGCTTACAGAGAACGGAAGACAATTATGTTGCTGGTGTATGGTATCAGAGACATCTAGCGTTCATCCCATTTGTGAACTACAAAATATCATAGTAATGCCATACACATCATCTTTTTCGTAAAATCTAACTATTTTTGTTTTACACTGGACCAACATTTTTAAGTTATGTAGGGACATATTGTCTCATCATAGCTAAAGGAAAACAACTAACAAACCTATTTACATGTACATGGATTTGTCAAGCTAAAAAGAACATTCGGTTATAACATTACGTTAGTCCGCAAGAAGACAACCACTCATAAAATTCGCTATCGTTAAACGGAACCCTCGCGGTGAGGAACGTTGTGATTTCACAAAAGAACATGCCATAGAGGATCACCACATCAGTTGTCCCTGCCGCAAAGTTGTCAAGAGAAAAGACTTACAGAGAAGCACATTTATTACGTATTTGATTTACTGTGGCCATAACTCATAAGTCAAAGTTCTCAAAATAGATGCCTACAAAAAAGCCATTGAAATTTTCTTTTCAAAAGCAAGGTAATCATCTTCGACATAACCGGTATTTGATTGGCTGTTTCAGATCACGTGGTAGTAACATCATGGACAATCTGATGCAGCGAATGGAACAATATGCGAACAATCTAGAAAGTCTGGTAGAAGATCGAACCAAAGCGTATATGGAGGAAAAGAAAAGAGCGGAAGATCTTCTGTACCAAATGCTCCCAATGTATGTATGTCATATAGCCAGATCTTTGTTGATCTCTGTATTTTCTTCGTACGGTATTAAATCGTGCTCATATACATATACACATCATCACCAATTATATTTGACGAGTCTAATGAGTACCCGCAATAAAGCTATAAGGACATGGTTTAAGATACTGACATTCAATCGTAGCCACATCTGTACATCACATGGTCATACAAAACAATCTGCTCAAATTCAAAAGTTCATTGTAGTCAATTTTACTACATATATCAAACCAAATCGCAATCGGAACTACTCGGGTATTTCCGTGAGCTGTGAAATACACCTCGGATATAAGTGTAGGGTTACAATTTTTCGGGTAAATCGGCATCCGCCGATGAACACCTTTTCTAAGCGTGCATGTTAAGTAGTTCAATGTGTATGGAAGTGTTGGACATCCTTTTTAATCACTTTTGATCAGTAACTCATACCAAATGGCGAACTTGTTGTTGTGACATGTATACTTGTTTCCTCAATCAAATTTAACGACTTTTTGGATTTTACATTCAAGATCTATTTTTAGAAACGAAAGAAAGTGACGTCATTCTCGCGGGAAACAATATGGCGTCATCCCTATTATTTCAGAGGTGTTTTCTATTGGATAAACCCGATGTGCTCAGATTGACCAAATCGGAGATAAAAACCTTTCTCAACTTTTTATTCTTTCATATTAATCGTTTCGAATAATTTACTTCCTGCGTTAATACATAAACCTCACAACGGTCTATGCTATGTTTAAAAAGCGGTATTTAAAGCCAGAATTGATTGCGTTTATCTTATCACCATTTCATTATTTCAGAAATCCAAATACTTCAAAAAACCATACCCGTCACATTCATAATTACTATGTAACATTCTCTGTTCCAGTTCTGTCGCTAAGCAGTTGGAAGCCGGCTCGAAGGTTCAACCCGAGACCTACGACAGTGTGACGATATACTTCAGTGACATAGTGGGCTTCACAACACTGGCTGGGCTCAGTAGCCCTATGCAAGTGGTCGACCTACTTAACGACCTCTACACAAAGTTTGACGCCATCATAGACGATCTGATAGTCTATAAGGTACTGTAAGGTTCTCCGCTCGAATACATGTACATACAAATTACGAGGCCGTGCATATGTCTTGCATGTGTCAGGATTTTCCCTTGATTCCTTTGATTAACGCTTATTTGTGGGACTTTTCGCCCCTTCTACATGGAATTTTCAATGGGAAGTAATGATCGCCAGGGGCCATATCCAGGATTTTAGGCGGGGGGAAGGGCATTTAATATAATAAGTTTGGGATCAATGAAAACTAAGATACAATATTCTATAACGACCACAATGTATGTACTATATACTATTTTAGAGACAATGTATACAACAACGATCTGATAGGCAACCCAATTAGTCACCAAAAAGTCCCGTGAAATCAATCATCTCTAGAAATGGTCAATCATGTCAAAAACACGATTTATTTCATGAGTATCCATCAAAGCAATTGGAAAAAAGTTTCACTAAATTCCGCATACAATTGCTTCGCCGTTCACGACGTCCACCGACTAGAGCCCGTAACAGGTACTGATTAACCGATGTTAGCTTCTATCTCTCAAAATGTGTTTTCTTATCTCCAACAAATCATCTTAGTTACTGGTTATAGCTTGGTGTTGTTATCAGTATGTGCTACTCGTCGAGTGCCTCATCGTTTTAACCTTTTACCAAACGGCAAATTTTCGACTGTCCCAAATTGAAAGAGTTTGCAGACGACAATTCAAAACGTTATGAAATTGAAAAATAATATTTTCATAGGGCAGAAAACGTTGTTGGAAAAGGAGAAATTGCTCGTTAAGAGCAATTTCTCCTTTATCCACAATGTTTTCCAGAGCCGTCTGAAAGAAACTGGTCAAACGTCGTTATTGTTTAGTAATGGGTTGAAACAAAAGTCCAAGTAATGATATTTGAACATGTTCATTGTCCTTTGTAAGGTGGAGACAATCGGTGACGCCTACATGTGTGCCTCGGGGTTGCCCATCCGAATCGGGGATCGGCACGTCCAGGAGATTTCCAATATGGCGCTCGCCATTCGAGAGAGTGTCCGAAACTTTACGATTAGACATTTACCAGACGAACCACTGCGGATACGGATAGGGCTTCACTCAGGTACAGTTATTTTACGTTTCATTTTTTTTATAACAATCGTTTATTCTGTATCGTTTATTTATCATTATTGTCGGTTTGATAATAATAGTTTCGACCACGACCGATTTATACGAATATTGACCAAAGTAACCCGATGAAAGAATGATTTTCAAAAAAATGGATTCTGGGGATTCTATCTTAAGGATATCGAATTTAATCACAAAATGATTCATTTGTTAACTTTAGCTGAAATTACCGCTTTTACTTCATTCAACATATCATTTGTCGAGATATTTCTCAAGCAATTTCTCCTTTTCCTACAATGTTTTCTGCCCTATCAGAAGATTAATTTGTAATTTCATCACATTTTGAAATGTCATCTTTCGTCTTTTTAATTATCGGTCAGATTTCAAATCAGAAATAGTCTTGTACCTTATGTAGAATTAATGCAATATACTATGATTAAACAAAACTATCTTAATTGACAACGGATCTTTTATCAATTAATAATCAATATCATTTGTTGGTTAACTTCTCTATTTCCAGGGGCCGTTGTAGCGGGCGTGGTAGGCTCAACAATGCCACGTTACTGCCTGTTTGGCGACACAGTCAACACGGCGAGTAGAATGGAATCAAATGGCGAAGGTAAATATAAATAACTTCACACATTATTACCTTACGTCCCATGTCTGCATCTTGCAACAGACGATCTTAAGAAAGCACTGTGGCAAAAGGAGAAATTGCTTGCGACAAGCAATTTCTCCTCGTACCACAATGCTTTTTCAATCTATTCATATATCACAACAGTGGAACTGAAAGGCTTTTCACATGTTTTCACATCGTCTGTTTTTTTTATTTGAACCTGTCTTAGATTTCAAAGTGAGGAAATTGGTTAGGTGATACCAGGAATGGCCTCCAAAATGCATACTTGTTCGGTGGTGATAGAAGGATACATCATTTTCGTGTCGCATTCAGTAAAAGTTGAATTTGGACATTGGTCATGCCAGGATTCGAACTCGGGGCTCGTGTAAAACCACTGAGACCTGGCTATAGTTTCTATATCTCATTGTATATGCCTTATCTTAGCTCGTTAATCTAGGGTTGTTTCGTGCCTCGTTTGAATTCACCATAGAAACTCAAAAGGCGTAATGAAAACACAAGTTAATTAATTACCGTTTTATTGTATGATACTTTATAAATAGTACATGTGTACACTTTAAGGACGTCCTCTATTTTGTGACCTGACCAAAAGGAAGTTTCTGAAGACGGCAGTGTTAAATTATATCGGATTTATGGCGCTAGAAACCAATGATGCTTAACCCTTATAACACTGGAACCGACTTCATGCTTATGCAAACAGGTTAGATCCTGGCCAGCCGCCAAGTAAATTGGCGGCTGGCCTGTGATTTAACCTATATGCTACTCTGGGTATCTTTCATCAACAAAATTAAGCAGATATTTAAGGTTTTGGAAAGCAGACGACACAAAAATCTATTTTTAGAAAATTACCCAGCATTCTAAGGGTTTATTACTCTAGAGACAATTATGCTTAATTAGTAATAACTCTTGAAACCACTGAGACAAAAGGGAAGTTGGTCGTTAGGTGACATGTGTCTCTTTTTTTTTTTTTTTTTGGAATGATTTTTAAAAATGTTAGCGCTTGTGTGTCAAACCATGTTTGATTAAAACAATTGAATTTTACATATGTACCTTGTGTAAACCCATCACCATTTCATTTCCATTGAAGCTATGAAAATCCACATCTCCGAAACGTCGATGAAACTGTTAGAGAAGGTGGGAGGGTACAAAATGCAGTATAGAGGGGAGATTCCTATAAAGGTATTTTATTTTAACATATGCGAAGAGTATTACTTACTTTATTATTGACCTTATTTGTTTTACATCGAGTGTGAATGAAGCTCAAAGCTTGTTCAAAGCCACACTCGGTGGATGCTTCCAGGATACTAAACCAGTACTCGCGCTGTTTTGTGTGTTAGTCCCGGAAATTTTCAACTCGCCTTACAAGGATTCGAATCCCGGGACACTCGGTAAAAGAGGTCGACGCTCTAACTCTGCACCAATGTCGCCCAAAAATGTTGTTATTCAAAATCACTGCTCTCCAACACTTCATTGTTATTTACAAAATTAGTCAGTTTAGCACCTTTACAGTACTCGATTAAGGAAGCACTTTGATATTTTAAATTCATCATACAATGTTTACTCGCTTTTCTTGTCATCTGCTATTGCTTTCAATTTGGATGAGTAACAAATGTCCATATAGGTGAATGAATTAAGTTATGGCATTAATAGTATACTGATGACATCGTACACATCATGTCGGCACGATAGTAATTAATCCCGCTATACCCGGGAGAATAAACTCCCCATCCTCTGTTACATTAAAAGAAAGGCCGATCTAAAATGGCCGTGTTGGTAGCGCTTCCACTATAGGCCTTTTCAGAAACGTGGTTTGTCTCCCTTTGTAAAATCGGGACACATTCGGAATACCTCAACTTCCGGGTAGTAATCTCGAAAGAAGAATATGGACGCCAATATGGACAAAGGCAAAGAAAACGATCGCTATCGATCCGTTTTTTGAAATTTTTAAGTTTCATGTGCCAAACTTAAAGATTTACATACGAAAACATTAACAGAATATTTTTTTGTTGGTTGTTGCCAAGCCTCGTTATAAAAGGAAATTAGATTAAATTGGATTAAATGAGACCCGAATAGCGCACTGCATTTCAGTCAAAACATGACATTCCATGAGAAAAAAGGCAAATAAGTATTTGTTTTTGTCTGAATTAAATCCTTTTACAGATAAAAAAAATGCTGGTTGATGTAAGGTAAGAATGAATGGAACATGTTTCTAGAATGTTATTACAAATTTGCATTCAATTCGATTTGCGGATTTTAAATAAAATAGAACGAACATCAACACTTTTGTCAATAATGTGTAGAGGTTATGTTCCTCCAATAAGTATGTATTCTCTTTTCTTTAAATTGAAATTCGTCATATATAATAAAAACCTAAAAAAGAGAATAAGTTGTTATATAAGGTTCTTTGTCAGCCTACCTTTGATGATATATCGTATCCAAATATGAAGGGCTATGAAAGTCCAAGTCCGTTTTTTCCACCTGTTGAAACTTCATTCAAATAACACTCTCTCATTACAAGGGACACATGGTTGTGGAGATCTTTAATATGTTAACTATTGCCCTCGGATAGCCAATGGTTAATTACACTATCTCTCGATCGGCTAAACAATAAAGGGTGTGACTAGATCATATTGTGCAAATGTGGCAGATTGGTGTTAATTTGCAAGACCCTTAATCCTTGTGACAGCCAAAGTTTGTTAATTGACCCTTTAAATGTAATTAAATAGGAAAACTGGCAACAATCCATTGAATTCAAAAGAGATTACAAATGTGTAGATAATCATTTTAATGATATATAATTATAAAAAAACTCAAGACATTGTTGAATTATTATGATTTAATCAAAACATTTCTACGCGACCATTTTTAACCTTTTTTACCCGGACATGAGGTCTATGATTTGAATAATTCGAAATATAGACGCTAAAGGAAAAATCAAAATTGAAACCATTCATGTAAAAGGATAAGTTGCAGTGTAAATTTTCGAATCTAATAGTTATCAAGTCATTATAATCCGTTGTTTTTGCAATGGCAAATAAAAGAAACGTGTTTAATTTAATTGCATCGATAGGGATTTTGTTTCATATAGAGCAATGTCAAACAATACAAAACGAACTTAACATACATGTCGGCAGATCAAGACATATAGGTTCAACAAATATGAAACGTAGGACGTAGGCAAATGAATTTTCTACATAAGGACTTCCCACTGCGTCTACACCCATTTCGTCTATAAGTAAAATTCCCATTTCGTCTACAACCTTTATGTCTACAGATTGAATTTCCCAAAAGGTCTGCAGTTTAAAGAAATATTTTCATTTCTTTTTCTATTGATTAAAGTACCTTAAAAAGATTTAGATAATTCTGGTTCTGCATAATTTGTATATATATAATCATTATTAATATCTCATCCATATACATAATCTATTTTTGCATTTTATTTGTCCTTTTCTTATCTGGATCTACACTTTATACATATTTTTCTTTCCCAACAACCCTCCATAGAAAAAGTGATTATAGGTTGGATTGATTTTTCACCTCAATTAGTGTCAAAAACAACTCAATTTACACGTGTAGGTGAGATGGAACTTCTGTCTGACATGGTGTGAAAATTGATAAAATAGACTGTAGACAAAATGGGAATAAACCTTGTACATAACAATACGATCTGACACTCGGTAACATATGGAATTAACCTAATAAAGGGTTGGTGTGCATTTGGTCGGATAAAGAGGGTATCAAAAAGATCGTGTATGTTATTTCCTACGTTATGCAGTTGACCAATAAAAGAAGCAATAAAACCCTCGACGTGAAAGATATGTATCGTTTTGAAGCTTGCCGAAATACACAGGCGCGCACCACTCATGTTGCGTTGACACACAGTTGTGTGTTTTATGGCTTCGAGGCATGCCATTGGTTGCTTTATAATGACGGAATCGTATTTTGATTGGCATAGCAAAGTCAGCTTAGGATAAATTGGTCCGCTTGAAGTGTCTCAGAAACAATTATTCTTAGTAGAGTGAATGGTAGGGATATGTTTTAAATCAGAGGAATCTAACATTGACTCGGTATGTGTTATTATTGTTGAAGTCCGACCATTAAACATAAATAAAATCAATTCCATAATCTTTTATAAATTAACTTTTATTTGTCACACTTATGGGACATAATTTGATGGAACGTCCCATTAATATGTTGAACATTTATTAAGTAGATTTGATCAGCTTGCTTTATATCATCTGATCATTGTGTTTGCATTAACATGCTACAATTAAGATCATTTGAAAATGTTGAAAATAAAAATGGATTTTTAATAATGTTATCATAAGTTGAGGCAAGCATCCAACATATCTACAATGTATTCTATACTTTAGTTCATGTTTAAACAGAGGATCGACCCTTCTCACTTAAAATGAATAGCAACGTTGTAACCGCGTTGGTATATATATACTGTTTTATCTCGGGAAACGGGGTAAAATGTCCGCAAGAGAGTAAACACAAAGTAAGGATATAGTTTGATATTTCCCCTCCTCAACAATTTTTCGAATGTAGTTTGTACTATCATGATATTCGACGGCATTGTTCAAATACCCGCAGCAGTTTATCTATGTTATTCAATGTCAGCTGTTATTATTTAATACCCGGAAGTCTTAAACCGGAAGCTACCGAAAATTTTGTATCTCCGATTAAGAGTTTTCAAGGGCAGATAACAACACTTTCTGAAAAGGCCTATAAAAGTACCGTATTGTTTCGATATGAAAATAAGTCACATCTATTCGCTTTTTGCCATCAGTTGCTACTTTCAATTTGGACCAGTCACAAATTTCCATATATTGGAATAAATTAATGTATGGCTTAAAGAGTACTGATGACTTAGTACGCATCAAGTCAGTACACTAGTTATAAATCCCAGGTATACCCGAGGAAATAAAGCCGAGATCCGATGTTTTATTAAAAAAGGAAAGGTCGATTTAAATAGGCTAAGTTAGTAGCGCTTCCAATATAACAGTACCGAATAGTTTCGATCTGATATCCGAATAATAAATCACATCTATCTGCTGCTTTCAATTTGAATGAATCACAACTCTCCTTATAGGGAGTAAATGGTTGGTATTAAGAGTACTTTTGAAATAATACGAATCTTGTCGGCACGATAGTTTTCAATCCCCGTAAACCCCAGAGAATAGGGACGCGATCCGATGTTATATATTAACCCATTATATGTTCCCTGTATCTTATCTGTTTGCATAAGCTTGAAGTCCGTTTCAGCGCTATAAGGGTTAATGAACATATTGAAAGCTTGAAGTCGGTTCCAACTCTTTAAGGGTTAAGAGTACTTATGACTTAGTACAGATAATGTCGGCACTATAGTTACAAACCCCGTAAACCCAGGAGAATAGAGCCACGCCGATGCTATATTAAAAGGAAGGTCGATCTAAATAAGCCGTGTTAGTTGCGCTTTCGCTTTAACCCATTACCAAACAATGAACGACATTTGACCAGTTTGTTGCAGAAGACTCTGGAAAACATTGTGGGAAAAGGAGAAATTGCTTTTTGAGAGCAATTTCTCCTTTTCCCACAACGTGTTCTGCCCCCATCACAAGATTATTTTTCTATTTCATCACATTTTGAAATGTCGTCTGCAAACGCTTTCAATTTGGAACAGTCGGAAATTTTTCGTTTGGTAAAGGGTTAACAGTACCGAATGGTTTTGATCTGATATCCTAAATAAACCACATCTATCCGCTGTTTGCCATCTACTGCTGCTTTCAATTTGGATAAGTCACAAATTTCCGTAAAGGTAGCGAATTATGTAAAGGCATTAAGAGTACAGGTAAAATAGTATGCATCATGTCGGCACGAGTTACAAATCACGGGATAATAAAGTCGCGATCCTCTGATATATTAAAATGAAAGGACGATCTAAAGTTTGTAGTGTTTCCATAAAAGTGCGAATTTTCTCACAGTAGTCATTCGAGTAATACCTTGTTTACAAGCTTATGTGCTCCTTTTTCCGTTTTACAGGGGAAGGGTCAAATGAAGACGTACTGGCTACATGGTAAAACTGGGACACTCGAAGGCGGAAATGATGGCTTTGATAATTCGGATGAAGACATTCAGACTGTAAGGTCTATTGACGATGTTCCAGAAAATAAAGTTCAATTCTATGTGAACGAGAGTTTTAGTGAAGGGGTATAGATAGTAAGATGTGATACAGCATGGGTTTTTGGGGCGTATCTCATACAAATTCATAACTTAACGTCTACGTTGGCAATGTTTTTTATTGTATCCCTTTAATCTCAAAGATAACCTTGTTTTAGTTCATCAAAAAAACATGTGTTTAAAAGTACGACAAAGCTTTCATAGGTAGGAGCTATCAAAGGAATCCGTATTAAGGATTCTTTGAAAATAATGGCTTTATATACATGGAAAGGCATTAACCCCGAGGATTTCTAACAACAATCCCTGTGGGACATGAATCCCGTCCACGTCTAAGTAAATGTTTTTCTGAGGTACTCTCTTCCTCTTTATATGTACGATTACGTGGAAATCTAGTGTACGAACCTTTAAGAAACAGGCCCCTGGCTAAATAGACATGGGCTATGACCCTGGTCTAGATATGATACTGAACAATAACCAGCCTTCAAAGATCACGTGGTCTTCAAATAATGGCTTGCTTACTCATTTTGGCCTCCTATTGGTCATTCGACTCCAAACATTCCGGCCACAAGATTTAATTTACATATCTTTTCAAAAGGGTTTTACATTGGGTAAAATGATTTGTAGGTATGTTGCGATGTTAGACTCTTAATGATGGAGGAAGACATAAGGCCTGACCCAGTCGGATATATTCATTGGCGTTCCGTAAGTCAGTCTGGAGATTATCTTTCATTGAAATCCAAATGTGATCACCGGGATTCCAAGTGAAAGAGCGCACCAGGGAATGCTCTTAAGTAGATTCCTAGCTCATTATTTTGTAATCTAAGCTCGCATTGTAATCAATTTACAGGAAACATGATCATTCTTATTTCATATCGATCATTGAACCTCCGATCATTGAACCATCAACATTCTTGCCAACAGTGTTAATCTCTGCGCTAATGACAGAATCACTGTGAATGCATAATATATAATAATTAATAAACTGTTTAATTTACAACCAAACGAATTTTGCATTTGTTTCTTACAAAACGTATTGAAAATAATTCACAAGATCATTTCAAAGGTAAATAATACACATTTAAAGAAAACTTAAAAAAACGTGTTAAAAATCATTTCATTTTATTTCATTTAATATCACAGATAAAACAAAAATTCTACATTTGTACAGAATTGGCGATCCTTTGTCCATTGTTTTACATTATAAGCATTAACAAATACAATATAGTCAAACACAAGTACCCTTTGTGTAACACATGACCTTGTCGATAGTCTTACAACCGTTTTCTGTTATATTTGGTGTTCACATTACTTCACATTTGTTTCTGTTCTTTTGTGAGGTACAACTCATAATTGAAAATAGGTGACCCATTCTAGACTTAAATTACTATCTCACAGGTAAAGCCAGCATAATTTGGTTTGTCTGTACACTTAGACTACCTCCTTATTTCCAAATCTACTGTTTAGAATGCTGTTGAGTATCCTACCATCTAAAGCATGATCAAGGATAAAAATATACATTTTTAAAATACATAGCCATCTTATCCCTCTAAACGGATGCAGTATTTCTAACTAATATAGGAGGACAAATTTAACAGATCAATTTTTGCAACAACCTTGCCTAATATGAGAACATTCAACATGTTGTCAACTGAGGAATTACGAAATCTTAATCTGTATAACAGAATCCAGCAAATCTCTCATGCAAGTTTGGACAGGTATTGAGACCGCCTTGTACACCCACAAATAGCATTTAATTTGGGACCTGCATATTTCATGTGTTACCCCTTTCCTTGATTTCATCAGTACTAGAAAACGCTCTGCAGTGGTAAAATATTCAATAATTAAGATAAATAAAAAAGATTTTAAGAAAGTTTTTTATATCCAGGTGTTTATACCATTTTTTTGTCATTAGATAACTAATTCATGTAAACAATGTTTCAGTTTTAACTTCACAAATATAACATTGTGTTTTTTCTAACAGAGCTGTGTAGGCCATGTTACAAAGACTCTTTATATCTATCGTTACTTATAGTCTAAACACTATACAAGTCTTAATATCCTTTATACAAAAGATTAAATATAAAATGCAGTGAGGCTGAAAATCAAAATAAAACACCACAGTGACTTGAGTCCCAGATAGTCGGAAAGTCTGTTTTTATCCAGTTTATTTTGAATTTGATCAAATTTGTCACATCAATGAGAATTATTTCGAGAGTATTTTATTTTCAAAAAAAAAACTTTGAAGAATTTGTCTGTGGTACCTACATCACAACATGAGGATGGTTTAAGAGACTGTCAATCTTTATAGTTTGTTTTTAAATTGAAATTTTATAAATGGAGTTGAAAACTTACCATATGAAATGGAGGGTTCATTGCAATACTATAGTAAGTGCTTCATGTATTTGAAGCACTTACTATAATCTTGCATTGAACCCTCGAAATATGCATTGGAATGTTATCCTTATGTATATCTCATATAGTAAGTTAACAACAGATTGAAATGAAATCAATGTCAGTAACCATGTGAAATATCTCCCCTTGACCCTAAATACAAACAGCTGTGCATTTAAACATATTCCTAACTGTTAAGGTAATAGATAAAGACCAAATGTCAGACCAACACAGCACCTCCCATATATACCCAGTGGTCTACAAAATAGCATGTTAGGCTCTCCTACAACCAGTCTATCAAACACTGATAAGAAAATCCATATTTTGTGATTATCCATTAGATTCATCTCAGCACGACAACTCTTAATGAGAACCCAAAATATAGCACTTAACCCTTATAGTGCTAGGACCGACTTTATGATTATGCAAACAGGTAAGATCCAGGCCAGCCGCCAAGAAAATTGGCGGCTGGCCTGTGATCTTACCTGTTTGCTACTCTGAGTATCTTTCCTCAACAAAATTATGCAGATATCTAAGGTTTCGGAAAGCAGATGACACAGAAATCTATTTTCAGAGAATTTCCCAGCATTTAAAGGGTTAAAGCAGTTAGGTAGGGGAATAATTTTTTACCTCTTCTGATTCTCAATCCTTCATAAACATTTTGTATAACAAAATCATACCAGGATGAACCCCCTTTTCAATAATTAAATGCAAAAAACTTTGTGAACATCTGTGTGAGAAGGTAATCATTACCATTTGTCCTGTAAAACATTTGAAAACAAAATCATGTGTGAGTGAGTTCAATATACATATAACGAGCAACTACTGCATTTCAAACAATGAATTTTTTGCTAACAAACGTTTAGGATGCATTCAACCATTTACTTGAAAAATAATTCTCTTTGCCATATTTTCTGCAGAAAAGTTTATGAAAAAAAAGCAACAAAAGAATGAATTGCTCATAATGAGATATCCATCCCTTAACCCTTTACCAAACGCCAAATTTTCGACAGTCCCAAGTTGAAAAGGTTTCCAGACGACATTTCAAAATGTGATGAAATTGAAAAATAATCTTCTGATAGGGTAGAAAACAATGTGTGAAAAGGAGAAATTGCTCGTAAAGAGCAATTTCTCCTTTTCCCACAATGTTTTCCAGAGTCGTCTGCAACAAACTGGTCAAAAGTCGTTACTGTTTGGTAATGGGTTGATCACAATCATTTTACCCCATATAATACATACTGGTAAAATGTTAATTTTTCATTCTGATAATTGTTGTCTGCTTTTGCTTTCTATCTGGACCAGTAATAAGTTCTTGTTAGGATTTTCTTAGTTTATCTAATACGTGACTTAACATTGTATCAACACTATTTCAGTTCTGGTGCCATGCCCCACTCAAATAATAGAGGAAGACCCCGATACTCAACTCCCCATAAGGGCTGGTCAAGTGGGGTAGAACTATTGGCATTCTGTGAGTGAGTTGGGAGACCGCCTCTCATTAAAATCCAAATCCCATCACCATGATTTGGGCCCACATGGAAAGGGGCCATGTGATTTCAAGTTTTGTAATCTAACCACTAGGCCTGGAAGCCCAAGGAGTTGTGGGTAACAACAAGATTACCCACTTATACATGACACATATTGAAGGAAAGTAGTATTCAGGACAAATATAAAACTAGCAATATTTCTACATTTCACTATTGTCTAATGTACTTTTTGAGATAATAATTTGAGCTAGAACTTTAAAAATATCAAAGAAAATATTGAAATTGCTTTTTGTAGGCCATCAACATTTTCTAAAATATCTTTAATGCACTTATAAAAAAACAATTTAGAACGAGTTAAAACATATCATGGCATAACCTTGTATAATAGTATCACAATTTTCTAGCAAACCCACCCAATCCCTTTATTCAACACAGCATGTATCAAACACGCACTTGATATTTGGCCATCTGTAGATCATGAACCACACGGTCAGCATCAAGCTGTCTAAAGTAGGCATCGTCATCATCCCTTACTAGATGTTCCTGTAACATCTTTATCTCCAATTCCATCTTCTTACGCAACTCCCTCTTCATAGAACCTAACACCTGTAAACAGAAAGAGTTGTCAAAATAGTGTATGTTATTATTGTGAAAAGTATTTTTCCTTAGAATGTTGGGTAATAGACAGAGTTGTTAAAATATTGTATGTTATTATTGTGAAAAGTATTTTTCCTTAGAATGTTGGGTAATAGACAGAGTTGTTAAAATATTGTATGTTATTATTGTGAAAAGTATTTTTCCTTAGAATGTTGGGTAATAGACAGAGTTGTTAAAATATTGTATGTTATTATTGTGAAAAGGATCTTTTCTTAGAATGTTGCGTAATAGACAGAGTTGTTAAAATATTGTATGTTATTATTGTGAAAAGTATTTTTCCTTAGAATGTTGGGTAATAGACAGAGTTGTTAAAATATTGTATGTTATTATTGTGAAAAGGATCTTTTCTTAGAATGTTGGGTAATAGACAGAGTTGTTAAAATATTGTATGTTATTATTGTGAAAAGGATCTTTTCTTAGAATGTTGCGTAATAGACAGAGTTGTTAAAATATTGTATGTTATTATTGTGAAAAGTATTTTTCCTTAGAATGTTGGGTAATAGACAGAGTTGTTAAAATATTGTATGTTATTATTGTGAAAAGTATTTTTCTTAGAATGTTGCGTAATAGACAGAGTTGTTAAAATATTGTATGTTATTATTGTGAAAAGTATTTTTCCTTAGAATGTTGGGTAATAGACAGAGTTGTTAAAATATTGTATGTTATTATTGTGAAAAGGATCTTTTCTTAGAATGTTGCGTAATAGACAGAGTTGTTAAAATATTGTATGTTATTATTGTGAAAAGGATCTTTTCTTAGAATGTTGCGTAATAGACAGAGTTGTTAAAATATTGTATGTTATTATTGTGAAAAGGATCTTTTCTTAGAATGTTGCGTAATAGACAGAGTTGTTAAAATATTGTATGTTATTATTGTGAAAAGTATTTTTCCTTAGAATGTTGGGTAATAGACAGAGTTGTTAAAATAGTGTATACATGTTATCATTGTGAAAAGGATTTTTCTTTAGAATGTTGGGTAATAGACAGAGTTGTTAAAATAGTGTATACATGTTATTATTGTGAAAGGAATTAACCCTTAGAATGCTGGGTAATCTTCTAAAAATAGAATTTGTGTTGTCTGCTTTCCAGAACCTTACTTGCCTATGTAACCTGTTCGTATGAACATAGTCGGTTCAAGCACTATAATGGTTAAGATGTAAAAGTAAAAGGTAAAATTTGTTAGAGATTTTTCTCACACTTCTTAAATTCATTCATGATTGGCTGGTCAAAATAGATTTTTTAGATGATGTTCTCCTTTTGCCATAATGCTTTTTGAAAGTCGTCTGCTGCAAGGCGCATAGATATGGCTTAAGGAAATAAAGGTTTAAAGGAACAATGAAAATGAAGACAAATAAACAGTACCTTCTGTTTGGCTTTCTCCTGTAATTGTAAATCCTCCTTCTCTTTAGAGATATTCTCTGCAAGCATTTGGAACTGGTCACGATAGCTGAACATTGGTTAAGGAACATCATTTAAACTTGATTTCATTATTTTTCAAAGACTTGTTAGTTTGAATTGTGTTTAACGCCGTATCAACAATTTTTCAATTATGTAACAGCTTTCCTGGATCCACCAGTACTGGGCCAGGCTCTGAAGTGACTTGCCAAAGATTTCTCCCATTAAACCAGAGGTGTCAGTGAGACTCTAACCGGGAACCCCCCAGTTCTAAGTCCTCCAACTAAACCACCGGGCCACACAGGACCCTTACTCAAAAATTGGAAAAGATGTTTCTATTATTCATACAAAGCATGTGTCCACTTTATGTAAGAGTTCAAAAGTACATTTTGTCAGATATTGAAATTTCTACTTTCCCATCAACTTTTGTTATTCAAAACCATTCACAAACCAGATAGTGTTTTTGACATTTGATCATCTCAGTCTAGGGTTGACCTAGGACTTTTGACCTTACCGCTTGTGGTTTAACCATTACGAGATGACAGTCTCCCATGGATGTAGACAATTAATAAACATCTTAACCCTGAATTAACTGATCAATGTTCAGGCCTACTGACGAAACCTCTTGAAATTAATGAAGGAAAAGGAAAATTTGTTCATATGAGCAAGTTCTCTTGCCAAACAATATCTTATATTAAACCAGATAAATATATTCCAATTCAATTTCAAAAATCTTTTCCAATTTAAACCGAAAGAATCATGTTTTTTGCATCAAGAAGGAAGCATTCATATATCAAGCCATTTCCTGATATGGTAGTTTGTGATAGGTCCAAATCGTTTGAAACAGCAAAAAATGCATGAAAAATGATTCCACAAGACATTAGATAAAACTACTGTGTCACTTAATCTTCATACTTCATTGAATAAAGTAAAGGCAAGGATTAGTTAAAAACTGGCATTGGCTGTCACAAAGGTCAAACTTGTCACTAGATATAACATATAATCTGATGATCAAAAAGGATACTAGTTTTCAATAGAGTCTATCTCATTTCTCTGCGATTTGGCCTGGTTATCTCTCTGTTCCCTTGCATACTTCCTCAGCTCTTTGATTCTCTCTTTCTGTATTTCCAAACCATCTTTGAAAAGTTTCTTGAAAATCTGAAATATTTGATTGGCATAAATTATCATAAATCTTTGTACACATGCTAGTGATAAAGAAGAGAGACTGTTTTAAAGAAACATGTAGGGTTCACAATGCTTTGAATGTGGGAGATTTATCAGTTAAATCATGTGAATAATAGTAAAGAATAAATGATAAATGCTTTACTAGATACCACTTAACTTCATGCAAACATCTTTTACAGCACATGTATCTGAAGATTTTACCCTTAGAATGCTGGGTAATTTTCTAAAAAAAAAAATGTGTCATCTGCTTTCCAAGACTTTAAATATATATTTGCTAGATTTTGATGAGAAAAAATACTCAGGTTAGCAAAAAGGTTAGATTACAGGCCAGCCACCAATTTACTTGGTGGCTGGCCTGGATCTAACCTGTTTGCATAAGCATTAAGTCTATTCCTGCACTGTAAGAGTTAATTTCTCCTTTTCATCACTATGCTTTCTATGCATACATGTTTTTGCCCTCAATATGACCATTCCATTCTTTAAGCCATAACACCACATTCCCTCAATAAAGGATAACAGCTTTCTGTTAAATATCACTTGCAAAACTTTATAACTGTTTTAATCTCAAAAATAAAATTAGCTATATTCAAGAAAATCTAGACATAAATTTTATATAAATTCTAACATACCATCTCTTCCCTGGTCCTTCTCTTCAACATTTTGGCCCTCATTCGGACCTGGTACTCATCATAATAATGGCGTGACTTGGCAGACTGCATCCTTCTCTCATGTAGTTTGTTTTTGGTTTTGATACCAACTGCCTGTCTCTCCTTTATCTCACGCTGTTTAAACAAAAATGAGAAGTGATGTCACAAATCATAAAAATAAGTCGATAATTACTATGTATTGTTAGATGAAAGAAGAGATCAACTAATGACCTTTCCTCAGGCCTGCTATTGTTAAGGAATGCTCAAACCTGAAAATCATTACTTGACGCCTGAATTTAACCACTGTCAATATGAACAAAGAAGAAAATTTAAAATCTCAAAGCCTGAAATAAGGACCAGGCCTGAAATTAGCAGGCCTGTTCCTTTGTCTCAATGAGTGTATTTTTTATCATCAGCAAATGTGTAAGAAGAGTAAAAATTGATTATTTCGTTATAAAATCTTCCTGTAAAAATCCCACATAAATACTGTAGTTGTTACACTACATGTATCACTTAAGTCACTATTTCTTCTTCTTAAGCAGAAACCACATAGTGCATATCAATGCCATTTCTATATTCGATTTGCTTTTCACTATATGTGTGGCTTCAGTTCTATCTTATCACAGAGGTTATGATCTTGCATGTTATATGCATTTGATCAATCACATTTTACTTACAAGTCTCTGACTGTGTTCCAATTCTTTCTTCATTATGTTGACCATAATCTCTTGTCGTTTCTCTGCA
The DNA here is from genome assembly GCA_947846245.1 of Cerastoderma edule. NCBI lineage: Eukaryota > Metazoa > Mollusca > Bivalvia > Cardiida > Cardiidae > Cerastoderma > Cerastoderma edule. The sequence goes on along the minus strand of OX401413.1, from coordinate 32,042,520 downwards.
TCTTCCAGCTATACAAAACAAAATAACCACAAACTATCAAAGAACTGCATAACAAGCATGATTAGTTGTCTATGATACACTAACAAATCTTATTCTTCGAAGACCTCCTTTGAAAGTGATGCAAGGAAAATCTCTTTAATAACAGGCAATACATAAAATTAAAAGTATAATAATGTGCAACACATAGCACTACCTGAAACAGCCGAAAAGGTAAATATGAAGGTCCAGAGACTTTAGTAAGGCATGCTCATTTGTAAAGAACTTATAGTTTTGCATTGAATCTAGAAATAATATTTGGTAATACAAGACTTATTTAATTTCTTTCTTTCAGACAATAATAAGGACATAGAAGATGCCATACACTTCAAAATCATCTGATTCCTTACATATATCTTAAAGAAATTATTTTCAAAAAATCATTGAAGGGATCCATATTTCATAGATTGTACAGAGACAGAGCTAAAACAACAAACAACACAATGTCTAGATGACTGCTAATTCACCAGCACTAGCTCCTCCAATCTTGATTACAAATGGACCAAATCTATATTATCCATTAACTAGTCATACAGAGGTACAAACTATGCCATGCACTGAAATCACAAAAAGAAATAATTCTTCCAGAGCGCCGCGAACACTAGAATCATATTCTCTACACTGCTGCACGCCTGTCATATTTTTTACTTTAACTTCCTTTATCGCTGAATTCTTCTTTAACAAATGCTCAGTATATAACCGCAGTAAACAGAGTATGATGTAACAACACAGAATTCCTTGTTCATATGTATATATGTTTGATGCAGTTAATATTTTGATAAACTAATTTGGGTCATGAGCAATGTTATCTATTATCACAGAGTATACATAATGAGTAAAGAGGTGATAAATCTCTTATAGTATGGGTACGCATTAAGAGATTCAAAGAGGAAACATAGATATTAGCAATGGAAAAAGACATTATTTATTGTTAGTTTATTTCTATAGGTTTTAAAATCACATCAACAATCTGATAGTTATATTACATCGCCAAGCACATAGGATGGAGGAAGACCCCAATTTAACTGCCTATAAGGCACAGAAACAGAAAAAAACTTTTACATTCAGTTTGTCAGCAGGAAGACTACCTTACATTAAATTCAAAACCATCGCAACTTTAATTTGAATCCAAGCGTAGAGGAACTTAGTAATTACAAGTTCAGTACTCTGACAACTGGGCCATGGAAGCCTCTCCTTATAATCTTTTTATATGGTGTTTAATGCCCTATCAACAATTTTTCAGTTATGTAACGGCTTTCCTTGATCAACAAGTACTAGGCTAGGGATCTGAAGTGACATGCCAAAGGTCACTGCCTGGTCCCACGAAACCAAAGGTGTCGGTGGGGCTCTAACTTGGGACCCCAGAGTTTAAAGTCTGTCACCTTTACCACTGGGCCACGCAGGACCGTCCTTATATTTTCATCTCCGACTTATACTTTGATAAAGACTAATGCCTACAAACCTGATTTTGTGCCTGAGATTTCTTCCTCCTAACTTCCTGGTGAGAGCGAGTGATTTGTTCAATCTGTGTGAGCCCTTTTCTCCATAACTCATGCCATGTGTGGATGGACAGGTGTAAATGTGGGAACTCATCCAGCAACATGGGTAAAATATCCTCATCATCTTTTATTGTCACTTAAATAGGAATAGTACACAATGTTTGAACCAAGATTGGAGATTCAAATCATTGATGCAGAGGTGGCAAAATCTGATTTTGATTTACTAGTCTATAAATGCCAAATCTTTTCTTAGCATTTGTCTGTATAATGAATAAACAGTAACTTTCAGTTAGAATTCACTTGTCCGTTATAGAGGCTTTTGGATAAATTAGGCAATACAAACAACTGATTTTGCCATACACGTAGAGTATAAAAACAAATACAAGCCATTCGTGTGTAACAATGATATTTATAGCATAGAGGCAAAACTCATCAAATGGGACAATCAGGTTAAATATAACAACTGGCTGATATTTAGACCTGAAGCTTCAATCATTATACAGTGTACTCAATCATACTGTATACCTAATTTACTGTTGAAGGCTGCATTGAAACAATTTCAATATTGAGGCAGTACACATGCTTCCCAAAACTTTACATTTCTGCTTTCTTTTGATGAGGAAAGATACTCAGAGCAGCAAACAGGTTAGATCATAGGCCAGTCTGATTTACTTGGTGGCTGACCTGGATTCAACCTGTTTGCATAAGCATGAAGTTGTTTCCAGCACTTATAAGTGTTAAGGGATTACTTACATGGTTTGTTCTGTTTAACAACACTCCCTGACTGTGATGACTTCTTCACTTTACTACTAACATAGGTCTTGGGTGGTACTTTCTTAGTTGTCTTCTTTAAGACTGAAGGACCTGTTAAACATTAAAAAGAACCATAACCATGAAACTATAGGATCAATATGTAAATCTTTTTAAAAAAAAAAAAAGTATAATCCAGCCTCTTTTTTTTAGACAGCTTTCATAAAAGTACAATCCAAACTATTATAGATTTATTCACTACTTGTTTTTATTGTTATATTCCTTAATCTGTTTTATTGCTATATTCCTTAATCAAACAACAGTTACGATAGGTTTTTCAGTAGAGAGGTTTTTTTTTTATCAACTTATCATTTACAATGAAAAGCTAAAATACACATAAATGTTTGGCAATTCAATTTGTAACAATCATTTTAGTCAAATGAGTTGTATGGAAACCTTGAATAAACCAGAGATGGGCTTATTACTTTCTGTAATTCTACCACTTACACATGAACATTTGAAAAATAATTTCAAATTAAAAGAAAAATAGCACAGTATACATTCAAGTCAATTTACAATTAACTTAATTTTTCCCCAATGACAGTAAAACAAATCTTAACACTTTCCCAAACAATAACGAAATTTGACCACTTTGTTGCAGACGACTTTAGAAAACGTTGTGGAAAAAGGAGAAACTGCTCTTTACTAGCAATTTTTCCTTTGCCCTCAATGTTTTCTGCCCTATCAGAAGATTATTTTCAAATTTCATCAAATTTTAAAATGTCGTCTGCAAACTCTTTCAATTTGGGACAGTCGAAAATTGAGTGTTTGGTAAAGGGTTAAGCGAATTCATTGACCTTTATGGAAATATAAATTTTTATTAGCCTTTCGGTCTTTGCTCTTCAACGATTTAATATCTAATTGTAAGACAAAAGAGAAATATTTTTTTCATGGAATAAAAACTTTAACTTAGTATTTAAATTTTTATTAATTTTTGCAATTATTTAACACATTCTTCATAATTATAATGGTGAGTCAAAGGGAAGTAACACAAACAAGAAAAGCATTTCTTACCCTGTCGTTCACTTGCAGTTTTCTTTACACCAGCTTGCATTTTCTTTCTGTATTCTTTCTCCTGAATTTAAAATTTATGATGAACAATGTTGTTTTTCTGATTTTTCTCTTCACATTTTTAGAGAAAAAAAAAATCATAAATAATATGTTTCTGATGAAAAGAAACATCAATTAACAAATAAAATAAAATTAAGTATAAAGTTGAGTGAGTTACAAATCAATAACAAAGTATACCCCAATATATTAAGAACCTTGAACATAGAATAGATTGACCCTTCAAGAGTACAAACATTGCAGGAGAATGAGAAATTGAAGAGAAAACAATTAGGATGTCAGAACTGTTTCCTTTAACACTTATAAACCGACTTCATGCTTATGCAAACAAGCTAGATCCAGGCCAGCCGCAGAGTTAATTGGCGACTGGCCTGTGCTCTAACATGTTTTCTACTCTTGTTATCTTTCCTCAACAAAATTAAGCAGATATTAAAGGTTTTCGAAAGCAGACAACACAAAAATCTAATCTTTTGAAAATTACCCCAGCATTCTAAGGGTTAATTTGTTTCTGTATGAGTCAATGTTTTTTCCAGGTATGAAGACATAGTTTCTGATGTAGAATCTCCAGACAGATTTAAGACAGCAGCTGCTTACAGCTGTTTAACATTACCATCACATGTGGTCTTCCATCATCATAAAAAAACTTTCAAACACAAAAAAAGGTTCAAACCTGTTCTTGAGCTGCATCTCTATTCTTCTTCATCAAATAATCTGCTTCATCCAATAGTTCATCTAGATCTTCCCGATATATCTTCTGTAAAAACTGTAATTATACAAATTAAATAATTCTAATACATTCTCTTTGAGATGAGATCAAAAGATTCTCTTTCGAATCAACAATACCCTGAAGCCTCAGATCTTTGATTTGAAATATTTAATCCCATTGTCTTATCAGAACTTCCTTAAACCTTTACCAAACACCAAATTTTCGACTGTCCCAAATTAAAAGGGTTTGCAGACGACATTTCAAAATGTGATGAAGTTGAAAAGAAATCTTCTGATAGGGCATACGGCATTGTGGGAAAAGGCGAAATTATGAGCAATTTCTCTTTTTCCCACAATGATTTCAACAGAAGTCTGCAACAAACTGGTCGAATGTTGATAGATATAAACGAACTTAGAAAGTTTAAAATCCTATAGAAACTGTATTCAACAAGGGAAGAGATAGCTTGTCCCATGCAGTTTATACTTTTGCCACAAGAGTTACTTCATTCATTTGCCTAAGATAGAATAACTTGTGTTTTTATGTATAAAAGCGACTTGCCACCAAGAGCAATTTAAGAACAATTTTTCCTTTTCCTACAATGGGAAAAAATCATCCTAATGTTCATCAGAAAATTTACCCCAATTTTTTTCTTCCCAGTCTGTTGTTCTTGATTGACAAGATTTCTGGTGTCTCCCATTGTGTACAAGGCTTTAGGTCTGGAAGAAAGCTCTTTGTATTTGTCTGTTCTGTAAGCAGCTGCTGTCTTAAATCTGTCCGGAGATTCTACATCAGATACTATGTCTTCATACCTAGAACAACATTGACTCATATAGAAACAAATTAACCCATAGAATGCTGGGTAATTTAGAAAGAAAACTGTGTCATCTGCTTTAAATATCCTCAAATATCTTCTATATAGAAATAGTGCTTTAAATATCCTCAAATATCTTCTATATAGAAATAGTGATGATTTCTTTTATTAAATTGATACTCTTGAATAAATACCGCCACATTATATAATAAAGTGATTGTGATTTAACTAATCCATACACAAGATTTGCCAAAGACATATTCTCTACCAATATCACTGGGATATAACTGTATTATTGAATTTAAAACCATAACTGAATACTAATTAACCTTTGATTTTCTGTTTCCGAAGAATTAAGGAACCATTATGCTAATAATAAGGGGAGGTAAAATCAATTGTTTGCATTGCCCAGCTTGTTCAGAAGCCTTCACGGAATTGCCCAGCTGGTCTGAAAGCCTTTAAGGTATTGACCAGCGCATTCAAACGCATTAACGGACAAGTGAATTCTTACTGAACTTACTATATAACGATTATATAGACAAGTACAGAAACAGATTTGGTATTAATGGACAATTTATTCTAAATCATATTTTGACACCCCTGATGATGAAGATCCTATCCTTATGTCACAATGGTTTCCACCCAGTGTTAAAAGGAAACTGCACTTGTTTTGTGTTCCTTCCAAATTAAAAGATCATTTTGGCAAAAACAATTCACTTGCAATGAGCAAAGTCTTTTTGCCCTATTATACAACCATGGCTTCTGCTAATAATAATGACTAATGTTCAATTTTAGATAGTTGCCTCATTTCAGGAAGATAATAATGGATAATGAAATCTTGGTTTAAAAAACATACTGTTTTCGTAACCTTTCCTCATAGCTGTCGTTTTCTTTATTGTTTAAATCATAGGCGGTATACCCAGTGGATTTTCCTCTGACTGTGCCTGACTTTGAGGAGGTTTTCTCTCTTTCTTCCCATGCATGTCTTAAGAAAACAAGACAATGATATGTATTATACATTATATTATTTCGAAACATTCAGTCAATTTGATCCCATTTAAGGCTTTAATTTCAAACTTGTTTATTGTAGCATATTTTTCTATTCATAGACCTTTGTTTATCCTTGCTTTAAAATACAAAACATATCAAGAAGTTCCATGAAGACATTCAAAGATTATTAATTAAGATTCTTTAACTTGATCAATTAGAAAAACAAATTGTTTCTTATGGGCAAATTCAGTTTTTTTCTTGGTTTTTAACAGTTGAATTCTGCATTTACATCAGATTCAGTAAGGCACGATGAGTTAACCCATTCTCTCTGTCATGAGATTTTGTGGATAGTCCAATTTCAATGGGGGGAATCATATGATCAGATTTGAGGGAAAAAAATTGCAGCCCAACCCTTGATTTGGGTTTTCAAACAGGTACATCTTCCTTTTTACTTACTTGTTTTTCATAGAATAAAACATATGAGTGGGCCAGTCTAGAGGGTTTCGGCAAATATCAATTTTTTTTCCTCTTCATGACCTTATAACCAAGATAAGTCATAGAGTGTTTCACCATATACCTTTTTTCTCAACTCTGACCTTGTGATTCCCCACATTGAATTTGGAAACAACAGCAGAGCAGATTACAAGTATTGAAAATGAAATGAAAATAAACATTTGTTTGTGATAATGGGGAGTTACTACTTTCACAAACAATGTAATTTCTGGCTACAAACATAACCATACATAAGTAGTACATACCTTCTGTTTACTCCTCCACCAACAGTAAGACTTGGACTAGAATCTGTAAGTGATCTTTCTACAAGGAAGGAAACCTTTCGCTTGGCTTTACTTGGGGTGAGCTGAAATTAAAAATTTATTTGAAAAAAGTCTTAAAATTGTTTCTTTAATCTTTTTCTTTCCTATTCCCTGGCCTGGACCAAATCTGTTTGTAAAGCATGAAGTCGGTTCCAGCACTATAAGGGTTAAAACTACAAAAATAAATGCTGTTTTTTGTACTTTGATAATTAATAACAATAATTATTGTTATCTGCTATTGCTTTCAATCTGGCCCACTAACAAAAAGGGGATTCAAATAAATGGTATTGGCAGTATTTACCTCTGTATCAGAGAGTTTGTCAGCAGGTTTGGACGTCCCTCTTGCAGAGGGGGAGGCTCTCTTAGTGCTTGTGACTCCATCCTTTCTGCGTGGCTGATCTCTTCTTGAACGCTCGGTTATATCTACAGCAAGCCCTCGCGTTCTGGTCATAACATAAAAGATAAACAATAATAATAAAATGAGGGGATATCTATGAACAAACAACTCTTTACTTACCGTAGTATTGGTGTACAAGCAGTATGGATTAAATTAAGCAGTTATGACATTGGAACATAAGGAATGATAATATTTACATGAGAGGAATACATTTTGAGAAATTGAAAACATATATCTCAAACAATCTCCTTCACATCACCCTATAGCTCTGATGTTTTGAGTATTTGTAAAAGAAATTGAAAGCAGCACAACTATACAAACTAACAACAGCAAGAATTTAATAATCAAATTTCAAAAGTGTGGATATACCAATAAAAAGTGCCTCTCAGTTTCTATTATTTAAGGACAATAGATACACTAAATGAGGCTATTCCAAAAAGTACAATTTTTTTAACAAACAATCAAATTATAAAACATCATCAATGCTAGCTAACCTTCTTTGATTTCTGTCCAGTGTTTCAAGGAGAGATTTTGCCCTCGAAGGGCTACAGTCAACTGCAGCCCGAGCCATAGCAGCTGTCTCCTCTACCATGTGTTGAAGGTTGTTAAACGTCTCGTCAATTTCTCTATCTTCTTCCTGAGTCTCCATTCTACTTGGTGGTAACATGTACTTATATCTCGGGTCATTCTCCAAACGCTTTATTATTTCTTCTCTTCTTTCTCTCTCCCTTACAAGACCTAGATCCAATTAAAAGAGATAAGTTACTTTTAACCCTTAGAATGCTAGGTAATTTTCTAAAAACAGACTTTTGTGTTGTCTACTTTTCAAAACCTTAAATATCTGCATAATTTTGATGAGGGAAGATAATCAGAGTAGCCTAAAAGTTAGATCAAAGGACAGCTGCTAGTTTACTTGGCAGCTGGCCTGGATCTAACCTGTTTGCATAAGCATGAAGTCAGTTCCAGCACTATAAGTGTTAAATATTTACAAAAATATTTACAAAGAAAAAAAGGTGATCCATTTCTTATAAGCATAATTGTTAAAACACACAAAAAGGTAACTTGATTGGATACTACTTTTATGAGTTATATAAACATAAATGAAATAGTCTAAGTTTTTCTCTAAAAGCAGATCAACTCAATGCTTATTTATAAACAAGCTCCAAGGTTGAAAATACCCTCGTAACTAATTCAAATTGAGAAGCATCGTAAAAACAGGTATTGTTTGCCACAAGCAATTTCTCCTTTTGTCTCATTGATTTTGAAAATAATAAGTGTTTGTAGAGCTAGGATGAGCAAGGATCAGGAAAATGTCGGTTTCATCGGTTTGGACTGATTTCCGTTGTAATGCACTGTTTGCAAGTTGAAATTTACTGCAAAAAGCAGTTCCAATATTAGGCATTTATGATATTCTACACACCTAACAATACTTGCACAATCACAAAGTTAAGGTATCAAAGGGCTTTTGGACGTTTTTCGGACCAATTTGGATTTGGAGATTTCAAAGAACTAAGTAAACATACACTGTGTATGGAAGAGCATAACATATCTTACATACCTTCACTTTTTTCCCTAGTCCCTGATTGACTTTCCCTGATCCCTGTAGAGACACAAGGCTCTTGTACTGTAGTTGTTGTCACTGTACCGTTTTCTGCGTGCGTGTTTCTGGGTTTGGACTGCCGTGTCTTGGTAGGAGCTGTGGTACGCAGATTTGTCGCCTCTTTTAGACGCTGTTCGATCTCCTCCGTCTCTCTAATAAGGTCAGCAGTCGTGTCACGACCATCTGAAGAAAGCAAGATAAACTCATAGCATTTGTTGAATTTAAATGGCGTAATTGGTACAGCGTTATTACTTCACTTTTGTCATCTCTTTTAAAAAGGACAAATATAAGGAACAATAGATTTGCTGATCTATCATTCTAATTAAATTTGCCAACATGTCCTATCATTGTTACAATCTTTTTTATTTAATCAAAAGCAATTTAATCAATACACCAACTTTTTTTTTTTCAAATAACCACCCAAAGATAGACTGTGTACCTCCTGTGCTGAAGGTTGCAGGTTTGCAATCCGGCTTGGTCATGCTAAAGACCAGAAATAACCAAACCATACACAATGGTAGTAATGCCATCCCTCCATACCACTCTGGATACTATGAAAATCATTAGCGCTTAACCCTTTACCAAACACCAAGTTTTCGACTGTCCAAACTTGAAAGAGTTTGCAGACGACATTTAAAAATGTGATGAAATTGAAAAACAATCTTCTGATAGGGTAAAAAACATTGTGGCAAAAGGAGAAATTCCTCATTAAAAGTAATTTCTCATTTTCCCACAATGTTATCCAGTGTCGTCTGCAAAAATACTGGTCAAATGTCGTTATTCTTTGGTAATGGGTTAAAGCAAGTACTCAGTAAAAAAGGGTAAAACTCTTTGGAATAAGGGAGCAATGGTATATAATTTATGGCTGCAATACAAAAACATTTTTTAACACTGTGTCAAAACTCTTTCAGTTATTTTACGGCTTTCTTGGATTTCACCAGTACAAGGCAGGCATATGTATTGTATTGCCCAAGGACACTCCCACGAAAAACTCAGTGCTTCTGGCGAGGATTGAACCCAGGACACCTGTGTCACAAGTCTTACACCTTAATTACTTGGCCACATAGTACATGACAGAAACAATTTTGATATGCATGTTTAACACCAATCAAACTAAAAACTTGCTTTAATAATAGAACATATAAAACCAAGGCGATAAAAACATGCAATCAGACCAAGTATCAAACCCCGGACCACTGCATACAGTGTGAATGCTCTACTAACTGAGCTATCTGGCCTGCTACACATTTAACTCTACCTTGAAAATCTAGACCCCTTCTACATGTACCTTTGAATAATCTGTCTAACATACAAAACTTGTCTAGATTTATATCAACAGACGAGTGAAATAAACTATTACTTTTGCTGGGTGATAATCCATTTGCAGCCTCAATCAAGTCTGTGGTTCTATCCCCATGACCCCTGGAAGGACTGGCACTGCAATACAGAATATAACATTGAATATAATCAGGTGTACTACGTAAAGGAATTTAATCCATTACCAAGAAATAATGACATTTAACCACTTTGTTGCAGACGACTCTGGAAAACATCATTGGAAATGAAGAAATTGCTCGCGACGAGCAATTTGCTCGCGACGAGCAATTTCTTTCTTTCCCACAATGTTTTCTGCCCTATCAGAAGATTATTTTCCAGATTCATAACAATTTGAAATAATGTCTGCAAACTCTTTCAATTTGGGACAGGCGAAAATTTGCAGTTTGGTAAAAGGTTAAACAATAAAAGATTTGCAAAATTGTTCTACCAATGAGGGTGTACATGTATATGTCTTCAAAATCTATTTCACATCTCCTGCTTTGTAGGCACTCATTAGAATCTCTACAATGATACAATTTTAACAAGTACCCACAGAAATGGGTGAGATAGACAATAAAGGTGCCAGCTACAGGAATTGCCTCTACTTGGATTTCAGATCTACCAACTAAACTCGAAAAGGTTTTCATCTGCGTTTTTTGTCACAATATCCTATACTCTCTTGAGAAATCAGTTGCAGCAGTAAGTATACCAAAGAGATTAATTATGTGGAAACAGTTTATCAAATTTTGTATCCCATCTTAAATTTACTCACATCTAATGTAGATAAATACATTATACAAGCATAAGACAGAACAAGATTCCAACACCTTTTATAATAAGTTGTAATATAACTCAAACTTGTGTACATGGCTTTAAACCCAAATGATAGAAAATCTTCAAGTTAAGATTCATATTTCTGAGGACAGCTTCTCCATTATTTTTACTAAATCCTTTTTTGATTGAACCATTTGAAGCATATATTTGATGAGTACATAGAAAATAACATCAATTATTTAGCTTTTTAAAATACTGCAATAACTATCTCACTTATCTGTAACTCAAATAAATACTTACTCTGCTACCCATTTAGCAGTAGGTCCCACATTTTTAACAGCCATGGATTCCATTTGTAATCGGTCCTTCCTCAACTCTGCTTCCAAAATCTCATCTAGCTGATCACGAGTCATGAGATCTGGGTCATCTGCTGTCAAGTTCTGCTCTATCTCATCTATAAGACAAACACAGTAAACATGAACAAGGCTCCTTTAATTATCAAATTATCATGGCTCTAACAGAAACACGATTCATTTCCCAGGCATGCTATTGTTAATGAATGCTCAAGCCTGAAAATCATTACTTGAATCATAAATTCAAACATCTTCAATGCGAACAAAAAGGGAAAAATTAAAAATCTCAAAGCCTAAAATCAGGACCAGGCCTGTTTGTATTATAGGTGCTTGTTGTAGGTGCATGAGAACATTTGGAAGTAAAAACAAATTATTTCTTTAAAACTGCCCAACAGCTGTATTGTTATATGATACACACTGAAGAATAGTCATTAGAAGCAGAATTAGATCGTTTTTAATTCTTTAAAGTGTGTTTATAGTGAATTGATATGTATTTTAATCCAAAAGCATGGCATCGCTTTTGAAATCTACCACATATAGACTGATATTGATTGTGATTGAAGCTTGAACCTCATTAAATTCACTCTCAATGACTACTTCCTGCATAATAAACAAATACTCGCCCAGATTTGTAGGCTAGTCCCGGCATTTTCACTTCGCCACTAACGGGGACCTAACCAAGGACTCTCCGTACCAGAGGCAGACACTCAAACACAGCACCACTATCACGATTAAATTTGCATGTGTAATAAAATTAATGCCCATGATGTTTTCACTGTTAAACAATTATTTTCTATCCTTCATACATGAAACTGTTAAATAACATTCTCAGTTCACAAAGTCTGAATTATTAATAAAGTCTACCCCCTCACAAACTTATGAATTAAAATAAAAAATCATCCACAGACACCCACCATTATCAGTGGACACATCACTCTCTATCTTGTTCAGCATGTACTCAAGAAGCCCTGAGAAGATTTCTATAAGGTTGAGAATGTCATCACGACTGCCAGTCATGATTTCTGCGCCACTGATGTGAGTGAGAGAGGTATGGAGGACATCTCCAGATAGTGAGTCAATTACTGTCTGACAGTTGTGTATCTCATCCTCTTTCTTCTGTGGGGAGCGAATAATACCTGAAAAAACAAAATGCAAATATCTTAAATACAGTATGTAGGGATAGATTAATATGATTTATATGAAGGTTCAATGCAATACTATGGTAAGTGCTTCATGTTTATAAAGCATTAACTATAACCTTAAACCCTTGAATACCTGCAGAAACAATATGGCATTGTGATTATGTTATATATGTGGGGATTGAATAGTACCTGGAGAAACAATAGGTGAATATTTTATATCTCATACCTGGAAAAAACACATAAATCAAGTTCATACGGAGGGTTGCTCAGAAATGTCCTTTCTTTATCCACCAGCTTACTGATCCAATTTATTGCTAATCAGTCACAAAGGAGTCATTTTGAAAACATAAATAGGTACAGTGAAATAGCAATTTAACTTTACCAGCTACTAACTTTTTTTTAAAAATACTCATACTTAAAAAGATATTTTTAATTAACAGCCAATTAACTTGAACACATTGGGAAAACGAGAAGATATTGTCAATGCATGGCTCTTTCTTCCCTTTTCTCTTTAGGGAAGAGGCCGAAGCCTCTTGATTTGGGGAAATTGTATCGATAAAATTGCTGAATTGGGAAATCAAAGCTCATGTGACTTTGAAGTTTTGGGAAAACTATGATGTTAAAGAAATTTCCTATTGGGAAGGTGCCTTTTATGGGCCCCTGTTATATAAAGAGAAAAAGCCCTGCAATGATGGGTAATTTCTAAATGAATTAAACCTATGTGTATTCATTATAAACATTATAATTCATAGGAAAATGTTAGTTGTAAAATTTGTCTCGTTAGTGAGTTAAACAGTTACAATTCCCCAGTGCTGTGTTAAAGAGTACTAGCTATCGTTAGTCCTACCTGATAACTGTTCACCACAAAGTCCTTCATACAGGGTCACAAACACGCCTGCATCAATATCAGAGATGGTATCAACATGAGCCGACACATGGAGCTGGTCTAAAAGGCGATTCAACTTGTCTACAATGGCTGAAACAAACAATACAACAAACTAAATTTCCTGCATTATAAGGTTATCTATATATCACTGTATCCAAATAAAACATTGCTATCTAAATAAAAGACATTGTATCCGAATATTCATATATATTTTCATCACATTTATAAACAATAAAGACAAAACCTTTATCAACAAAAATGGTCAGATAATTACCATGTGAATTGATGTTGACATTTTGTCATGCAACAATCACACCTTCAAGCTACACATATTAATTTTTTATTGAACCGTTGTGACACTGTGGCTCTGTTCTCTCAGAGTTGATTGATTTGAACCATAAACGATTTAGTTGTTGCAAATGCCTTTTTGCTCCACATGGATGACAAAAAATGTGCTGAACTAAAATTTCCCCCCTATGCTCTAGATACCAGTGGTTATTTGTTAAACCAGTTGCTTAAACCAGTTTCAAATTTAGTTACAGTAGCTAGGAGAAATTGAATTTATGTACATGTACATAGATTTGAGTTACAGCACTTAATCTAAAACCCTCTTGGCACAAGAGTAAAACATACAAATCATGAAAGAAAACAAAAACAGAATGGCTGTTAGACTATCTTTATCTTAAGTGAACTTTTGTTCTGATGAATAAGTCTTAAATTGCTGATGATAAGCATATTTTACTTTGGTGTCAGTGATTCCAACCTAAAAGGACACTCCCAGTGCCTCCCCTGGAGTTTTTTTTCTTATCGCAACCATTTTCGCAAATTGGATTTTTTTTGAGCCAAATTTAAGAAAGTGGAGCCAAAAGTTAAGCCAATTTTAAATTGAAGGCTTGACGGTAATTATTATGAGTAGTAAGAAGGTTTTTGTTCATTATAATGTTTTAAATCTGTGCACAGCAGCTCATAACTTTATTTATCTTATCATAAACTACTATTAAATGGGGAAGTCTTTGGCTCTTCCCATGTGCTAATTAAATAGTTTTACAAAAGAAATAATTCGTTGTCAATAAATAAAGAGTTGATGTCAAACTGTATAACACCTGAAACAGACAAGCAAGAATGGTCCCCCATGCTTCATTATTTTGCGTTTAATATAAATCTATTTTAAAGATACCATAAGGGTTGTCTATAAATATCTCTAAATTGTACAAAAAACATGAAACACATAACTCATATGAATTGAGCTGAGCGGATTTATTAAAAAAAAAATGAAACAAGCTTTTGAATTGACAGAAACCAATGTTAAAATAAAAGGTCTATTTCTTTTCTATTTCTTTTTTTTTCAATTGGCATTAAATTGCGAAATCAGTCAGTTTATAAAGAGAATGCATCTCGCCGATTTTGTAGTAAATGCTTCATTGTGATGAACGAGCAACATACCTAAAATAGGGTCGTTATTCACCGTCTTTAATTTTCAACACCCGACGGTGTTTGATAATTGTCATCTAATTTTCACATTGTCTCCGATCATGCGTTCGCGTCAAACTGTTATATTTACACACACATTTCAGGGATAGGTGTCAGGGCAATTTCACACACGCGGCGCAAACATAACTGTTGCCGCACGAGTCATATGAAGTGATTAAACTTTAATCCGATAAGTGACAGTCATTTGTGTACGAACTCGGTTGCGTGCAAACTGCTTAAGATACGGGTCATTACCGGGATGGTTCCTGTGTTTATACACGCAGAATGCCTCGATAACTCCAGTACGGGAACTGGCTATTACTCCGGGTCGCTTATGTCATGCATGATTGGTAAATACGGTTTGTCGCAAACACTTTCGCAAAACTGTTATTTTTGTCGCAAATTGACAAGATTTTTCGCATTTGGCGACATTGGCGATCGGCAGCGGAGGCCATGACTCCCAAGAAACAAAGGGTTCCAAGTGTACCAGATTTATCAATGGGCTATGCAGGACCACAATTCAACCACTACCTAAAGAAAACATTATTTTGCAGGAATGGTCGTGCTTTTTGAATAATAATATCAAAACCCCAAATACAAATCTAGTATTATGGAAATTACCTTTATCCTCAGGCGAGTTGGCACCTCTGGGTCCCATGGTGTCTTTATTGTCCTTTTCTTTGATTCGGTGTCAAGGACCCTGGCTAAACAAGTGAAAACTTTATTTCTTTTCTGAAATATAGAATTAGTCTATCAATTAGTTCCATACTTGCATATCAATAGAGTCTATTACATACACAGGTCTTAATTTTAATAGCAGCAATTTATTTCAAAGCTAAAAGAACAAGTGGAATCTTACTGAAAGTTGTAACATTAATCATTTTATGATAATGTGTATAAAGCATTGTGTCAAAAGAATACAATGCTTATTAGGAGCGATTTATAATTTTGTTACAGTGCTTTCAGACTTTTGCCAATATTTTGAGTAAGGAGTTGAGATAATAAAAAATGAGGCTTGTTGAACATCCTTCAAAGTAATCAAAGTAATCTCTTTCGAACAGTGACAGTAATAGGGTTTATGTATAAATACTACTTCTACAGTCTCGCTGTGGAAGCCGGCTTTTATGGGTGATTCGGTAGAGTGGTTGGCTTTCTCTCAAAGTTAAGCAACATACTAAGTGGTTAGTACCAGGATGGGTGACCAACGATGGCTTTACTCCGAGAGGGACCAGATACATGTTACAGAACCATTCATTTAATGATGGCCACATGTTACGAAATTTTTGTTGCAATGTTTGAACCCCGAGAGTTCTATTATTACCGAAAAATATCAAATAATCATTACTCACAGTTATATTAATCCCTTTTTTTTTTTTTTAAGTTGTGGTGTGGGATGGGAATCAAAGTTTAATATCTACGTAGATCATTCTTGGGGAAACGTATATAATCGTTGTGTTATCTAAACTCTTACCAAATTTCCCAGAGATCTAAAAAATATCCATATACAGGGAGGGAATGCATTGACCCGAAAAGGCTAGCTTGATGTTGATTGAACCTGGAAGCTAAATTGTTAATAGGCCGAGTAGACCAGACACTGAAAATATCGAAGTCTGGTTAGGTTAACAAACTATCTTTGCGTTTGGTCCCTTTGGATTGCTTCAAGGTGCATGCATATATTTAGTTCACACTAATTATTAATAGAGAACGACCCATATGATTAGCTCAAATGACTTTCAATGTGATGATTGAATATTGTCAAACAGAGAAAGCCTTTAGATAAAGAAATTTCATTCAAGTTATAAATGCCCACCCCTCCTGTCTCAACTGGTAGTTAGCAATGTTAATCTTTAGACATCAAATAATCGATCTGGATTTGAATCCAGCATTTACCTTTTAGTCAACGTTTAAGTGAAACACACACAACTTGTTTACAAAATGTGAGATATATGTGCGTCTTTTTTCCTTCAAATATAACTGAATAGCAAATGACATCTGCAAGCTGAAACATGTCTTCAGTTTTCGAGGGACACATTCTGTTATGAATGAAGATGGTCATGTTTCGGGTAATTCAACCAAACACAATGGGCATAGAGACTTATACCATAGTTATATACTTTCATCAATTCTTAAAGCACAGGTTTTCGCTTACATTTTAGCAATCTATTCCATTTCAAATTCATCGGTTCGATTTGTGTTTGTTTGGTTTGGTCACACGAAGATACCGTCCATTTGCGACGAAAACCGATTGCACATTTGAGTGGGGGCGTGGCCATTCGAGTTGATGTTAAAATGCGGATACTTAATTTGTTTGCGGTAGTATAGGATAATGTTGTTGTTGTTGTTTCTTCTCCTCCTCCTCCTCTTCCTCCCCCCCTCCTCCTCCTCCTCCTCCTCCTCCTCCTACTCCTACTCTTTCTTTTCGCCCTTTTCCCCCTGCTCCTCCTCCTCCTCCTTCTCCTCCTCCTCGCCCTCCTTATCATCATCATCATCATTATCATCATCATTATCATCATTAACATTCTATGATAAAGTGCCTCACCAACGTCGTCTTTCCAAAATGGAATATGGCATAAATTACAAGACTGTGTAATGGATGCGCAACTTTCTAAACGGGCACAGCCAGAAGGTTTACCTCAATGGCAATCAATCAACACGGGCACCTGTACAATTTGGGGTTCTCCAAGGGAGCGTCCTGGGGTCATTACTCGTTATACTCTTCATAAACGATCTTCCCGAGTATGTGTCTCCAGAATCTACTGACAGCATGTTTGAAGATGTTTGAGCGCTATATCGCCGAATCAAGTCTGAGGAAGATGCTAGAGCTCTACAGAGAGACATTGAATGTCGTCAACAATTAATGGGGGAAAGACTGGATGATGGAATTACACCAAAAAAGAATGCCACGTCCTCCACATCTCTAACAAGCGGAAACCCCTTGCACTTCCTTACAACATCAATGGATACATTTCACAAGAAGTATCTACAGCAAAATATTTAGGACTTAAATTTCGAAAATCGCTAAACTGGAACCGTCCTATAGATAGCATCACTTAAGCAGATGATAATACCACATCTTTTATACAAAGAAACATTTATCAATGCCCAAGGAAGACCAAAGAGCTCTGCTTTTTCACCATTGTGAGCCCCCTTTGATTAAATCTTATGTTATTACATTCATACTACATAAGGTTCAAGACATATTTACAACAATAGATATACACATATTTAAAGAAAATGTGAAAAGGCTAAGAGTAGTTGCATTTGGATTAGGCCACAAGTTATAACAACATTAGCAATCGGCCCTCTTCTTAATGTAAGACCTCTCGTAGAATAGTCAGCTATAGTCAGGGACCCATTTACAGATCCCAACAAACAAATATTAGAGATGGTGCAGCACAGGTCTGCAAGGATGGAATTCTCTGACTATAGTAAAACCAGCAGCGTCACATCTATGCTGCAACGTTACAACTCTAGTGGCAAAGGTTACCATGATGTTCAGAATTGTGAATCAGCTAGTTGAAGTATCCGCATCACACCTCATACCAATTCTTCCAGGGTGAGAGCACGTGCTTAGCTATATGGTGCCCTTTGCAAGGAGCCTATGCGCTATCAAAGGTTCTTTATCCCAGATGCAATCCGCAGCTAGAACAGCCTTCCCAGCTCAGTCCTCACAGTCGACGGCTTTTCTTCTCGCGTGTCGTTTTGGATGGAAATATAGTCAAACTCAAACTTAATTTTCTGTCAGCTTTCTAGTATGTACAGGGATAGTTTTTGCTATGGGTTTTGCATTTTTGTACTCATTAAAATCTCAAAATACCCATTGTTTTATTTCCTATGCATCCCCAGGACCCATTGGGGGAAAAACATAGGCTACACATATATCAATGACTGGAATCACTTGTAAAGCTTTTACTTTCATGCTTTTAAACAGGTACCTATTTGGAAAGGTTATTTTTCCTCTTTTGAGACAAAAAAATGAAACAAGTGTCTCTTACCAGGTAGTCAGAGAAGGTTGAATCATTGAGTTTGAACTGATGTAAGAAAAAATAGCACCCATTGTTTTACCAAAATACTCGTTGTTTCAAATCATATGCATCCTCAAATTCCGTTGTTCTAATTTCAAAAAGTAACCCTGTAATGAATGTATATCTGAAATGTGAACATGATGAGAAAAGTCTATATATCACATATCACTTATCATTATCGCGTCAAATATGCGCACAATAACTGAAATCAAAATAATTGCTATTTCCCATTCGATGAATACAGAAAAAAGGCGTCATTATTTAACCCTCATAGTGCTGGAACCAACTGCATGCTTATGCAAACAGGTCAGATCCAGACCAGCCGCCAAATTAGTTGGTGAATGGCCTTGAATCTAACCCGTTTGCTACCATGAGTATCTTTCCTCAAGAAAACTAAGCATATATATATAAGGGTTTGGAAAGCAGACGACTCAGAAATCTATTTTTAGAAAATACCTAGCATTCTTACAGATTGCGACGACACTATGGCTCGTTTTGTTGACAGGGTTTTGTGAATCTCAAATCTCAAATCTCAAAGCAAAATCAAATAAGAATGATTAAATTAAAAAAATATTTGATTAAAAGCGAAGTAAATCTGCAATTAGCAAACGAGCACCTGGTCATCTTTAAGCGAAGGGCACATGTGTTTGAATTGGAGTGGGAGAGTTGGTTTTTGTTTTAAATATTGAATTAAAATAATGGTGATTTATACAACTCCATTTCAAACACATGTTCCCGTGTACAAAGAACTTCATCTAAGAACACAGCAGAAATTCGAAGCAGACGATAATTGAATCTTTAATCAAGAGTCAAAAACGTAGCAGAGATTGGACCTGTTCTTTAACGTTGCAATCACTGCTAAAAGGAAAATATCCTTAAAATATGCAATAAAATCTCCATGTTTATGTTTTCCAGTACAGAGTTAACCCGTATGGTGCTGAAATCGTCTCCATGCTTATGCAAACGGGTTAGATCCAGGACAACCACCAAGTGTTTTGGCGGCTGGCCTGTGATCTAACTTGTTTGCTATTCGGAGTATCTTTCCTCAACAAGAGTAAGCAGCTATTTAAGGTTTTAGAAAGCAGACGACACAAAAACTATTTTTAGAAAATACCTAGCAATCTTAGGGTAAATAAACCCTTAGTTTATGAATCTTGGACGCATCTGATGTGGGACTTGGCCATCTATTTTTGACAAAATCATAAATTGCTTCTCTTGCGAAAAACATTTTTGTCATAAGAATGTTCATTCCAAACCGTTAACACATTATCTAAGTCATCGTATATGTGTCGTTGTGTTGTTGCATTCAATTTGTACTTGTTCACAAAGCTTAGTATAGGAGCATGGAATAAGAGATTGTCTTATGACGACCACTCAGACGGAAAACGGCAATTATGAATTATTTCCTTAATTACGTATTTGTACTTTGAACGAGATCTCTCTAAGCTCCTATTTTCCTTAAAATCATCCTATTGATAAAAGGGAAAGTAGAAGCCTTAGAATAAACCTATTGATATAAAAGGAAAGTAGAAGCATGATAGTCTCGCTCATATGTGTTCTTGCCAAAAACATAAGCGACCCTTCCTTGACTCAAATTGCGTTTAAGTACATGAACACACTTTAAGCTGAAAAGAGACATTTCTTTTGTCTAACGAATAGAGGCAACAGTATAAAAAGAAAACAGAGTAACAGAGCATGAGGACTAACATTGGTTTCTCTGAAACTGAATGTATAGCCGGCAAGGACATGGGAAAAGGCGACACCGCAAACATGTTGTTCGTCAGAAGTTTGTTGTCAATATATTTTAGTTGCATCACTGTGTACGCATGGGTTAAGGCCAGTATCATCTATGATTGACCTGCATCTCCATCAATAACCAGAAAACTTCATCTCTTTTAGCAATCAGAAAGTTGGGTCTCCTCTGGGCACCAAAATTCTGCGTCTCTTCTTGTACCCAGAATACTGTGTCTCCTCTAGCAACAAGAATTCTGTGTCTCTTCTAGTAACCAGAATACTACATCTCCTCTAGCAACCACAATACTGCATATCCAAAAGCAACCAGAATGCCGCGTCTCATCTGGCAACCAGAATGCTGTAACCCGAATGCTTTTTCTCCTTTAGCAACCAAAAATCTGTGTCTCTTCTAGTATCCAGAATACTGCGTCTCCTCAAGCAACAAGAAAGCTGCGTCTCTTCTAGCAACCAGATTACTGCATCTCCAATAGCAACAAGAAAGCTGCGTCTCTTTTAGTAACCAGAATTCTGCGTCTCCTCTGACAACCAGAATACTGCATCTCCTCTAGCAACAAGAATGCTGTGTCTCTTCTAGTTACCAGAATACTGCTGCGTCTCTTTTAGTAACCAGAATTCTGCGTCTCCTCTGACAACCAGAATACTGCATCTCCTCTAGCAACAAGAATGCTGTGTCTCTTCTAGTTACCAGAATACTGCATCTCCAATAGCAACATGAATGCTGCATCTCATCTCAAAACCAGAATGCAGTAACCAGAATGCTTTTTCTCCTTTAGCAAACAAAAATCTGTGTCTCCTCTAGCATCCAGAATACTGCGTCTCCTCAAGCAACAAGAAAGCTGCGTCTCTTCTAGTAACCAGAAATCTGCGTCTCCTCTAGCAACCAGAAAACTGCGGCTCCTCTTGCAACAAGAATGCTGTGTCGCCTCAAGCAACTAGAATACTGCGTCTCCTCAAGCAACATGAAAGCTGCGTCTCTTCTAGTAACCAGAAATCTACGTCTCCTCTAGCAACCAGAATACTGCATCTCCAATAGCAACAAGAATCCTGCGTCTCATCTAGCAACCAGAATGCTGTAACCCGAATGTTTTTTCTCCTTTAGCACACAACAATCTGTATCTCCTCTAGCATTCAGAATACTGCGTCTCCTCAAGCAACCAGAATACTGGATCTCCTCTAGCAACATGAATGCTGCGTCTCATCTAGCAACCAGAATGTTGTAACCAGAATGCTTTTTTCTCCTTTAGCAACCAAAAATCCGTGTCTCCTCTAGCATACAGAATACTGCATCTCGTCAAGCAACAAGAAAGCTGCGTCTCTTCTAGTAACCAGAATTCTACGTCTCCTCTAGCAACCAGAATACTGCATCTCCAATAGCAACCAGAATGAGGCGTCTCCTCTTGCAACCAAAATGGTGCACCTCTTCTAGCAACTAGAACGCTGTGTCTCGTCTAGCAACCAGAGTGCTACGTCTCCTCTAGCAACTAAAATGCTGCGATTTCTCTAACAACCAGAAATCTGCGTCTCCCCTAGCAACCAAAATGCTGTAATTCCTCTAGCAACAAGAATTCTGTGTCTCCTCTAGCAACCAGAATGCTGAGTCTCCTCTTATTAGGCTATCAAATTACTGCGTCTCCTCTAGCAACGAGAATGCTGCGTCTCCTCTAGCAACCAGAATGCTGCCTCTACTCAATAATTCTGTGTCTCCTCTAGCAACCAGAATGCTGAGTCTCCTCTTATTAGGCTATCAAAGTACTGCGCCTCCTCTAGCAACCAGAATGCTGCGTCTCCTCTAATTATCAAAGTACTGCGTCACTTCTAGCAACCAGAATGTTGCGTCCCCTCTAGCAACCAGAATGCTGCGTCTGCTCTTATTATCAAAGTACTGCGTCTCCTCTAGCAACGAGAATGCTGTGCCTCCTTTAGCAACCAGAATGTTGCGTCTCCTCTAATTTTCAAAGTACTGCGTCTCCTCAAGCAACCAGTATGCTGCGTCTCCTCTAATTATCAAAGTACTGCGTCTCCTCTAGCAACGAGAATGCTGTGCCTCCTTTAGCAACCAGAATGTTGCGTCTCCTCTAATTTTCAAAGTACTGCGTCTCCTCAAGCAACCAGTATGCTGCGTCTCCTCTAATTATCAAAGTACTGCGTCTCCTCTAGCAACGAGAATGCTGTGCCTCCTTTAGCAACCAGAATGTTGCGTCTCCTCTAATTATCAAAGTACTGCGTCTCCTCAAGCAACCAGAATGCTGCGTCTCCTCTAATTATCAAAGTACTGCGTCTCCTCAAGCAACCAGAATGCTGCGTCTCCTCTAATTATCAAAGCGTCTCCTCTAGCTGCGCCCTCTCAAAGTACTGCGCCTCCTCAAGCAACCAGAATGCTGCGTCTCCTCTAATTATCAAAGTACTTCGTCTCCTCAAGCAACCAGAATGCTGCGTCTCCTCTAATTATCAAAGTACTTCGTCTCCTCAAGCAACCAGAATGCTGCGTCTCCTCTAATTATCAAAGTAATTCGTCTCCTCAAGCAACCAGAATGCTGCGTCTCCTCTAATTATCAAAGTACTGCGCCTCCTCAAGCAACCAGAATGCTGCGTCTCCTCTAATTATCAAAGTACTTCGTCTCCTCAAGCAACCAGAATGCTGCGTCTCCTCTAATTATCAAAGTACTGCGTCTCCTCTAGCAACCAGAATGCTGCGTCTCCTCTAATTATCAAAGTACTGCGCCTCCTCAAGCAACCAGAATGCTGCGTCTCCTCTAATTATCAAAGTACTTCGTCTCCTCTAGCAACCAGAATGCTGCGTCTCCTCTAATTATCAAAGTACTTCGTCTCCTCTAGCAACCAAAATGCTGCGTCTCCTCTAATTATCAAAGTACTGCGCCTCCTCAAGCAACCAGAATGCTGCGTCTCCTCTAATTATCAAAGTACTTCGTCTCCTCTAGCAACCAAAATGCTGCGTCTCCTCTAACAATCAGAATGATGCATCTCCTCAAGCAACCGGAATGCTGCGTCTCCTCTAGCAACCAGAATGCTGCGTCTCCTCTAGCAACCAGAATGCTGCGTCTCCTCTAATTATCAAAGTACTTCGTCTCCTCTAGCAACCAAAATGCTGCGTCTCCTCTAACAATCAGAATGATGCATCTCCTCAAGCAACCGGAATGCTGCGTCTCCTCTAGCAACCAGAATGCTGCGTCTCCTCTAACAACAAGAATGCTGTGTCCATTATAATTATCAAAGTTCTGCGTCTCCATTAGCAACCAGAATGCTGCGTCTCCTCTAGCAACCAGAATGCTGAGTCTCTTCTAATTACTAGAAAGCTACGTCTCCTCTAGCAACCAGCGTGCTGCGTCTCCTCTAGAAACTAGAATGCTGCGACTCCTCTAATTATCAAAGTACTGCGTCTCCTCTAGCAACCAGAATGCTTCGTCTTCTCTAGAAACCAGAATGCTGCGTCTCCTCTAATTATCAAAGTACTGCGTCTCCTCTAGCAACCAGAGTGCTGCGTCTCCTCTAGCAACCAGAATGCTGCGTCTCCTCTAATTATCATAGTACTGCGTCTCCTCTAGCAACCAGAATGCTGCGTCTCCTCTAGCAACCAGAATACTGCGTCTCTTTTAGCAATCAGAATGCTGCGTCTCCTCTAGCAACCAGAATACTGCGTCTCTTTTAGCAAGCAGAATGCTGCGTCTCCTCTAGCAAGCAGAATGCTGCGTCTCCTCTAGCAACCAGAATGTTGCGACTCCTCAAGTGTGGAGAATACATGTTTTATGCCTCTTGTAGTAACCAAAATGCTGCGTCTCCTCGTGTATGTACAACAATGCTTCGACTCCTCTAGTAAAGAAAAAACATGTTCAATGCCTGTTCTAGTAACCAGAACGCTGCATATCTTCTTGTAAAATAGAGGAGTTACTCTATTTTGGTTGAATGCTTATCATTGACGTATCTCTCGACGCCCCAATGGAATTCGTTGCAAATGAGGAGCTCCGAGGAATTTCAGGGGAGCTGCTGGGTAAATTTGTAATTTTGTAATGTTTTAGCCTAACTTTAGTTATTACGAGGTGAAAGCACATGTCCGTGTTCCTGGTTTTCCCTCACTATCAAAGAACGATATCATTTCCAAGTCTTCGAATGCTTCTTGACTGAAATTTATTTCTTAATTATTGAGAGACAAATAAACCCTTTCTTTTTGACTTCATCAAACAGCGGAAAGAATATTGCCACAGCCAGGCCTCGGAATTGGGACCCTTTGTTCCGCAACCCTAAAATATACTACACGTTTGTCTTAATGGCGCATGTTCACGAATGGGACAATGTACAAGTTAGAAATGAAAGGTTCTTATAATAACAAAATTTACTTTGCAGTATAATATCTAATGAAAAATGAATACTGAACGCAAAAATTATCCAGAATGTGTCAATATATCTAAGTATCAACAAACAGTATGAAATGGATTTAAAAACCGTTGCAACGGCTTTCGATCTAAAGACATACTTAATTATTATATACAGACTTTAAATGCTTTAAATCGAACTAATTTAACCTCCAGTGGCTATTCACCTGTTTGTCACATACAACACTACAGTTGCAACAATAATGCAATTAGATGCCCAAATTTCCTCTCGTCTGTAAACAAGCAGCTTTAAATGTGTCGATTCCGTGTATATATAATATTTCAGTCATCTACCTTTTTTAAAGAAATGCCGTCTGCTGTTGCTGCTTCAAAGTCGTAAGAGATAAAAGAAAAGACAAATGTCCCTAAGTTTCATCTTGATTTCGAAATGAAATGTCTGTCGTAAATTAACCACCTCCGTCTGCTGATCTTTCTTTATTTAGAATAAACTAAATTTGAAACAGAGTTATCGATCATAGGTTTAATGACCCCTATTTCCTCATACTGATCCAAATTGAAGCAATACCAGACGACAAATTTAAGATATAAATATCAATATTTTCGATGACATGAGATAAAGATCTCTTGTGCCAAAAATGAGAGTGGTTGTATTGATCAGTGCCTTCTTTTGCCACAGTGTTTTCTTAAATCGTCCACTGTGTGAGCATTTAAAAGAGCAAGTGTGAAGTCCAGTGAAGGGTGAATGCAAAACCGTATTATTAACAACCTTATTAAAATTCATAGTAGAGAAATGCATGAACATAACATAGTCATAATGTTGAAATCCAGTACAAATCATAGTTAGCAAATGGGTTGAGCAGCAAATTCTAAACTTAATTACAGCTCTCATCTTCTGGTATTTAAGTTGCAACATTAGGCATGGCAATATTATATAATGTTATTAACAAATCATACGTATTCACGTAACAAATCTAAAACTTACAGCAATGGTGAGAAATTATAAGATATCTGAAAAAAAAAATAATAGAAGATTAGAGCAAAAGCGATACAATGGATTGTTCATAAAGCGTTATTCTTCTTGAGAAACCATGAGTTCTATTTCATATTTCAAAAAAAAATGGGGGGAAAATGTTTACACTTTTAGATTATCGTCTGCAAAGGCTTCCATTCTTGGCAAGGTAAGTGTGATGATCCAAGAAAGGGTTATGCAAATAGACAATAAATACCGTATATAGATAACGTGAATCAATAACGTGACGTAAACGTAAATAGTTTTGTCATTTGTCCAATCGACGTGATGCATAAATCTTAACCCTTAAAATGCCGGGTTATTTTCTAAAAAAATATGTTTTGTTGTGTCGTCTGCTTCCCAAAACCTTATATATCTGCTTAATTTTGATAAGAAGAGATACTCAGAGTAGCAAACAGGTTAGATCACAGGTCAGCCGCCAATTAACTTGGCGGCTGGCCTGTGATCTAACCTGTTTGCATAAGCATGAAGTCGGTTCCAGCACTATAAGGGTTAACAGGATTACTCAATCAAACCGCTCCCTATACGAAAATTTGCTACATCTCAAAATTAAAAATAAAAAGAATAGCAGCCCACAAACAAATGAAGGAAATAATACACTACTAATTATATTTGGTATAAACAACATGTCAAGACGATTTCTTAAATTTTAAAATAACATGTGCGCTAATGTGAAGAATGGAGTAAGGGGGTCGTCCTTAGTAATTCAAATATTTCGCATTTTTTACTTTTTTTTTTTTTATATGGGTTTTACATCACATCAACATTATTTCAGTTATGTAGCGATGCCCGACTCTTAATGATGGAGGAAGACCCCATACTCAACTGCCCACAAGGGCTGGTCAAGGTGAGTAGAACCATCGGCATTCCGTAAGTCAGTCGGGAGACTGCCTCTCATGAAAATCCGCATTTTTTACTAAGTTGCGTTTTGTATCGATCAGGGTTTTTTTGTGTGAGGGATTAAAGTATTTTATGTTATCTATACTTCCTGTTTTAAAAACATAAATTTCACCCCTCGCTTAATCACAATCGTTCCTTCTCTCCTGTTCAAAGGCAATGGTGTGATTCATACTCGATTACTGTTACCTTGTTGCTCTTGATCATGAAACGAATTCAAAAGAACAGTGAAAATCTTACAAATTTTGTGACGAGTGCAAATTGAGACAAATAGCAGACTGCAACTATAAAGTATTGGAGCTAGCATGGTATATTAAGTAGAACGTCTCTACCCAATATAATAAAATGCTATCTTCAATACTTAATGGTTAGAGTTTATGTTTTAGTCTGAATTTGTATTTGCCACATCATTTGACTAAAAACCATCATTTAAATAATAATAAAAGAACACGAATTGCCTGTAACAACTTTCTCAATCCTTTCCTGTATAGATGTAGTGATGGACTCGTCCAAACTGATATATGGCCTACATAGGCCAGAATTGAAATATATCTTATGTACGTGACGATTGTCATTTTTTATTAGTATCGCATTTGTCCGATATGGGACCTCGTGACTGGTTCAAATTAAAAACAACAGAAGACGATAATGTACAACATGATAAAGTATGTTCTTGATAATTCTGGGTAGATACCATAGTGACACATGGATGAATTACTCGTAAAGAGCAATTTATGTTTGTGTCACACTGGTTTCTTAAGTATTCTTCACCAGATGCGACATGTCAGGCAGAATGCAGTGAGGTATTATATCACTTACACATAACCCTTACAATGCAGGGGGATTTTCTAAAAAAAATGTTTGTGTTGTCTGCTTTCGAAAACAAAAACATCTGCTTAATTTTGAAAAGTAAAGATGCTCAGAGTAGAAAACAGGTTAGATCACAGGCCAGCCGCCAAAGTACTTGGCGGCTGGCCTGGATCTAACCTGTTTGCATTGGGATGGAGTCAGTTCCAGCACTATAAAGGTTAAGAAGCCATGATAACGCATCACTGTGCGTCGCCCAGTGGTTTTATGAGTCGACTTGTTACTACGGGGTCCCACGTTCAAGCCCCCAGTGCCGCTTTTTTGCGGGAAAATCATTTGGCAAGAAACGCTTGAGCCTTATTCTAGTTCTATTGAATCACCAAAGAGTCATATCTGAAAAAGTTTCAGACATGACGTTAAATCTCGTAGTTGTTTTTAGTAGTGTGCGACATACCTGCCCACGGATAATGGCCATCTCACGAATGAGAACGTTTAAAATTGTAACCAGGAACAAAACTGTAACCATACTGCGTCAAATTGCCTTGACACGAATCATCCCATTTCCCCATAACATGAGTTCATGATGCCTTCAAATAGAACGTAATATCATTCGCCACTATGACACGGTATAACTGTCTCTTTTGTCTTTGCATTGGCTGAAAGCATTGTTTTGAAGGGATAAATTATCAGAAATATGTAGGATATTTTCTTATTTGTTTCCGTGCTTCTTTTCCTCATCCCCTACAATAACATCCTGATGTAATTACCTAAGAGCGAGGATGTATCAAATATTGTGTTGATTTTTCCCTCAGTACAAACAACTTAAAACAATGCCTTTCTTCAGACTGTATTTGAAATCTCTATGGCATAGATCTACATCTAACTACATCTATGTTGTACTTCCAACAATCGTTAACGATTATGACTGGAATGGGACATGATGAAATTTACCCATCATGGGAAATATTTTCATTTTGTTTTCTTTGAGTACAAACAAGTTGTGTTTAACCTTTTCCCAAACAACAATTTTTCGACTGTCCCAAATTGATAGAGTTTGCAGACGACATTTCAACATGGGATGAAATTGGAAAATAATCTTCTGATAGGGCAGAAAACATTGTGGGAAAAAGAAAAATTGCTCGTCACGAGCAATTTCTCCTTTTTCCACGATGTTTTTTAAAGTCGTCTGCAACAAAGTGGTCAAATGTCGTTATTGTTTGGGAAAGGGTTAATAAATTGTTTCATCATTTGGTTAAAATGTATGAATATCGTCGGTTGCGAATTGTACAGGTAACGAAAATGGTAAATCGCCCCTCCTGAAGAAGGGGCCACTGAACTGGACACTCGACTTTGGATTTCGAACAGTATTTCAGTCATATCGGGACGTTCGGTTCACCTATTCATGGTCATTGTATCCCTCAATAGTAATACACGGTATCTATTCTATGATGCCGACGCCACATCAATATAACTGATTATAAAGTCGAATAACTCAATTCGTTATAAAGGTCTGCAAGATTCTTGGCCAAGCCAGACCTCGAACAAAGGGCCTCTGAGTGTCATGTCGAACTTGTTACTTATGTTTAAACATATTGTATTGTAAAATGTTTTTACAATAGGATTGGGACGGTAGCTATAAGCTTATTGAGTCCCTCCCCTTAATAACACTCGTTACTTACTGTGAAGATCGGGTAAGTTGCTGCTTTAGATTAAAGAAACCTTTTACAGAAATATTAATCTATCACAATATCTAACCTTTCCGAAAAGGGTAGAAATCGAAAAATGGCACATTTTGGTTGGCTTTAAAGATCCGAGTCTTATAAAAAAAAATAAAAGAATACTTTCAATTTGGTTCTTTTAACCCACAGGTGCTTGAAACAATCTTCGATAATATCCCAATATATGCTCTATATACTATATAAGAGAATTCTCTTATATAGCATATAGAGCATATATATCATCGAAGATTGTTTCAAGCACCTGTGTTTTAACCCTTATATAGTGCTTGAACCGACTTCATGTTCATGCAAGTATCACGGACATAAGTATCGAAGCGATGCTAAATGAACATAAGAATAGTTGATAAGGTACAAGGAAAATCATGATAATAAAAGATAATAATAAAACAATGAATATGTCTGGTGTCTTGACGCCATGATGTAAAACTAACTGGTATTTTAATTATTCCATCTAAAACTGGGTTCTCGGTCGGAATGATGAACACGCTTCAAGATTTTCATGAAAGGGGATCATCAAAATGATTCTAATGGCTATACCCAAATATGGTGGTATGTGTAGCTTTAGATATATTAAAATGCGTATTGTAAAAGACTCTCATTAGTTCACACTGATTTATTCTACATCGATTTAGAACAAGGATCTTGCAACTTATATTGGTATTTCTTGATTCTGACTCTTGACAACAAAAGCAGTACTCTCACCGAATTCGGATTAATGAAAAGTGGGAAATGTACAAGCTTTCCCAAGGATTCGAACCCACAACGTTTGTGTTCTTTACTTCAAAGACTCTAACGTGCCCCCTTATTTAGACCACTGACAAGTCCTTCTGCGTGTTTACAAGCAACCTGGTCTGTCCATAACTACAACCACAATATCATGCAGTAGAATTCCCGTAGTGATGTGTTATTGTTAGCTTTAAACTTTCAATAATGACTTGATGTCTGCAGAACCCCGCTATATTGTGTCAGCAGGTAGACGAAGTTGAACGACCGTGAATCCGGGGTCTGAGTTCGAACCACGTCGTGGCATATTTCATGAAGACTGTCGTTTAATCAAATTTAGTACGTTGAGATATTTCGAAGTTCAAACAAAAACCGAATAACATGATATGTCATTTTTTAAAACAGCATCTGACATTTATCATTTCCTCCTTCTATAACTATTCAGATCAAAGCTTCTTGGTGTAAACTTTTTATCTTCTATCAGCACGATGATTCTTTAACAAATTGTTTCAAGTAAATTACAAAACTAACTTTGAACAACGTTTTAACCCTTTACCGAACCCCAAATTTTCCACTGTCTCAAATTGAAAGAGTTTGCAGACGGCATTTCAAACTCTGATGAAATTCGAAAATAATCTTCTGATAGGGTAGTAAATATTGTGGTAAAATAAATTTTAAAAAAATGTACGAGCAATTGCTCCTTTTCCCACAATGTTTTCCAGAGTCGTCTGCAAAAAAAAAAAAGGTTAAATGTTGTGGTGATGGGTTAAAGTATTATTAACATCCCCATGATGATGTAACAAGAGAACTCAAACCAGCGACCCTGAACGAACTAGCATCACGATATATACCCAATTTCCTCATGCGTACGTGTATGTGATAAAACATCATCTGACTTCCCCGCAAACTGGGACTCATAGTAAGGATTCCCTTTTTTTTTCTTTTTTTTGGGGGATGTTAATGGCTATATAGAATATATACATTACACCCATGTAGTCCTAACTACGAGTCCCCGTGGGTCTGCACGGAAGGGGAGAGTTTCCCACTATCAAAAAGTATGACAAGTAGCATTCATTTTCTGATCGGCCCAGTCCTTTTAACCCTTTACCAAATGCCAAATTTTCGACTGTTCAAAATTGAAAGAGTTTGCTATTTCAATGTGACGAAATTGAAAAGAAATATTCTGATAGGACAGAATATATGGGAGGAATAAAAGAAATTGCTTGTTAAGCGCAATTTCTCCTTTTCCCTCATTGTTTTCCAGAGTCGTCTGCAATAAACTGGCTAGATGTCGTTATTGTTTGGTAGTTGGTTAAGAATAAACTACTGACACCATTGGGTTGGATGGATTGCTAATTGTGAGTAATTTCCCCCTTAAGTGGTGGTTTCTCATTATTCAATATCGTTGGTTGTATTATAAAATGAGCTATGGGCTGAACACCACAGCACAGGGGTGTCATTAATATTTTCACGGTTGATAATTTATTCACGTTTTTCCAAATTTAGACAAAATGGGCGTGACTTAGTCCCAGCTTAGTCATAGTCCAGTCAATCGCTCGTGACACTATAGCGTAATGTCAACATTTGGGGGAACTTTGATGATACTATAAAAAGAACAAATGTCGAACACTCCGATCTATTTTTAGAAACAGCTATCGTACGCGTTTGCGCACTGGATTACCTGACGATGAAAAACGAGGCCGGAGGGATAGGGGAGATACAAACTAAGTTTGTTGATAAAATTCCGGAAATATTTTGACTCAATTCTGTTTGGATAAGTGGATCAACGAATTAGCAAGAGGATTAACTCATCAGACGAAACAAAAGGCGAGCCAACTGATCGACGAACTTTGGGTGTAATTAGGTCAATTATCACTTACGATCTCAGGTATGAATTAAAAGCTTGGAGTTTACATACAGCGCAGGCTCTATTTCATTTGATGGGTGGGGGTTGTAGATTTAGTATTGTCTCCAGTAGATATTCAACAGATTTGTTGGCACTGTTGATGTATGAGTCTTTGAATTGATACGGATTTATGAACTTTTCAATTGGGAACTTGTCTCATGTGATTCATGAGCAGTTTGAAGAGTTTGTTGTGTACATGGGTTAATTGAAAACACTCCAAAGTTGAAACTTTTCTGAATGGCCAGTTTTTGTTAATGGTTCATGAACTTTACGTTGTATCTCAACCTCATTTTACACGGAGTAGAATTTGCATTTGTCATGTAGAACATACTCGTTGGAACGTTAGTTTTAATGTTTTGGAAATTGTTCAATCTATGTTGAGAAAATGGAAAAATAGAATAAAATGCCCTACAACACCAACATATCTCTACTGGCAATTCTATGAATGAAAAGATGCATTTTTGATAGCTCATTTGGTAACTAGGAGAGCCATTGCATCTTTGGAATTGCAGTTGAACAATATCAATTTTAAGACTGATGCTTTGCATTTTGAATCATTTTTAATTTACTAATGAAAACTGATTTCATGGATTTTCAGTTTGATTAAATGACAGTATTATAAAGCTGAGTGTGTCAGGAACGGATCAAGAGCTTAATTGATTGTACTCACAATGCATTGACTGAATAAACATCATCTCAATGCATAAAGACGAATAGTCTCAATAATGATCCGTGAACGAAGCTTTTTTCGTCATTTGGACATTTATCGTGCTTTGCTATTAATGGAATGATAGGTGGTCAAACATGCGCAGAAAATCTGTGCGCAAAAATCTAACGTAAAAATCACGGTTGACTCTGGACTCGAAGGCGTCAGTCAAAATAGCAATAGCCTTCGAGACCAGTTATCTGGACTAAAAGACGAAGGGACTTTAATACAGTAATTTTTTTTTCAATTTTGACAATGGGGCCAATACAGGACAAATTGGGAAAAATCACTGCATTTTTCTCTAAATTTTGAATTTTTCAGGAATTACTAAGTTTTAGTGGGAAAAATAGATAGTTTCTTTGATAAGGGATGGGTCCTTTTTTGGTATCAAACTTATAAGGAAAAAATCACTGTGATATATACAACCAGGGACTCATTTCTCTTACTTTTTATATTAGTTTTACTGTGTGTGAATGGTACATACAAAAAAGGCCTCAATTTTGATGCATGATTCACAAATATATGTACCTGAATGGGAATACTGAGTGGCAGGACACTGATAAAGCCCCCAATAAAGGCCATGCCCTAAAATCTTTATTAAATGTCAGAAATAAGAATTGGCCAAGCCTTTATTCAAACCACAGGCACCCTTATGGAACACTAAGAATACATATGAGTTTTATACAAAGGAAAACAGAAGAGTTATAGTACTCATATGAACGATAATCATTGGCTTCAACAGGGGTGGCGATAGTCAAACTAGTTTGACGCGATCGGAAAATATTGAGAGATCTTTATGTCAGGCGATATCTCCCGCCATGTCAAACTTTTGAACCATTCATTTGATGGTGGCCACTTGCGACAAAAATTTTGTCGCACCGTTTGAAGACCCATATTTCCATTGTTATTAGAAAATATTGAATTGTTTTACTCACAGTTGTGAATTAATCCTTTTTTAATCAATCCATACACTTTACATGTCTGTATTCAGCATAATATCTTATAAGAACAATGTAATTAACATTAGCTGACGATGTTTTTGCTCCCAATTATTTTTTTCTTCGCATGGGCACTGGCATGGGAAAAACCTATTCAGGGTTTTTTAATTGTTTAATGGTAATAGATGCCATTGTTTGGTGGTATAAAAGTTTATTTAACATATCTTGTCATATCAATTGACTAAGAATGGCCATTTGTGCGTTAAATCCAAAAATTAGAATAAAAAAGTCCAACATTATTTGGATCATTCAAAATTTCAACGATAGATTGCCATCAAAAAATAGAATGCAATCTTCACGTTGAAGTACTTTGACTAGGGTGGCGAAATCTAAATTTAATTTGCTGTTCCGTATATGCCTAATTGTTTTACTGTGCTTGCCTGTATGACGGTTATATAGTAAATTTCATCAAGAATTCACATGTCTGTCAAGGCTTTTGGACATGCTGGGTAACATGGACAATAAATTTTGCCGTCAGTGTTCAAGAGGCATACGTTCATCTAGAGTTGATAAATAAATCCAGGAAAAAATCCACGAACAATGACTTAAAAATATATTTTTAATTGGCAGAATGCCTTTTGTAAGTCCCATTTATAAAATATATAAAACCCCTGGCAAGAATAGAAATAATTGGTGTTAGTATACAGTTGGCATAGAGGAAGCCTTTTTTGAATTATACACATATGACTGTGTTTGTGAAAACAGGAAGTGTTTTCTACAATCAATTCATGTATGAGTATTTCATATCTCATTATCTGACTGTTGGATGATTGGTCAACCCTTTTCAGCCCAAACTATCTACTTTAAACACATTACCACCTAATGCCACATCTTTGCGTCTTGCAGCAGACGACTTTCAAAAAGCATTGTGGCATAAGGAGAAATTGCTTGTGACAAGCAATTTCTCCTTTTGCCACATTGCTTTTTCAAGCTATTCACACATCAGAACAGCAGAACAGAAAGATTTTTCACATTTACAAAGCTCTTCTTAAGTTGTCTGCTTCAAGTAAGACAATTTTGTCTGCTGGTGGTAAGTAGTTAAATACTGTATCTAGACATCTCCATAAACCACTGTAGTATAAGTGTAAAATTTCATACATGTAACAGATAAATCTCTTCTATTTTGATTTATTACATTATTTCCTTCTAGTTTAGGAATAAGTGTAATATCGTGGTACAGGGCCTTGTTTCCTCAAATTGGGAAGAGGCCCAGGCCTGTTGATTTGGGAAATAGTATCAATGAAATTACTGAACTGGGAAACAAAAAAGCTGATGTGACTGGATTTTTTAAGAAAACTGCATGATTTTTAAGAAATTTCCATTTTGGACGGTGCCCTTAACGGGCCCTGTTATAACAAGAAAAAGTCCTGTGGTAACCCAATAGTACAAAATTTTATAAACTAATTTTGTAGCATCTGCTAGGCCAGTAGGTTTTTTGTCTAAACCTATGTGAAGGATAAAATTCTCATCTATCTATTTACCTTATTGTTTTACATCGATTGTAAAGGAAGCTTATAGCTTGTTCAAAGCCACTCTCAATGACGGCTTCCTGGATACTAAAGCAGTACTTGCGCCAATTTGTGGGTTAGTCCCTGAAATTTTCACCTTGCCTAACAGGGTTTGGAACCCACAGCCCTCGGCATAAAAGGCAGACCCTCTACCTCTGTACTATCCTTAAACAGCAAATTCCCACCTGGGAAAATAGGTTTAAAATGGCAAATAGCATATAGAGAGAAGGGTACTTAGATAGGATATCGTTGATATCAACAAGTGCTATGATAACGGGACCAATGGAAAAGGATTTGGGCAATAAGTTTTGAAAAATACATGTAAGACTCTAACTTACACCCTGTTCAGAGGACTGCATTTAAAAGGAAGATTTTTTTTGTGGAATCAGCAATTTTTATCTAAATTTCAGTATGGGTCTGGTACCTGACAAATTGAAAAAAACACGGAGATTTTCTATAAGATTGGGAATTATTCAAGAATAATTACATTCAAACATAAAGTTAAAATGGGAAAAAATACAGTTAATTTGATTGGGAATAGGTCTGTTGTACAGTACCAAATATATAAGGGAAAACATCACTGGGAATGGCTCAAGCTATTGAATTATGTTCATGCATATGCAGCTGTAGATAAAATACCACTTTGACAAAAGAATTGGCTGCTGTAATCAAAACGAGGATTCAGTGCAATAGTATAGTAAGTGCTTCATGTTTATGAAGCACTTATTATAGTCTTGCACTGTACCCTCGAATATCAAAACGGAAGTTTTAATTGAACGTTTCATAATAATTGTTATCTACTGTTGCTTTCAATTTCAACCAGCCATGGTCCACATTCTCTCCCATTCTGAAGATGTAGAAAATATACATGTTCTCAGCGCAGGCTTGTGCATGTTCAAGATTAAAGTCTTTGTAATGTTTGATTTAATTCAACAGCCGTCTCTTGTCTAAACGTTGGATTGCGCCCAGTTCTTTTTCAATAGAACACTAAATGTTTCATTGTGACCAATTTTAAGAAAGCAAATCAAGGGTTCGATGCAAAACTATATAGTAAGTGCTTCATACTTGCACTGAACCCTCAAAATATGATTGTAAGATATATTGAAGACATTGTTGAGTACAAACTCATATAAAAGTAAATGTTTTCTATAGTGAATTGTGTCAAGTCGTAGCTGTCAACAACCCTAAAACAAACATTGTGACTTTTGACATTTTTATAAACATCACATCATAAAGTACCCATTTACAGGCTAGGTTATTATGCCTGATACTGCTTTCTGCAAAGTCACAGCTTTCCATAATCTTAACCCTTTTCCAGACGAGACATTTTCGACTGTCCCAAATTGAAAGAGTTTGCAGACGACATTTCAAAATGTGATGAAATTGAAAAATAACTTTCTGATAGTGCAGAAAGCATTTTGGGTAAAGGAGAAATTGCTTGTTCCCACAATGTTTTCCAGAGTCGTCTGCATCAAACTGGTCAAATGTCGTTATTGTTTTGCAATGGGATATTTTGCTACTTGCTAGCAATTAACCCTGAGGTAGAGCTCAGCCGGGGAAGGATGCGAGTCGGGGGAAGGATGCGAGTCGGGGAAGGATGCGAATCGGGAAGGATGCGAGTCAGGGAAGGATGAGAGTCGTCTACCACAACGTGGAAAGTGTGCTGAAGATTACTGAGATAAATAGCAGGAAAATGTACTGCATGCAGAGTCTCTTGGCCATTTGTGACTTCATAAGCTAATCAGCTTGTAAAACTGGTTTTGCATGTTTTGATTTATAAGAATTTTTAGATAAACATCAATGGATGTGTTACAAGAGATAAAAGTACATGTAGCTGATCATGTATACAAAATAACCAATTTGCAGCAAAAGCATATCTTTTGAAATTGGCTGCAAGGGATATACAACAGGGTTTAACAAACATTTTCACATAAAGTCTTGTCATATTGCTATCAACGGAGTCCACAACTGTATATTCATGTTCATTCAGAATTGCATTGTTTAAACTAGTCATCTAGCCAAAGAAGGGAAGAAAACCTCAGGACCCCTCACTTTTATCTTCATTTTAGAATTAATGGAGTCAATACACAGCCTGATCATCTACTCATCTTATATATCCTTTATCTACATCACACAAAATATTCCTTTTTGGAATGAGCAAAGGCTTTGTGATAACCCTTTACCAAATGCTCAATTTTGCACTGTCCCAAATTGAAAGAGTTTTCAGACAACGTTTCACTATTTAATGAAATTGAAAAATAATCTTCTGATAGGGCAGAAAACATTGTGGGAAAAGCAGAAATTGCTTGTTAAGAGCAATTTCTCCTTTCCCACAATGTTTTCCAGAAGGATTTGCACAAACTGGTCAAATGTCATTATTGTTTGGTAATAGGATAAGCATATAGGGACCTTAGACTAGATGACTCAATTTATTCATTGTGCAGTGTCTTTGTGCCAGACACTTTTTCCTAATGTTGCAATGGTGATATACCCAGGATGCCATGTCTAACTATATAAATTGTTGAAAGACTGCATTAAGTAAATTGGCGGCCAGCCTGTGATCTAACCTGGTTGCTACTCTGAGTATCTTTTCTCATCAAAATCAAGCAGGTATTTGAGGTTTTGGAAAGCAGACAGCACAACAATCTATTTTTTAGAAAATTAATACTTGCTGAAGTAGACCAAAGAAATCACTTCCACAAAAGTAGACTGAGTTGGTCACAGGCAAATTCTCATTCCAGCACAATTCTTCATCTCAATATCATAAACAGAATGTCATTTTACATGTTAGTTTAAGTTGTCTTCTGCAGCTTTGAATTTGGACAAGTCAAAATTTCCATATTGATAAATGGAGGTTCAGTAGCACACAAAGATAAATGCCATTTTAACGTTTGGTAGCTGCCAAGGATTATAATATCAGGAAGCTATGAATAAATCATAATCAGTGGTTTAACCCTTATAGTGCTGGAACCCATTCCATGCTTATGCAAACAGGTAAGATCTAGGCCAGCCGCCAAGTAAATTGGCGGCTGGCCTATGATCTAACCTGTTTGCTACTCTGAGTATCTTTCCTTAACAAAATTATGCAGATATTTTAGGTTTCTGAAAGAAGACAACATAAAAGTCTATTTTTAGAAAATTTCACAGCATTCAAAGGGATAGGTAATTGGGTGTTATACGATTTCTTGTACATGGAGCGGTTCAATAATGTTTGGACAACTCCTATATTGTAGCCTCTCATTAAAATCTTCTCAACAAGACAATTCTAAATTCTTATTAGCGATCACGATATCGAGGATTCAGTGCAAGACTATCTTAAGTGCTTCATGTTTGTGAAGCACTTACTATAGCAAGCATTGAATCTACGATCTATATAATTTGAGAAACAATAAAGACATTAGCTTGGGGGAATACACCTCTTATCTGGACCTCTGAGGATTTACAGTAAATGCTGTACAAATGTCTGTAGGGTATGGCTGAGACAAACATAATATAGGGAATTAGATGTTACGGTTATTCCTGGTATGGGACGAATGGAGGAGTAGCTTAATGGACACTTCATTTTCTTTTATCATAAGGATCCACAGGTGATTCATCCTTAGAATGCTGGATAATTTTCTAAAATAGATTTATATGTTGTCTACTTTCCAAAACCTTTAATATCTGCTAATTTTAATGAGGAAAGGTACTCGGAGTAGCAAAAAGGTTAGATCACAGGCCAGCCGCCAATTTACTTGGAGGCTGTCCTGTATCTAACCTGTTTGCATTAGTATGAAGATGGTTACAGCACTGTATGGGTCAAGGTGAGGGACTTGAGCCTGACTACTCGGGATTGATTTCCAAACACAGCCAATTATTTCACTGTTGGGTGGTCTTAATGGACACAACGCTTTTATCATTCATGTACTGATTAATTACCTAAGTTTTAACTCATTTCACATAAAAAATTTGTGCAATGAATTCTTGCAATTTATGTAAATCGTTTTGATTCTACTTTGCTTGATACCAGTACTTGCGCCAAATGTGTATTATTGAAAATGGGCTCCGCTTTTGACAAGATTGGAATCCATGGCCTTCTAGGTCTGTGACTAACATTCTACCCCCTTGTCAGAACCCCACTTAAAAAAGCTTGATTTGTATCCACTCATGAAACGGTTGAAGTTTGCAGTAAAAGTTTGAGAGACCCAAAACTTGTATTGTTAATCACATACAGGGCTCACCCTGGCTGGAAAAAAGTCTGCGCCAGCACATTCGCCAAATGACAAAAAAAGGAGCCAAATTAAAGAAGAAGGAGCCAAATTCTGAGCAAATGGCTCCAATTAAAATTTCTTTATTTTAAACACTCTTCATGTTGTATGTACATATGTGTTAAATCCTTTTGGTTAATTATTTTTGTTTGTTATGTTTTACCATTTTTATTAAAATTGTAATGTCATAAATATGTAATGTGTAATGCCAATAAAAATATTATGTTAAAAAAAAAAAAAGCCAAGACATTCCCCTTCCCCTTCCGAACAAATTTAAACCAAAGATGGTATAACTAAAGGCTACGCTTTGAGTGACAAAATCAAAATGAATCTTTTATCTCAGATAACATCAAATCATATTGAAGACTATACATTCCTGAATTCTCAGTTTTGTTATTTATTTTAGAAATGTCCGTTAGATAAATGGAAAGTAAACATGATCTTAGGTCTATTTGTTTTTACTCTCGTCAAGACTCCGGTATGATGATTTGAATGATTAATAATAGAGGATCGAAATTTGAATAGTATCGTTGCATCAACGAAGGTAGCGAACTGTCAATATCAAAATACTTTACAAATTAACCCTCTTTAAATTTTCGCATTCTACCATGCATCATAAAACACTGGACGGAATGCGGTAAATAGTAATCGGTTTTCGTGGAACAACCGCATCGAGTCTACCAATCAAGTGTGTCGAGTTGTTTACACATAATAAAGACCCGATTAATACACGCCTCAGGCATTGTTTGACACGGGGATAACAATTAGCGGATTAATTTGGGGTTTTCGGAGATACTAACTGTTAAGTGTGTCAAAAGATATAACTGTCTGTAATGTCCGGACAGGTGAAAATATGGTAAAGTTGAATGAAAAAAACATGCGCCAAGCAAATTCGCCAAATTGGGAAATCTTTCGCCAGAATGAAATAATATTCGCATTTGGCGCATTTGGCGACCGACAGCGTGAGCCCTGACATAAGTTATGTCATTGTTGTTATGTTTTCAAGTTAGATTATGTAAACTTAAGCCCTGCAAGAATTTATGTTTTGTTACAAACATAATATGTGTATTGAAAGTTTTGAAAGATTTATTTTAGTAGAAAAAGAATTCATTTTGATCCCTTGACCCATTCTTTAAATGCTATTAGAACCAGACTGTTATCTGCGTCAAGTTCATTAATAAGGTAAATAAATACTCTGTTTAGTCCATCCTTCCGAATGGGGATCTGTGCCTTGTTCAAATAAAAAGCAAAAACAGATGACAGTTTTGTTGAATGAAAACTTAACCCATTACCAAACAATAATTAACAACATATGACCACTTTGTTGCAGTCGACTCTGGAAAACACTTTGGGAAAAGGGGAAATTGCTCATAATGAGCAGTTTCTCCTTTTCCCACAATGTTTTCTGCCTTAACAGAAGACTATTTTTCAATTTCATCACGCTTCGATGTCGTCTGCAAACTCTTTCTGTAAGGGACAGTCAAACATTTAGCATTTGGTAAAGGGTTGAACCTTCTTGGTATTTTTCGAAAAAGCTATAATTTGAAATCATAAGCAATTTCTACTTTTTCTCACAATGGTTTCTTAAATCTCCTCATACAGGTGAATTGTAATGTCTATGAT
The DNA here is from genome assembly GCA_947846245.1 of Cerastoderma edule. NCBI lineage: Eukaryota > Metazoa > Mollusca > Bivalvia > Cardiida > Cardiidae > Cerastoderma > Cerastoderma edule. The sequence continues at coordinate 32,001,533 of OX401413.1, read as the reverse complement.
GGAAAGCGTTCACCTTTACACAGGGTACGGTGTCAATCGCCCACCTATTTACATTCCTTAAGTGAATAGAATGCAGGCCATTTAATCCTCTTTCACTAGAGAACTGACACCCTATCATCTACATATAACTCTGATTGCCAATATATGGCTTAAATAGACATTGTTGCAAGAAATTGTTATAGAAGTATTATAAGTGATCTTTTGTGTCAATGTTTTTTGAGCGCTTCGAGAGGTGGCAATTTAATTAACACCTAAGGCTTTCTAAATCTTTGTATTATTTTCGAGCTTTGCATTTTATCATTTTGAGGACATGGTTTATATAACATATATTTTACTTGTAGCTCTTGCTAAGATAGGCTAATAGTTTCCTTATCCCTTTCCCAAACAATAACGACATTTGACCTTTAGGCTGCAGAAGACTTTAGAAAACATTGTGGGAAAAGGATATATTGCTTGTTACGTGCAATTTTTCCTTTTTCCACAATGTTTTCTGCCCTATCAGAAGATTGTTATCCAATTTCATCACATTTTGAAATGTCTCCTGCTATCTCTTTTATTTTGGGACAGTCAAAAGTTTTGTGTTTGGGAAAGGGTTATAGTTTGTGCAGCCTATTGAGACAAGTTTGTTGACAAACAAGATGTGTACATAATAAATGCTGCATGGTTCAAAAGTCTTGTTTGTGCAGCGATTCTAAAGTATTATAATTAATCCTTTTTATGGGAACTCAATGAGACAATTATAATGAGAACATACAATACAGAGTTAAGAACAGAAATTAAAGTTAAAGGCCCATTAAAGGAGGTTAATGCTATATCAAACTGTATTATTTGGTAAACTTTTGGACATATTCAAATAGTTATCACCAGAAACCACCATCAGCACAACTTAAATGTGAAAGTAAATTAGAAATAACCCAGATTAGCAAGTTTTATAATACAAACTTTCTGATTCTTCACATCTGACCTTGACAGTTGATACACACATTTTTGAACCGACCAATCAGAATTAGTTATTTTGAATATGTAAACAAACAGGTTGTTGATAAACATGATAGAATTGGAGACAACTGTATTTCAAGCAAAAAATAACTTATTTTAATTGAGTCTATCTAATAGGGTCTCAATACATTCCTAAACTAATTCTCATGACTTTTATGAACATAATAAAACAACTCCATGTATTTCTTTAGTATTTTATTTGTACTCCTCTCCTTTGATGTGCCTTTAAAGTTCTTGAAAATTTCTGCTTATCTGAAGTTGGTTTGATAATCAAATCTATTTTTTTTTGTTCCCTATAACAGGCCCGCCATGGCCTAGTGGTTAGAGTACAGAACTTAAAATAGCATTGCCCCTATCCATGTGGATTCAAATCCCTGTGGATTCAAATCCCTGTGATGGTATTTTGATTTTTATGAGAGGCAGTCTCCCATCTGACTTATGGAGTGCAGATGGTTCTACCTGGCACGACCAACCCTTATAGGCAATTGAGTATGGGGGCTTCCACCATCCCTTAGAGTCGGCATCACAACATAACTGAAATAATGTAATTGTTTTGTAAATTTTCCCATTAGGAATTTTCGCTTTAACCTTTTCCTTCTCAACAATTATGTAAATGTGTTTTATTGCTCCTATAACATGTTACCCAAGGAGTTGTTTGGCCAAAAGAACAGATGAGAAATTGGTCTTATTTTGCATGTTCCTCTGAATATCTGAAATAACACAATGAGGGTGCAATAAGGTATATATCTTATTGCATCTAATTGTGAAAGTTAATTTGAATTTGCTTACGGGTTTTCTTAGCCCTGTGGTGGTGAAGTTGTGAATGTGGTGGACTGCATTATTAGATTCTGCTGTTTATGCTTCTTTTAATTTTGACCAGGTCTAAAAAAAACATACTTATGAGAGAAAGGGTCAAGGTTCAGAAAGGAATAATGGGTAGAAGTATTCGTCATGGATATAATTTAATCAATTCCCACATATTTTAGGAGTTTGATAATTGTCCAAATTAAAAGCAATAACAGAGATGACTTAAAAGAAAATATTATGAAAGAACACCAATACAAGTAATTACTATTAGTTAAAACTGATAGAAATTGTAGCAAATAAAGATAAATTGCCCATTTAGAGCAATTTATCTTGTGTCTCATTGGTTTCGAAAGGCTTCTGAAGCAGATTGTAATAGATTTTGGGCCTTTGGTTGTCTATTGCAGATTTGTATTACAATTACTGGGTTACTTGATAATACAAGTCTGCTTTCAGTCTGTAGCAGTCTCATAATCGCATCAAGTTAAAATGATAGGGTGTTGTTGGTCAGATACAGTAAATTAGTACAATTTTCTGCAATCCTATTATTATCCGCTATTTACTTTATCCATGTAACAGACAACATTGAAAGTATTAGTCAATGAGATGGAAAAGTACTGTAACTATTACAAAAATGGAAATATTGTTTCTAATATTATGTAACTTTCTTTGAACGTTTATGCAAATTAGGAACCTATTGCATTGTTTGGGGGAATATGCTGGTATATATATAGACAACACAACGGATCAGTGAACGACAGTGTTTTTCACTGATTGGATGTGTTTGTGTCTTGAAGAGGTTCATTTGCTCGGTTCGTTACAATTATATCCTGATTTGCAGAGGTTCAAATAAAAAGGCATACACAAAGGCTTTACGTGTATTAGTTTTTAGCTCACCTGAGCACGTAGTGCTCAAGGTGAGCTTTTGTGATACCGAGATGTCCGTCGTCCGTGCGTCCATGCGTCCGTGTGTCCGTGCGTCCGTGCGTGTGTCAACAATTGCTTGTGAACACATTTATGATCCAATTTTTATCAAAATTGGTCAGAATGATTGTCTCAATAAAATCTTGGCCAAGTTCGAAACTGGGTCATGTGGGGTCAAAAACTAGGTCACTAGGTCAAATAATTTAAAAAGTTTGTGAACACTCTAGAGGCCACATTTTTGGTCCAATTTTGATGAAAGTTGGTCAGAATGATTGTCTCAATAAAATCTTGGCCAAGTTCGAAACTGGGTCATTTGGGGTCAAAAACTAGGTCACTAGGTCAAATAATTTAAGAAGTTTGTGAACACTAGAGGCCACATTTATGGTCCAATTTTGATGAAAGTTGGTCAGCATGATTGTCTCAATAAAATCTTGGCCAAGTTCGAAACTGGGTCATGTGGGGTCAATAACTAGGTCACTAGGTCAAATAATTTAAAAAGCTTGTGAACACTCTAGAGACCACAATTATGGTCCAATTTTTATCAAAATTGATCAGAATGATTGTCTCAATAAAATCTTGGCCAAGTTCGAAACTGGGTCATGTGGGGTCAAAAACTAGGTCACTAGGTCAAATAATTTAAAAAGTTTGTGAACACTCTAGAGGCCACATTTATGTTCCAATTTTGATGAAAGTTCATCAGAATGATGGTCTTAATGAAATCTTGGCCAAGTTTGAAACTGGTTCACGTGGGGTCAAAAACTAGGTCACTAGGTCAAATAACTTAAAAAGCTTGTGAACACTCTAGAGGCCACATTTATGGTCCAATTTTGATGAAAGTTGGTCAGAATGATTGTCTCATTAAAAATGTTGGCCAAGTTTGAAACTGGGTCATGTGGGGTCAATAACTAGGTCACTAGGTCATATAATTTAAAAAGCTTGTGAACACTCTAGAGACCACAATTATGGTCCAATTTTTATCAAAGTTGGTCAGAATGATTGTCTCAATGAAATCTTGGCCAAGTTCAAGACTCGGTCATGTGGGGTAAAAAACTAGGTCACTAGGTCAAATAATTTAAAAAGCTTGTGAACACTCTAGAGGCCACATTTATGGTCCAAATTTGATGAAAGTTGGTCAGAATGATTGTCTCAATTGAAATCTTGGCCAAGTTTGAAACCGGGTCATGTGAGGTCAAAAACTAGGTCACTAGGTCAAATATTTGAAAAACCTTGTTAACACTCTAGCAGCTATATTTATGGTCCAATTTTGATGAAAGTTGGTCAGAAGGATTGCCAAAATAAAATCTTGGCCATGTTTGAAAGTGGGTCATGTGGGGTCAAAAACTAGGTCACTAGGTCAAATAATTTAAAAAGCTTGTGAACACTCTAGAGGCCACATTTATGGTCCAATTTTGATGAAAGTTGGCCAGAATGATTGGATTATTTACCATAAGCTTGACTGTCTTAAAATTTTCCAAATTTATTTACTGTTGAAAACCAATAAACGACTTTGAGATACATTTTCCAATTGTTATTATTTTAATTTGCCCAACCAATTGTTACTGTCCCTGCTTTCACAAACCTAAATTTCCTTCATCTTAATTCTCTTTGTCTTGGTGAACATTAACTCAAGAAGACAAATACAATACACATAAAAAAATGTTAACAAGCAAGAGCATTGGCTTAGAGTATTCAATGCAATCAGCACTTAGAAGAGTTTGAAACATACCAACCACTCTGTCTTAAATATACCTCTTTTTCAAACAGAACTCAGGTGAGCGATAAAGGGCCATTATGGCCCTCTTGTTTTTTTTTTTTTTAAAAAGGAAAATACATGTACTCAGTAAACAGGGTAAATTGGTAGATACTCTGGTTGAGAACCCACACTATGTTTAACCTTTTGCTTTATGATAGGGACCTAATTGGCCCTAGGTGTTTGATTATTGTACTTAAGAAAATTAGCTTCAGTGCAAAACCTTGTCAATCCTTCATGAGGTTCAATTAAGGAGACCTTTTCATGGATAACAATGGTGAAATGCATCTATTTGCATGTATTGAACTATCATGTTTAGATTGGGGGTGGGGGTACCAGGGCAGGACCATGTTCTGATATTGAGTATGTTGTGATAAATTGCTCATTTGAAATTATGTTTTATTTGGCATAGTAGTTTCTAAAGCCGTCTGTCAGTATTACAAGCATGAAATTCAACCCCGCGGACGTAACGAGAAACTGAATACCAAGTCAGTATTACTAGTATGAAATTCAACCCTGAATACCAAGTCAGTATTACTAGTATGAAATTCAACCGTGAATACCAAGTCAGTATTATTAGTATGAAATTCAACCCCGCGGTCGTAACGAGAAACTGAATACCAAGTCAGTATTACTAGTATGAAATTCAACCCCGCGGTCGTAATGAGAAACTGAATACCAAGTCAGTATTACTAGTATAAAATTCAACCCCGCGGTCGTAACGAGAAACTGAATACCAAGTCAGTATTACTAGTATGAAATTCAACCCCGAATACCAAGTCAGTATTACAAGTATGAAATTCAACCCTGAATACCAAGTCAGTATTACTAGTATGAAATTCAACCCGAATACCAAGTCAGTATAACTAGTATGAAATTCAACCCCGAGTAGTGGATATATGAACACTGTCATCATTTATAATTCTCCTAGCTGAGGTGGGTAACTTACAAAACCAAATGAGAATAGCCAAGTTTTCCTTTTTCACAATGGTATCTTCTTTATGTCACAAAGAAATTGCTTGTACACATTGAAATAACCCTATGCTGAAACTTTGCACTGGGACCAATAATTACGTTATGCATTGCAGAAGGCTTTTTTCCACGAGAATTTTGTGTTTGTTTTCCGCGAGATAACCATGTATCGATGGTTCCAGTACTTGCTGCATACTTTAAATAAAATTCGGGAACCAGCTTGTTTATCAAATGCCATTTCCATAATCCTGTTTTTGAACTTGTTCAGTCCATTATCTGTTGATTGTCAAGTTTGTTGAAGGTGACACTTTCTTGTGTACAACATTTAGTCATTCACCTGCCTTAACAGCTTTAATTGTATGAAAATTATGACTTTGATTACTTTAATTGCTTTCCAAACCCAAATGTTTGCCCTTGCGCTTATTATTGTTGTAGAAGTTGACATTAAAACATTGGTAGAGATAACTCTATTGATTTACAAATAACTGAAATATAATAACTGAATAACTGATAGGTAAGTTTTCTAAAGTAAGTATAGATAAGATCTGCTGCAGACTAAACGCATTTGATTTTTTGGGGAAATGGTTACCAGAGGTTATTTTAAATTCTCAAGCCGTTTTCAGCAAATGTCTATTTTGTAAAGTAAATTAGTAAACAGTTAAAGACAAGAAACATGATAGTTGTATCAGATTTTGAATGCATTCCAAACTAAATATTTTGCTTATCACTTAAACTGTTACATCAGCAACTATTTTAGATTTGAATACAAGTCAGTTTCTTCTCTACTTTTTAAAACCAGTAGTGTGTTTGCTGCATTTAGATGGATTTGTTTCCTTGACTTGGTTGGATCAAATTAACTTTAGACCTTGTCAGCTGTTGGTGACATTTAATTTGATACAATGAAAGGGTGAGTAATGTTCACCAAATGCTTAAGTTTCATCAGGTTTACTTGAAATTTAGTCTAAATGGACCATGATTTGAATGTATAATCAAATCATAGTCTTTTAAAAAAGGGATAAAAACCTTTGTGACAAACAGAGAATAAGCGGATGCTCTGTGATTTGACCTTTTGTTCGAGAGAATGGATTCTTACTCTTTTGAATATATCTTTGTATCACAAAGGAAGACCATTAGAAATCTCAGGTGTCTGAATTGTTTGACAACTGCAATTTTCTTTTTTCATGATTTGGGTCACATGATAGCCATCAACCATTTAAGATTATGTTACTTGCAAGTTGGAAGCAATGTTATGTTTCAATCATAAAGTTTATTAATGATGAGTCTAATGAGTTTAGCTAGGAGAAACTTCTTGCTATGATTTTGCTATTAAGTCACAGCAGTTTCTGAAATCTTCTGCCACATGCATGCCATGATGGGCCATTTTAAAGGAATAGTCCTGGGTTTAATGATACAACTTGCCTTCTGGTATCTTCAACCAAGGACTTTATAATATCCCAAATTGATAAAAAAAATGCATACAACAAAGATTATGTCCAATACGTTGTTGTTTGTTCATGTAATAAATTTGGTTTACATTAGACATGTAGATTTATGTTATCTTTGAAATAAGAAAATCAATTTGGATTGAGATTACCTTTTTTATTGGCTATAAGAAACTTAAAGCAACTGATCTACTTCTCTGGTCTTCTTTCCTAGAAACTTGAATAATGACCTGCCAATCCTTTGGAGGCATTTTAAAAACTAAACATTTGAGGAAATGTTTGATTTGTTTATATCAGGTGGATGGAGTCATTGCAACAAAAGAAGTCTTTGATCTTATATTGAGCAATGTCTTCTTTTGTCACAATGTTGTGAATTCCATCTGTATCAACAAAATGAGGTTTGGTTGTAGAGAGATGGAGGAATTGTATCAATGCAGAATTCAATAATCTGGTTGACAAGAGGCAGAAAAAAAGACAGATTCAGTGGCAAAACCAATATCCTTTGGTTTGTCTGTCAGCAGTTATTAAAGAGCTGGAAAACTAGATGTTTATATTGGGTATTACTGTGTTGTTTAGTTCTACAGAAATTCAGGAAATTCCAATTGGAAAATATTTATTTTGCCTGAATATATATTAAGGTAGGAGTTAAAGGAATTTTAATATAATCCTCTTTCTAATGACAATTTTGATTAGTGCAACATTCACCGTATCTGGTTTAAAATTAGGTGTTCACGGATTGAGAAAATTTGGAAGTTAAAAATCAGTTTCATTAAAATTGCACAACAGCTGAACTGTTATATGATACACTCTGAAAAAAGTAAATGAAACAAATTTAGATCCTTGTTAATGCTTTAAAATGTGAATAAAGTGAATCAACATGATTGTATTTTAATCCAAACCATCATTTTCAGACTTGCCAATTATAACCTGTATATATACCTAGATGAATAAACGTTTCCTGAAATAATCATGCTAAGGATAGCCACTTTTGATTAAAGATCAACAAATGTACAAAAACTGTATTCTTAAAGGTATTTTATTTTGACAGTCAAATTTTTTCTTCTATGAACAAGCACCTTTAAAAATCCTCAAATAAAATGCTCAAAAGGTGCTTTCAATTAGGAACAGTCAAATACTTTATACTTAATGTCCTCTTCGTAGCTTATCAGAACAGAGCTCAGTTGACAGAGCTTATCAGAGTATTTTTCTTTCATTAAAAACCAGAAAATTCTATGTAGAAGCATTCATTAAAATTGTCACTAAGTGAAAATCCTAATGAATACCTACTACATAGGATCTTCTGGGTATTAATCAGAATTTCACACAAGAGACAATTCAAATGAATACCAACCACATAGGATTTTCTTGCTATATTCTCATCACAATATTGGCAAAAAGACAACTTAAACGAGTTTCGTGCCTTCAAAGTACAAAATGTACCGGGTTAGGAGAAGAAATAAGGAAGTATGGTTTAAATTTAAACGAAATATCCATGACTGAGGGACTCCATGCTGATGATGAATGCCGATTTGCAATATCAAACCAACACCTCGCTCGGGTCGAAAATAGACTAGGTGCATTAAAGACTGTTTCGTACTAAAAAGCTGTTATTTCTACCTATGGGGCAATGAAATTCACAAATTCTTTCACTTTACTGAAGTAATTTATATGTAAGAGATCTTCTACCTGCCTAAGGAAGTGTTGAAGTTGTTCAACAAATTACCATTGTTCAAACATATTAATCAAAAGTTGATGGAGTTTCTAACATAAAATGACATGTTATGACACTGTCTATATTAGCATTGTTTAAAGACTATGTTGGACGGCTGAAAAGTAGTTGGTTTGGGTTTTACCCTGATAGTGCTGGAACCTACTTCATGCTCATGCAAACAGGCTAGATCAAGGCCAGAGTTTGCTTCTTTGAGTATCTTTCCTCAACAAATTTAAGCAGATATTTAAGGTTTAAGAAAACAGGATGATACAAAAATATTTTTAGAAATTTACCCAGCATTCTGAGGGTTAACGGTGTATAAGTTATGTCACAACTTGCCTGATGTCCATTATGTGCTAGGGCAGGGCTCTAGGGTTAACGGTGTATAAGTTATGTCACAACTTGCCTGATGTCCATTTTGTACTAGGGTAGGGCTCTAGGGTTAACGGTGTATAAGTTATGTCACAACTTGCCTGATGTCCATTATGTACTAGGGTAGGGCTCTAGGGTTAATGGTGTATCAGTTATGTCACAACTTGCCTGATGTCCATTATGTGCTAGGGCAGGGCTCTAGGGTTAATGGTGTATCAGTTATGTCACAACTTGCCTGATGTCCATTATGTACTAGGGTAGGGCTCTGGGGTTAATGGTGTATCAGTTATGTCACAACTTGCCTGATGTCCATTATGTACTAGGGTAGGGCTCTAGGGTTAATGGTGTATCAGTTATGTCACAACTTGCCTGATGTCCATTATGTACTAGGGTAGGGCCCTAGGGTTAATGGTGTATCAGTTATGTCACAACTTGCCTGATGTCCATTATGTACTAGGTTAGGGCTCTAGGGTTAATGGTGTATCAGTTATGTCACAACTTGACTGATGTCCATTATGTACTAGGGTAGGGCTTTAGGTTTAATGGTGTATCAGTTATGTCACAACTTGACTGATGTCCATTATGTACTAGGGTAGGGCTCTAGGGTTAATGGTGTATCAGTTATGTCACAACTTGCCTGATGTCCATTATGTACTAGGGTAGGGCTCTAGAGTTAATGGTGTATCAGTTATGTCACAACTTGCCTGATGTCTATTATGTGATAGGGTAGGGCTCTAGGGTTAATGGTGTATCAGTTATGTCACAACTTGAATGATGTTTATTATGTACTAGGGTAGGGCTCTAGGTTTAATGGTGTATCAGTTATGTCACAACTTGCCCGATGTCCATTATGTACTAGGGTAGGGCTCTAGGGTTAATGGTGTATCAGTTATGTCACAACTTGCCTGGTGTCCATTATGTACTAGGGTAGGGCTCTAGGGTTAATGGTGTATCAGTTATGTCACAACTTGCCTGATGTCCATTATGTACTAGGGAAGGACTCGAGGGTTAATGGTGTATCAGTTATGTCACAACTTGCCTGATGTCCATTATGTACTAGGGTAGGGCTCTGAGGGTTAATGGTGTATCAGTTATGTCACAACTTGCCTGATGTCCATTATGTACTAGGGTAGGGCTCTAGGGTTAATGGTGTATCAGTTATGTCACAACTTGCCTGATGTCCATTATGTACTAGGGTAGGGCTCTAGGGTTAATGGTGTATCAGTTATGTCACAACTTGCCTGATGTCCATTATGTACTAGGGTAGGGCTCTAGGGTTAATGGTGTATCAGTTATGTCACAACTTGCCTGATGTCCATTATGTACTAGGGTAGGGCTCTTAGGGTTAATGGTGTATCAGTTATGTCACAACTTGCCAGATGTCCATTATGTACTAGGGTAGGGCTCTGAGGGTTAATGGTGTATCAGTTATGTCACAACTTGCCTGATGTCCATTATGTACTAGGGTAGGGCTTTAGGGTTAATGGTGTATCAGTTATGTCACAACTTGCCTGATGTCCATTATGTACTAGGGTAGGGCTCTAGGGTTAATGGTGTATCAGTTATGTCACAACTTGCCTGATGTCCATTATGTGCTAGGGTAGGGCTCTAGGTTTAATGGTGTATCAGTTATGTCACAACTTGCCTGATGTCCATTATGTGCTAGGGTAGGGCTCTAGGTTTAATGGTGTATCAGTTATGTCACAACTTGCCTGATGTCCATTATGTGCTAGGGTAGGGCTCTAGGTTTAATGGTGTATCAGTTATGTCACAACTTGCCTTATGTCCATTATGTACTAGGGTAGGGCTCTATGGTTAATGGTGTATCAGTTATGTCACAACTTGCCTGATGTCCATTATGTGCTAGAGTAGGGCTCTAGGTTTAATGGTGTATCAGTTATGTCACAACTTGCCTGATGTCCATTATGTACTAGGATATGGCCCTAGGGTTAATGGTGTATCAGTTATGTCACAAATTGCCTGATGTCCATTATGTACTAGGGTAGGGCTCTAGGGTTAATGGTGAATCAGTTATGTCACAACTTGCCTGATGTCCATTATGTACTAGGGTAGGGCTCTAGGGTTAATGGTGTATCAGTTATGTCACAACTTGCCTGATGTCCATTATGTACTAGGGTAGGGCTCTAGGGTTAATGGTGTATCAGTTATGTCACAACTTGCCTGATGTCCATTTTGTACTAGGGTAGGGCCCTAGGGTTAATGGTGTATCAGTTATGTCACAACTTGCCTGATGTCCATTATGTGCTAGGGTAGGGCTCTGAAGTAGCTTGCCAAAGGACTTGCTCATAAAACAAACCAAGTGTTCAGTGCAAGACTATAGTAAGTGCTTCATAAACATGAAGCACTTACTATAGTATTGCACTGAACCCTCGAAACTTTATCAACTGAAAGGTAGGGTTTGATTGAGTTTGATTTTGTTCCCTAAGAGGCAGTCTTGGAGTAAAACATTCACCACTGAGGATAATTTCTGCCAATTTACTGACAATTATTGTCATGGTTAATTGGAAATGACAGACTTCCTTCTGTAAAAAGAACAATTATTCCAAATAATTGCCTCCTATGTTACAATTGGACTAATGGTAGTCTATGAGGAAAAATAGTTCATAGTAAAATGATGAAAATGAAATGAATACATTTGATTGGTTAAGGGGCGGCAGGATTAAGTTTTAACTTTGTTTCCATACATGAAAAGGTAAAAAACTAATTTTATTTTACTATGGATGATTATCTATTATGACACTGTTAGTTCACTGTTAATTAACTCTCATCTATGTATGATTAATGTTAAGGGCTAAAATTATCATTTTTGAACTGCATGCACTCATCATTTGAATAAAATAATTGGCATTTAGTAGATGGCTGATTATCTGGATGGATTCGATGACTCTTTGGCATTTGCCTTTGATGAGTTCTCATTATATTATACAGGAACTGAATAAAACTCTTCCACAAATACAAACTCTCTTGCCAGCAGCTGATATTTGAAACCCTTTCCCAAACAATAACGACATTTGACCACTTTTTTGCAGATCACTTAAGAAATCCTTGTGGGAAAATGAGAAATTGCTCATAACGAGCAATTTTTCCTTTTCCCACAATGTTTTCTGCCCTATCAGAAGATTATTTTCCAATTTCATCACATTTTGAAATGTTGTCTGCAAACCCTTTCAATTTTAGACAGTTGTTTGGGAAAGAGTTAAATGATTCTAATTTTGAACATTCTACTTTTTTATTAGCACTTTTTTTCATGCAAATACCTGTAGATTTATGTTCTTTATTATTGTAAATAGCTCGGACAAGACACCATTGTTAACATAAAAGTAATCACAAGAGGTTTAACTTCTAAATATGACAAATGTAGAAATATTATATTGGCAATACATGCATTTAATATTATGATTTGAATGATATTAACTGTCCGGGGATATGGCATATTACATAATACTTGGTCATATAATTATAAACACTCCTGGAGTAGGAAGTATATGAACAAACGTTTCTGACTAAAAGAGAAATTTGCTCAGTATATCAATTTTTGATTTTTGATGGGATGATCTCTACCTTGTGCCATATAAATCAATTTATTTTCATTTTTTAAACTGTATGAATTGCCTTTTTTTGCCCTTACTGGCCAAGCACCAGACTCCAAAATGAGGAAATGTGTTAAAAGATCCACGATATTAGCATAAATGAAGAAGTGATTCCTTAAATTTTCTAAAAGTAGATTTTACCGTTACTTTACAATTACAATTTTACAATTTCCAAAACTTTGATTATCTGCTTAATTTTGATGAGGAAAGATACTCAGGTAAGCAAACATTTAGATTACAGGTGAGCCGCCAATTTACTTGGCGGCTAGCCTGTGATTTAACCTGTTTGCATAAGCATGAAGTCAGTTCCAGCACTATAAGAGTTAATGTGCGAAGGCATGTAAGCAGGAAGACATTCATTCTAGCGTTTAGAGGCAAACTGTTTTTCTTTCATAACTGTCTATACATTTAATTGATCCTACACTAACAGGGAAAACATGCATTATCAGAACATGCTTATCAGTACTTAACCCTTTCAATCTTTGTCCATGTTTCAGGGAATTTTGCAATATGCAACATGTGAGATTTTTTTAAATGACAAAGTGAAAACAAGACTTTATCATTTGAACAGTCATTGAAAAGATTGTGAGAAAATGAGACTTGGAAAACAGTATGAGTAAATGAGACTGGGTAAACAGTGTGGGAAAAGGAGACTTAGAAAACTGTATGAGACAATGAGACTTGGAAAACAGTATGAGTAAATGAGATTTGGAAAACAGTATGAGTAAATGAGACTTGGAAAACTGTATGAGTAAATGAGACTTGGAGAACAGTATGAGTAAATGAGATTTGGAAAACAGTGTGAGTAAATGGGACTTTTAAAACAGTATGAGTAAATGAGACTTGGAAACTGTATAAGACAATGAGACTTGGAAAATAGTATGAGTAAATGAGACTTGAAAAACTGTATTTGTAAATAAGACTTGGAAAACAGTATGAGTATATAGGAGACTTGGAAAAAAAGTGTTAGAAAATGAGACTTGTTTCATTTTGAAAATTGGGCCTTGTTGTCACTATGTTTTGAAAGGCATGCACAGCAAGATGGATACATTCATTAAGGAAAGGGATAACTACTTTAACAGATCTGTTGTGAATTCCTATGATAACTGGAGGCCATGATAAGTGAAGAAATATTTCAAAATTTGTAGTTTGAAATATTATAACATATGGAGATTTTCTCTATTTTAAGCACATGTTTCTGTCCCGTTTCTGTCCAGAGACATGTCAATTTAAGTCTGTTAAAGCCCATGCAATGCTTAGAAAATGATTCAACTCAATTCTTCAGATGTGTATGCAAAACTCTAGTTAATCACTTACCAAACAATAAAACATTTGACCAGTCTGTTGCAGACGACTCAGGAAAACATTGTGGGAAAAGGAGAAATTGCTCTTAACGAGCAATTTCTCCTTTTCCCACAATGTTTTCTGCTCTATCAGAAGATTATTTTCTAATTTCATCACATTTTGAAAAGCCGTCTGCAAACTCTTTCAATTTGGGACAGTCGAAATTATGGCGTTTGGTAAACGGTTAACCCTTCACGTTTATGAAGATCTTACTGTCGTCTTGCACTCAAACCCTGTACCATATATCTAAATGCTGCTGTCTCTCTAACTTTCCTTTTTTTGCCTTTGGTTTGATAAAATGATTGAAGTCTTTCCCTGTTGTCAGAATGTTGTTTTTTTTAAATTATCTTTAAGTTCATGGTCTTCTCATGTTCATGTCTTCAACATGCAAGTATTAAAATGTTGTTTAAGCAATTTTTTTTTTAATCAGAAGCAATTTTGGACTAAGTTGAATCTGTTCTTTGTATTTTTTTTGTCACGATGGTCTATCCCAAATGTACAAAGAAAGTAATTGTTCAATACTTTATGAATGGTTTCTACTTTGAATTTGACATTTTTCTTACATTTAGTAATGGTGAGAAAATACCAGAATCATTGATAGGTGTGCTTGTCATCAGAATACAACTGTAATGATGTTGTGAACATTGTTAACCCTTATAGTGCTGGAACCGACTTCATGCTCATGCAAACAGGTAAGAACACAGGCCAGCCACCAAAAAAATTGACAGCTGACCTGTGATCTAACCTGTTTGCTACTCTCTTTCCTCAACAGAATTTAGTAGACATTAAAGTTTTTGGAAAACAGAAAACACTAAAATCTATTTGAAGAAAATTACCCAGTTTTCTAAAGGGTTAAGATTTAACTAAAACCAATAAAAACATGTGAAGGAATGGGTTAATGAATCTTTTTTAAGGTGTAAATCAAGTTTTTCTTCTATTGTGCCTATTTCAGATTAGAATGGAGACCACCAATACATGACAGTGTTTGTGTGGGAAGAGGAGACCTTTACAGTAACTTAAGCCGACAGCACGATTGCAACGTGATCTTGTCAAGTGTTACACAAACGGCTGCTTCATCATCAGAGAGGTAGGATTAATTTCAAGTGAAGAGACCTCAAAAGAAATGAGTGATCTCTTGATTTCTCACCCACCTGCATACATGATAGCCTAATATGTACTTAAAAAGTATTTTGAAGAAGAAAAATAAGTTTTCATTAATTAAGCACTGTCAGCTTTCAGTTAAGAAAGCTGGTTAATTTTCTAAAAATAGATTTTGTGTCGTCTGCTTTCCAAAACCTCAAATATCTGCTTAATTCTGATGAGGAAGGATACTCAGAGTAGGAAACAGGTTAGATCACAGGCCAGTCGCCAATTACTTGGCTGTAATTGGCGACGGCTGGCCTGGCTCTAACCTGTTTGCATAAGCATGAAGTCGGTTCCAGCACTAAAAGGGTTATGTAAAATTTTAAAGTTTTAATTTCTTAAAGTTTCAACTTTTATGGAATATGCTTTCAAACATCATACTCTTCTTAACTATCAAATGTGGAAGTGTAGACATATGATACAATTCTTGATTGCATTTGGACAGAGTTATGGCTTGTTTAGTAATGTCTCCAAAAGTATCAATTTATTTGCTTTCAAGTTCGTACACCTAATTATTATCATAAGGGGAGTATTTATATCCATTGTTCAAATTGATTAATTAATTCCAAGTATTCAAACATTATTAGACATTTCACATAATACATTTCATACTTTAACTCTAACACTACGTCAGGATGTTGTCTTGAAAACATGGACTATGTTCCTTATCAGACATTTCACATTATACATTTCATACTTTAACTCTAACACTACGTCAGGATGTTGTCTTGAAAACATGGACTATGTTCCTTATCAGATATTTCACATTATACATTTCATACTTTAACTCTGACACTACGTCAGGATGTTGTCTTGAAAACATGGACTATGTTCCTTATCAGACATTTCACATTATACATTTCATACTTTAACTCTGACACTACGTCAGGATGTTGTCTTGAAAACATGAACTATGTTCCTTATCAGACATTTCACATTATACATTTCATACTTTAACTCTGACACTACGTCAGGATGTTGTCTTGAAAACATGAACTATGTTCCTTATCAGTGCTGATGTAGTATAGCATCACATAGCAAACTAACCAAAAATCTCCACATATGTATGTATATCGAGGGTTCAATGCAATACTATGGTAAGTTCTTCACGTTTGTGAAGGAAGCACTTACTCTAGTCCTGCATTGGACCCTCAATATAATTATTAAAGTCATCTTGACTAAGTTAGAACTAAATCATGAAAAGCAATCACTACCTTTTTTGCAATGCTTTCAACGTCAAATTTGGTTGTCTGCTTTCAAGAGATTTATGCTCAATTCTCAAGTTGATGTGGCTTTTGTCACATATCATGGGTTAAATGGAAGACTACAAATTGCATCACATTTGTAAAAATTTACTTTTACGTCTATTAAAACCCTCAACATTGTCACCTTCCAATGCTTTTAGCTAGGTAGCTTAGCTTGGTAGCTTCGCTTGGTAAAGGGTAATTGTAAAGTAAGGGAATGTGGTTCTGCATGGCCCAATGTTTAAGTTGGTGGATTTAGAACTCTTTGGTTCCAAGTTCGAGCCCCAACTTCTCCTCTGTTTTTGTGGGAGTGTCATTTGGCAAGTCACGTCAGAGCCCAAGCCTGGCATTGTTGGATCCAGGAAAGCTGTTACATAACTGAAAAATTGTTGACACAGTTTTATACACCATACAAAAGTTAGGCAAAAAGAATGTGTGTTATAACTCGAAGCAAAGTGCTACAAAAACATCAGAATATCACAATGCCTTTGAGATTTGGGCGGTTTCTTGTGCCATTTAATTTCATTTCTTTTGTAAGATTGTGCTTTGATCAATAACCCATTAAAGCTAAACCATCTAATGGCCATTTTGTGGTAAAACGATGAATAATGCAACAATGAATGGACTGTCCACCAGCAAAATGGCAATGTTTTGCATTCCCTTAGTCTGTTGGTTTATAATGGTCCATTGTTTTTAAATAGGCTCTTTAACTCTTATAGTGCTCACTAGGGACCAATTTAACTTCATGCTTATGCAAACAGGTTAGATCCAGGCCAGCGACCAGGTATATTGGCAGCTGACCTGTGATCGAACCATTTTGCTAATCTGAGTATCTTTCGTCAACAAAATTAAGCAGATATTTAAGTTTGTGCAGAGCAGCAAGACAAAAATTTATTTCAAGAAAATTACCCAGCATTCTATGGGTTAAAACATAACAATTTCTGTGCAGGTGTATTCTACGGATTTAAAAATCACATTTGATCGCTAATTTGGTTCGGAGAGAGCCATTATATATTCATAATGGCAGTCCAAACAATGTCCATTTTAAAACTGATGCATTGTTTTTTAACTTGATTTATTCTGAAAATAGACACCAATTTCGCATTTAGCTTGTATGATCAATGAAAACTGTGTGCCGTTTAAGGGAGATCAAGTCTTAGTGTCTATTTATTTCATTGTATTTCTAAAAAGCTAGGTAATTCAGTAATTGATCAAGAGCTGAATTGATTGTTTACACACTGAGTTGAATGAATCAGCACCGTCCTCATGCATAAAGTGTAAGAGACATTAATTTCTGTAAAATTGTGTTTTTCTTGCATTTATTGCCTTAATCTGGAACCAAAAACCTTCAATGCTAAATAAGGACCCCCATTACAAACATGACATGCAAATGGACTTTCATGCCTTTTATGAGCTGAAGCTTAAAACATGATATTTGTGACATTTAAAAACATGATGTTTTTGACATTAAAACAAGAATTTGAAACGATTCCCCAGTTCCTTCTATCCTATCTAATTTCTTGCCTGATTTATTTTTTTTTGAAACCTTCATATCAGATGAAGAATTTTATGTAAAGAAACTCACATTTGCTCTATGGATAATTAGGTAGACACCATCAATACAAAAACGAGAAAATACTTTGTTTATATAGATCAGCAATTGCATCAATGTGCAGCCTTGAAGCAAGGTATTTATATCATACAGATATATGTGATTATACACAGGTACCAGTAACAGAAGGAACATATATATTGTACTATATAATACATATATAATATAGTTCAATACATATTTTTTCTTTCTCTTTTTGTTACTGGTAATTGTGTGAATATACTGGGATGTGAAACACGCTTTCAGAAACTGATATGCCAAAAGTAGGATGCTTATGTCATAAACAACTTTTCATTTTTCACTTTATCTCATGTCTTTTTTGGCATTATTACGGGTAAATAGGGGCTATAAAACGCATCTTTCTGGTTGGAAATTTCTTTAAAATCATGCAGTTGTCCTAAAAATTCAAAGGCAAACCAGCCTATTGGTTTCCCATTTCAATAATTTCTTTGATACAATACTTCAAAATAAGCAGGCCTTAGGCCTCTGAAATTCAAAGAAAATAGACCCTGTGTCTGGCCCAACCCCTTACTTGAAATGCCCATATAGCTTTTCATTTTTAGGAAAGAACACTTGATGGTAAAAAGAAGAGGACAAAGTCCCCTTTTGTAACATGTTTCTTCCCCTCAAGAAATTTATTGTTAACCCATTACTAAACAAAAATGACATTTAACCACTTTGTTGCAGACGACCCTGGAAATTTTTGTGGAAAAAGGAGAAATTGCTTGTATCAAGCAATTTCTCCTTTTCCTGCAATATTTTCTGTTCTATCAGAAGATTAATTCCCAATTTCATCACATTTTGAAATGTCGCCTGCAAACTCTTTCAATTTAGGACAGTCAAAAATTTGCTGTTTGGTAAAGGGTTTAGGGAATTTTTTTATTTGTTTCTTGATGTTATATTGTGATAGAGGGGGAACTACACTGGCTTCTAATAAAAAGAATATGAAAATCTCATTTTCTCTGCGTGATATATGATCAATAGATAATAAGAATTTCATTGGTAGAGAAGATGCCCTAAATTGCTGCTACAGATGAATAGAAATGGAACACGCATATTGATAGTCAGACGAGGGACTCACATGACCAATGTTTATGATATTATGTCTGAACAAGATGGCCGTGGCAATGACAGGGCAGGTATTTTTGCTTTTTTCACCCACTTCTGCTAAAGAAAACCACATTGTGTACCCTGCATGAGTTGACCATCAACTTTCTGGTGGTTCTGGTGGCATATGATAACCCACACTTTATAGTGGCTTTATGTCTAACACTCGCCGAAAAAACAGCAGTCAACAGGCAATGTTTTAAAGTCAATCACGCCCGTAGACTGTGAATTCTGCTGAGTGTTAGACATAATGTCGTTATAGACCATGGGTTATCATATGACATATACCAACAGAACTGGAAAGTTGATGGTCAACTCATGCGGGGTACATTATTTGGCTATCATTAGCAAAAGTATGTAAAAAAAAAGCAAATATTACCTGTGGAGCAGCCATCTTGTTCGGACATAAGATCAGACATTAAAGATCATAAACATTGGTTATGTGATTCCCCACCTGTTGATAGTGTTCAGTTCCCCGCCTGTTGATAGTGTTCAGTCCAACACTTGACTTCAGTGCCATACTATTGTAAGTGCATGTATGTGAAAGACTTACTCGAGGGTTCAATGCAAGACTAGTAAGTGCTTCACAACATGAAGTACTTACTATAATAGTCTTGCATTGAACCCTCATACTATAGTTTTGCATTGAACACTCCGTGTATTGAATAATTATGGCCCAAACCCTTCCACTATTCCAATCCATAAAAACAAAACAAAGTGGTTTTTTTTTAAAAAAAAAATCTATTAGTTAAGTTTATGAAAAGGTAAAGAAATGATAAATAACTATTGAAACCAATGTCACGAAAGAGAGTTCTGCTCTTGATGAGAGATGAGAGAACCTGTCATTTGAAACATTATTCTACTATTCCCTTACTAGTCAATACTCCTTAACTTCCATGTGAAGATCATTCAAGAACCATATTCATGCACCTATTCTTGATGTTCATGAACACATTCTTGAAATTCATGAACAAGTTTAAGATTAGCTTCGTGTTCATGAACAGCCATTTGTTGTTTGTTCATGAAATTCATGAAAACAGTTCTTCATGCAGTCCTTTACTATCAATTTATCCTGCGTCTCAATGATTTTTACTCAAAACCATAAAAATCTTTTCATGTTGAATCTCAAAAAGTCATTAATGTTGGAATTGTTTAAAAACAAATGTTTATTTAAGTTATTGGAATATTTGGCATTGACAAAGATTATATATAGGTATGTGTTATTTTATGAATCCATATGACTGGTACTTCTGTATTTGAACTTTTTTAGACTGGAAACTGTTTGTAAAGGGTTATTTCAGGTTATTTACCAAACACCAAATTTTCGACTGTCCCAAATTGATAGAGTTTGCAGACAACTTTTCAAAATGTAATGAAATTGAAAAATAATCTTCTGATGGGGCAGAAAACATTGTGGGAAAAGGAGAAATTGCTTGTTACAAGCAATTTCTCCTTTTCCCATAATGTTTTCAGAGCTGTCTGCAACATGCTGGTTAAATGTCATTATTGTTTGATAATGGGTCAAATGAAAATAAAAAACTAAAATAATTAAATGTTTAGTTTACACAAGCTGATAAAAGATAGCTTTGCGTGCAGAAAAGTGACATAGGGTCAAAATTTGTGCATGCCTTTTTTTTTTTACTGAATGACAAAATATTGATCATAAGATTTGAAGTCTTTTCAGACAGGAGTGGAATTGAGAAAAAGTTGATCATATTCCTTCGTATTCTGATATCAAATTGATATAACAGACCAGATTAGTTTGTAACAGAAAAACAGGCAAATATCTTTTTTATGCACTTCAGGATGTCAGAACTTTGGAAAATGATATTGAATGTCATAATATTCATCTTTTACTGACATCAGAATTGCGGCATAGATATGTGTCATAAAATCAAGGGTAGAAAAATTTGTGAAGTATATTTTGGGCCTCTTTGCATGTTCTGAGCTATGTGTCCATGTTTTCACAGTGTGGTTGTTAGCCATCTGCTAAAGTTATGTCAGGTGATCCAATTAAATATGTGGGTGTAAAGGACATAATTCTAATGACAATGCACAATGTTATCTGCGGTGAATTACTCAAATCACTCAAATCATGTACATGGATTGTATTATCTTTCACATGATAGACCTTTCTTGAGGTAACAACTTGAGTATATATAAGTGGTAAACCCCCTTCTTCCTGTATTAAAATTGTCATTGTAGTGCAATGTATTCTTCATTCAAATTTATGTTCAGTTAGCAACAATTTCTCCTTTTGTCACATTGGTAAATCATCAAGATTGATATATCCTTTGTGCTGCTAAAGAGGCCCTCTTTCTAAGTGTATAGTATAATGAACTTGAAACCGCAAATCAGGCCTTTCCTTGTGGGTTCAAACAATGGCAACAGTAATTTTGAATTTCATTAGATGTCTCAGTCTCATAATGATAGAGAAACACCCACCACTTAAATGCCCTTAAAGGGTTAATTGAGCCAGTTAGATGTATTCACAGGGACTCATATTGTATATATATACGATCCCTGTGGCTAAATGCTGATGATTCTACCCATCTTGACCATGTTAACCCTTTCCCAAACAACAAATTATCGACTGTCCCAAATTGAAAGAGTTTGCAAACGACATTTCAAATTGTGATGAAATTGAATAATATTCTTCAAAAAGAGCAGAAACCTTGTGGGAAAAGGAAAAAATTGCTCCTTACGATCAATTTCTCCTTTTCCCACAATGTTTTCTAAAGTCATCTGTAACAAAGTCGTCAAATGTTGTTATTGTTTGGGAAAGGGTTAAGTGAGGGATCTTCATCTGTCCTTGATTAGGAGGACTTCATAATATAACTGAAAAATTGTAGACATGTAGACATACAAACCCAATAAAACAAACAAATCAAGCTGTTTAATGTGTAGACATGTAGACATACAAACCCAATAAAACAAACAAATCAAACTGTTTAATGTGTAGACATGTAGACATACAAACCCAATAAAACAAACATAACTGAAACATGGTAGACATGTAGACATACAAACCCAATAAAACAAACATAACTGAAACATGGTAGACATGTAGACATACAAACCCAATAAAACAAACAAATCAAACTGTCTAATGTAGAACATTGTTACTTTTTCTTTGGACCAGTCATGAACACAGGTACCACTAACAAAATCATGTGTATTATACTTTAATAGTACAATATACATTTTTTTCAGTTCCTGGTACCTGCATTCATAAAAACCCACATTTACATATTGTGACAGATAAGGATAGGTGGAAGGGGTTCTAAAGATGCACTGTTTCCCACTACTGTTTTTTGTACATGAAAGAAATTCAATTTTTCAAGGACTATTTGTAATAGATTTAATAGCTTTAATGTTGTCTGAAGCCAATTCTCTAACATTTAAATGATTGTTTCGAAAAGATTTAATAAACTTATGTAGCAGGAACGGATTTCTGTATTTCGGGTCTATATTTGGTCAATCTTGAGATTAGTTCAAATTTGATGCCCTTCATGCACAAGAATTGGGGCTCTATGCGGCCCACTTAAAACAAAGCCTATCTTTCAGCGTTTCTTAATTTGCCTTCTTCGATCCCTTGTTAAAGCAATTTGATTTGTTCAAATTAACGTATTCTTAAGCAAACAAAATTATCGTAACCTTAATATTTCAAATGAGCAGATAAAATTTGAGACAGTATTATCTTACTGCTTGGAGACTATCTCATGTATTTTTTAAAGAAAAATATTCAGGAATAACAATAATTGGCACATTAAAAATAATAGAAATAATTTGTTCTTTTGCTTGGCCCTAGCTGAGTTTAAGACCATTATTTTTCTTCTGTACTAATGTATTGTTTGTGACCTTCAAAAGGGTTATTATGAAATTGAAGAAGGGTGTATACTGTTCCGAAAGCCAAGGTGTACAGGTGAACATGACATATTTGTCACATTATGTGCATATCTCAATCACATCGGATTATTTACAGTAACAAGTTTTAACTGACCACAAAATTTGAAAAGAGGCTATCTTTGGATATCTATGTTCAGTGTTGATATGAAGGCGTCAGTGCATGACTTAACCCATTACCAAACAATAATGACATTTTACCAGAATGTTGATAACAACTCTGGAAAACACTGTGGGAAAACGAAAAATTGCTCTTAGTGAGCAATTTCTTCTTTTCCAAATGTTTTCTACCCTATCAGTAGATTATCCTCCAATTTCATCATATTTTGAAATGTCGTCTGCCTACTGATTGAATTTGAGATAGTCTAAAATTTGATGTTTGGTAAACGGTTAAGTAAGTGCTTTCACATTTACGAAGGACTTTCTATAGTCTTGTTTAGAAACTTTGAACTATTATTCTATTTGGTGTCTGCAAACATTGAAACAGAGTTGAAAGAAAGGAAATGTTGATCATCTATGGTTATTTCATTTGGAAAAGAAGAAAGTTTTGGACAAAGGTGTTTTTATGACTTTAAATATTTTTCTTATTTAGTTGTCACCTATTTGGCAGGTCTTTGAATTTTATTGTGACTGTTTAACCTCTTATTCCTTTTATGGGAATCCGGTGACAAATTCAAAGTTAAAACAATTTTTAAGAACATTGAGTTTGTTTGCGTACCATGAAAAAACAAATTACCTTATGTTTGATTCGGAATAATGGGCATACATGTATCTATCTATATATATATAGTGTCAGTGTACTACTTTAGATTCTGTAATGTGGGACACTAAGGCTAAGCTTTACTTAGACTTGTTTCCCTCATGTTACCCTCTTAACCCTAATAGTGCTGAAACCTTCATGCTTATGCAAACAGGTTAGATCCAGGCCTGCCGTCAAGTAAATTGGCGGCTGTCCTATGATCTAACCTATTGGCTACTCTGAGAATCTTTCCTCAACAAAATTAAGCAGATATTTAAGGTGTTGGAAAGCAGAGGACACAAAAGTCCATTTCTAGAAAATTGCCCAGCATTCTAAGGGTTTAAGGTTCTTGAAATAAATTTAAAGTACTTTCCTGCTGGATATTATCGTAAGCAAATACATAAATATTTGGCGATTTAAGTGATCTTTCTATAACTCTGGTGATATTTGATACCTTTGTAATCTTAGACCTTCATGGCAAACTGTGAGATTAATCATCTTGAATGTATCAAACATGTTCCCATGATACCAATTCTCATTCTGATATATCGAAGAAAAGTGGTATATGAGGCATTAGTGTGTCTTCTGGATGGATTTTATCAGAGTTGATTGGGTACATGTAAAAAGGAACTGCTTTCAGCTCTTTGTCTATTTTCCTGATAGTCAGCGTGTATGTATTAACCCTTATAGTGCTGGAACTAACTTGACGCTTATGCAAACAGGTTTGATCACAGACCTGGGCTGGCCAGTGATCTAACCTGTTTGTCACTCTGGGTATCTTTCCTCATTAAGATTAGCAGATATTTATTGTTTGTGAAAGCAGACAACACAAAAATCTATTTTAAGAAAATTACCCAGCTTAAAGGGTTAAACATGGATTTACTCTATCTTTCAGAATATGTTCATGGCTGGAGGATTGGGTTCTTATCATATTGCAAAGGCTAAAGATTCAAGACCTATCATTCTTAATGGAATCTTACCATTTTTATATGATAAAAGAAAATTGAAAAAGATACTATTTAACTAATTCTTGGGGTATAGAGATTGTTTAAAAAAAATGCTCCTATCAGGAAACATGGATCAAAGGCCCTATAGCATTGTTTGGGAAAGGGTCCCCCCTGTGGAGGATTAGAAAACTGTGTTCATGAACAGACATGACCGACAAATGGCTGTTCATGATCACAAAGGTGTCCTTGAACTTGTTCATGGATTTCAAGAACATGTTCATGGATTTCAAAATTGAAAAATCTATTGATGAACCTGTTCTTGATGTTGAGTTTATGTTGATACATATAATAATTGTCTTGACAAGATGGTTATCTTATGAGTACCCAAGATATAGGGGGTTACCTGTGCTGAGCAGCTGTAGGAGATAAGTTGAGTCAGCCTGTGTCTCTATGCTTCCCTTGTTCAGTGATTCTTTCTATAATGTCAGGACTGTGCAGTCAT
Organism: Cerastoderma edule; assembly: GCA_947846245.1. Classification (NCBI taxonomy): domain Eukaryota; kingdom Metazoa; phylum Mollusca; class Bivalvia; order Cardiida; family Cardiidae; genus Cerastoderma; species Cerastoderma edule. The sequence goes on along the minus strand of OX401413.1, from coordinate 31,976,404 downwards.
TCTCTACAATTATACGCTTTGGCCTCCAATGATCTTTAAAAGCATACTAGCGCTCAGAAAAACTGCAAAACTGGGTAATATGAGTTATGAATTATGATAGAATATGTTGAAACATAGTAAAAAAAAACACCACAGGATCATGACAATATAACGCCCACACTATTTACAATGTACTATACATTTTTTAAAGTGCTATTAAAGTGCACAAATTTGGTGCCCACCAATTTAACTTTATTGTTTACATTCGAGTAATGACTACTCTGGAAAACATTGTGGGAAAAGGACAAATTGCTCTTTTCCCACAATATTTTCTGCCCTATCAGAAGATTGTTTTTTTTCAATTTCATCTCATTTTGGAGCCCATATGAAATTATAATCATAATTTTCATTATTAAAGCCCATATCTTAAGAAATTTGGTCTACATTATATCTTGATATGATAGCATGCAAATATCTGTGGCATGGGAGATTGAACAAGTGCTGCTCTCAACATGGGCTTGCCATCTCAGTCTATACAGGGGGAGGACATGAAAAAGTCTTTGGAGCAATGTTGCTAGAGAATCATTAAAGCAAATACCACATTTTGGCTTGATCTTGCTGATCTGTCATCACCATCAACACTTTGAGATAATTATGAACAAAAAGTCAATATTTCATGCAAATTGAAACCTTTTATTCTATTTTAACACACATTCAGCAGAAAACTCAAGAACCATCTCCTCACAAAAGAACAAACAAAAGAATTGTTTTTTGTCAAAATCTTTTGTCCATTGGTTTGAAGTTAATGCTCTGCTATTTCAACACACAAATTTTTCTACTTCAATTTTCACCTGCAAATGCATTAGAATTAGTATACAAGAGGCGATTGATAGATTTAATGCTTCAATACTTGACTCTTATCAATAAATCTTTTGGCTGCTTCAAGCTGCCAACTGTAGTCTGCATATCATAAAGTATAAAGACAATTTGTCTCACTGATTCCCTCACATTTTATATTGTGACAGATCCAACTTGAATGAAATTGTGGATAACCAATTTTAAAGTTTGCAAAATATATTGTTATTTGTGATATTTATAAAACAGTCTGATTGCAAATGGCGGCAACCCATAAATAAGCAGGTATTTATGCACTTTTTAAGTCATAAACTCCAGGTGTAAAGTCAATTCTTAAGCTGATACAAATGGTCTTTAGATGCATATTTTGCTGAAAACATTTGACAAAAGTGTAGCATATTAGGAATTTACTCACTATTTGCAAAGTTTCCTTTGTTTAAACAGCATCAGTTTTGTAATCAACTGAACAGATGGATACGTTAATGATTTCAATGTGAATTAATTACATTCGCTTTGAACCATGAAATCTTACACATGTTTTTTGATGATATACTCATATGTATCTATTGCATAGATTAAGAGATAAGAAAGAATTTCCTTTACAACTTTTCTATTTCTTTTCCCAACCCTTAATTATTGGACACTTTAGAATTGCCTTATCAAGATAACTCAAAAGAGTAACCACAATGTATCGGGTTTGATGAAGAAATGTTAAAAATGTTTCTCTTATGTCCAGCAATCTTATTTGTCTCTGGTTATCGCATATTCTACTTTAAGTCTGTCGTAATTAGTATATGAGACGGAATGGTTGCAAACAAAAGTCACAGAGATGCCACCCTGCCAAGATGAATGCCTTGATAATTAGTTTTACTATTGTCTGAGGCTAAACAGAAATTATCCTTTCTTTTTAGAACTCTTGCAATAGTGGACCAAATGATGCTAAACAGAAACTGTCCTTTATTTTCAGAACCATTGTATTGCAATTGTAGACCAAAAGCGGCTAAACAGAATCTATACTTTATTTTCAGAACCCTTCATTGCGATAGCGGACCAAAAGATTTCCCACAATGCCGGGCACCGGTTTTATCCGCGTCAAGCTCCTACAAGTGGAGCGGGGCGCCTCCATGCAGAGTCAAGCTGACGTGTTTGATCCTTATGTAGCTGTCAATGTGAAGGAAGCTGTCAATACACCAGGTATGAAGTTTGTCAGTGTTACCCCATCTCTCATGGGATTTTATAGCTGGCTTAACCCTTAGAATAGTGGGTAATTTTCTAAAAATAGATTATTGTATTGTCTGCTTTTCAAAACCTTAAATATCTGCTTAATTTTGATGGGGAAAGATACTCTGAGTAACAAACAAGTTAGATCTCAGGCCAGCTGCCAATTTGCTTTGCTGCGTGCCTGTGATCTAACGTGTTTGTATAAGCATGGTTCTGTTCCAGCACTATAAGGGTTAAACCAATATCAACTGAAGCTTGATGAATAAAGCTAAAAAATGTTGTATTTTCTTAAGAAATGGAATCAGGATTTTGTCCTTTTTGATTTTGATAAGCCCCAAAAGCAGGAACATTAAGTTATACCTCTATTTTGGGATATTGTGCCATATATATGGTATGAGAAACAGAATGTTCTATGCAACTTTGGGTATAAAACATGTTGGAGAAAGGAGAAATCGCACACAGCATGAGGATGTTGCAGGCTACTGAAATAAAAGATGAAATCTGAAAATATTCCTGTGATATGGTGGAAACTATTGTTAGAAATCAGAAAGCATCGGCATTTTGTTTGTATTATCCTTTTCTTACAGTATTTAATGGAATCTTTTTTGCAAACTTTTTTTTAAAAGGACTGTGTATCTGTTCTCTTGGGTCTCTCACATATCATTCAATATTCTTTTAAAACATCTTTAGAAATGAAACTGAATGATTTTAGATTTTGTTTTCTTTTCCCTTTTCTACCATATGGAATCTGTTGACTTGCCTCATTTTAGAGCAGCATCAACAACTTATAACTGTACAAAATAAAGCGTTTTCTTTTGATATTAAGAAGAAACTTATTTCATACAAATCAAAAGCAAATTATCCTTTTGTTAGAAAGATCTCTTTATTTTTCTCAGTTTATATGACATAGCAGCTTAGATAAAGTTTTGGCCTTATTCCAAGAACTGCAGCTCATCTTTAAAACATATCAAGACTGATAAACAAGTTCCCTTGGTGTTTTTCTTGTGAACAAATCCAAAACATCTTTCCTCTTGATTTAATCAGCCTGTTTGGTGCATACACATGTTACTGACTCTGTTGGTTGTATGTTCAGATAAGAGATTCACTTCAGAGGTTTATTTCAGTCTTAGCTCTTCTTTAATTCTATGTTGTGGGTACTCAAAAGAATTGTCTCAATGTCAATGAGATGATGGTAATAGGTGTACACAAGAAAGGTTTTATCGTTTTGTTTTAAAGCTGCTTGTTCAAAGATATGAGAAAGTTGGGAAGTTAAACCTTAATTTCTTTCAAACTGCACAACAGCTGTTCTGTTTTGTAAAATGCACAGGGGAATTACCAATGGAACCAAAATTAGGTTGTTTTTAAGTTTTAAAGCCTGTATATAGTGATATGTGATAATTGATATGTATCCAGTCCAAAAATGTTGCAACAGTTTTAAGATCTATCATTAATAGACTGTTAAGAGATAGCTATATTGTTGAAGACAATGTAAAGCTCCAAACCAATCTATCAGGGTTGATACAGGGTGAAGCGTTAGGTCAGGTTTCTCCCGCACATAATACAGGTATCATTACACTTCATGATGAATTATCACAGGGCATTCCCTGCGTCGTCCGGAAAGATCAACATTGAAGAGAATTGGCTTTTAACCCTTAGAATGCTGGGTATTTTTCTAAAAATAGATTTTTGTGTTGTCTGCTTTCAAATACCTTACATTTCTGCTTAATTTTGATGAGAAAAGATACTCAGAGTAGCAAACATGTTAGATCACAAGCAGGCTGCCAATTTACTTGGCGGCTGGCCTGGATCTAACCTGTTTGTATAAGCATGAAGTCGGTTCTAGCACTATAAGGGTTAAACCTTACCATCATTTGTATACATGTTTTACATAGCAACTATGCCTAAAGAAGTTAATGTTTGAAACAATCAATTTCCTCTTAACATTGAAGGAAAAGGAAAAAATGTCTCCTAACAAGCAATTCCTCCATATCCAACAATGCTTTCTGCCCTATCTGAAGATTATTTTTTCAATTTCGTCACATTTTGAAATGTCATTTGCAAACTCTTCCAATTTGCGACAGTCGGATTTAATGTTTGGTAAAGGGATAATTAAGAGGGAAATGGTAAAAGATGGCGTTTGAAATGTTAGATGTTGCTTGTTCTAGTCACACAAAATCAGCAGCAAATGACTCTTTACTTCTCATAATGATGGGGAGGCCTTTACCGGTAAACATATTCATCCTTAACCCTTTACCAAACTCCAAATTTTTAACTCTTCCAAATTAAAAAAGTTTGCAGAAGACATTTCAAAATGTGATGGATATGCAAAATGATTGTCTGGTTGGGCAGAAAAAATTGTGGGAAAAGGAGAAATTGCTCTTAATGATGTTTTCTAGAGTGGTCTGCAACAAACTGGTCAAATGTTGTTATTGTTTCGTAATGGGTTAATTCTCCCAAACTGGAGCAGTTTGCAGATAAAAATTGAAGTTGAAAAATAATTAGAATACTTCTGTAGTAATAGAAAAAATTGTTGTTGAACCAAGAGAAATTACTCTCACTAAAGACAAATGACACACTCTAATAATTGGTTAAGTACATTGTATGCCAGTTAACATACCAGCATTACACCATGTTGCTGATAAACCATCTCTTAACCCGTTACCAAACAATAACGACGTTTGACCACTTTGTTGCAGACAACATTGGAAAACACTGTGGGAAAAGGAGATTTTGCTCATGATGAGCAATTTCTCCTTTTCCCACAATGTTTTCTACTCTATCAGAACATCAATTTCCAATTTCATCACATTTTGGAATGTCGTCTGCAAACTCTTTGAATTTGGGATAGTCGAAAGTTTGGTGTTTGGGAAAGGGTTAAGTAATTATAGGTTGCTCTTCGTAGAAATAGAGATTAGCTGAAGATAAAGTATGAATAACACTAGCCCTTTACAACTTGCATGTATTTAATTGTACATGTATTGTTACACCTGCTGGAAATGATGTTAAATTTGCTTGGTCACAGATGAGAAATTTCTAAAGACAAATTTAAATGTCATTGAAACAATACAGATTTTTGATTGTTGTATTAAAACATGAAAAGGTATTGAGAGCATACTTAATTCCTTAATTTAGGAAGTGTCATTAGTATGTATATATGCTGTCACCTCAAAACCTTCCTCAAAACCATTGAAACAGTTTTAGAATCTAATTACATAGTTTATCAATAGGCTGAATACAAACTCTGAAAACTTAAATATGAACTTAATTCACTTCCCTATGGCTATTCCCTAGTGAATATCATACAACTCTTCAGCTATTAAACAGTTTTAAGGAAATGAAGTTTTGTGTACAAGCAGCTGTAAGGAAGGTGATAAGGAAACTTGACGAAGGGAGAAATTGTTTGCTTCGAGGTTTTTGAAGGAGAACGTGCTTTCACAAATCTCCTGTTGAAGACATCAAGATTGAGATTTACATCAAATCTTAAGACTGCTTAATTTCTTAAATCTCTTCAAGATGATTCAAATGAGATATCACAGAATAGTAAATGATAAAATAATAAACAATAATATCACTAGTTTTGTTATACTTCATGTACATGCTAAATACTGATTCGTCTTTTATAAATACCTCTGATGTTTATCAAAATGACAACAGAAAGTGTTTTAAGTGATATTTTGAGCTATATAGTATCACATTGCCATGGGTATTTATCACTAGAACATGAAGAGTGTTTCTGCCATTTGGAAATTCCCTTTGGTAAAAAATCCCATCCTTATTTGAGCTTTAACCAATTACCAAACAATAACGACATTACTACTTTTTTGCAGACGACTCTGGAAAACGTGGGAAAAGGAGATATTGCTCGTGCCGAGCAATTTCTCTTTTTTACCACAATGTTTTCTTCCCTATCGCACGATTATTTTCCGATTTTATCACACTTTGAAATGTCGTCTGCAAAATCTTTCAATTTGGGACAGTCAAAAAGTTTGCATTTGGTAAAGGGTTAAAACATTTTTGCTCGACTTTTTAGATAGTAGGAAAGGCTATATAGTATATATTCCTTACCAAGGCATAATTTGCAATACTACTTGGGATATCTCATCAACTTCCAAAGGGAGTAGGATACATGTTCATGCATACATTGAGGGTCATTATGTGTGGTCCCTTGTCAAGTCTGACAATCCTGGCTTTGATTTTAAGCAAATTATGCCCTCTTTTATACTCCCAAAATCTTGGTTTAAGTTCTGTTTGCATGTTTGTGGGCATATAAAAGTCGTTAACATTCTGTATTTCAAACATTTTATAGAATATATTCTAAATAATTTGTTTCATAGAATAGTGAGCCCTTACAAAATAGTTTAGTTTTGATAAAAAAAATATTAAACCAAACTAAATGTACATTTTTATCTAAGGATATTCAAAGTGACTTTCTTACAAATTGGGATTTTAGAACAAAATATCTTCTACAGAATAAATGACAACACAAATCTATCAAGTAACACAAAACTGAATAATTGGTGCATTTCTCAAGCCCATTAACTGTTTGGTAAAGATAAAACACATTTCAACGGGTCAATGCAATACTATAGTAACTCCTTCACAATTGTGAAGGAGTCACTATAGTAATGTATTGAACCAACGATTTGTTTAGCAGAACATGCAAATCATTGAAATGGGTATGAGTGGCAGAGACCCAGACAAGTGACCCAAGCAAAGAGCGCCGAGATCAATTTAACCCCTGTATTCAATCTGAACACATCGGGTTTATCCAATGAAAACACCTCTGAAATAATATGGATGACGCCATATTGTTTCCCACGGAATGACGTCACTTCACTTTCATTTTCAAAAATAGATCTCAAAAGTGAAATCTAAAAAGTGGTTTAATTTCATTAAGGAAACAAATATATTTGTCACAACTAATAATTCTGCCATTTCGTACGAGTTACCGATTAAAAAAGGTTTTAAAAAGATGTCCAACACTTCCATACACTTTGAACTACTTAACGTGCACGCTTAAAAAGGTGTTATACTCCGGGGCCAATTTACCCGAAAAATTGTAACCTACACTTATATCCGGGGTGTATTTCTCAGCTCACAAAATACCCGAGTATTTCCGATTGCCCTGTATTTAAACTAAATTCTATCATCAAAGTACTGAAATGGAAAAATGCTTGATTCATGTTTGTTAATGAAAACAAATGTTTCCAGCATGTTAAGAATAAACTTATTGGATATGGTCACATCGTTAGTGACAAGGGCTGCTGTCATTATCTTTTCAATGTTTATTACTCATAGAAGACAATATCTGTGACAAAATTCCTTTAAAAGTGATTTATGTCCGATTTAAAGCAGGAATTTAGAATGTTAAGAGCCTGCTAGATAGCTCTAAATATGGGATTTCTGATTAAAACACTTTGTTTCCATGGGCATAAATGACCTAAAATTGATCGCCCATCAACTTCAGTTCCGTCATTGGCGCAGTCATCTTATTCAACATGAAATTGTAAACATTGGTCACAAGATTACCCCACCTGTATAACCCATTACCCATTACCAAACAAAAACGGCATTTAACCAGTTTGTTGCAGGCAACTTTGAAAAACATTGTGGAAAATGGAGAAATTGCTCTTAATGAGAAATTGCCCTTTTTCCCACAATGTTTTCTACCCTATCAGAAGAATATTTTTTAAATTTTGCATTTTGAAATGCTGTCTGCAAACTCTTTCAATTTGGTACAGTTAAAGAATTGGTGTTTGGTAAAGGGTTAAACACTGATACATGATGAGAGTCAGATCACAAAGGTTAGTGCACTTTACAATGCTCCTTGATCTCTATCACCATGACAACGCTACAAGAATTCAGTGCAATGCTATTGTAAGTGCAGGGTTGCCATTAAATTCTTTGAGAAAAAGGCCTACTTTCCACTTGAAGAGGCCAATGAAGCAACCACCAATTCAAAATTAGGTGTTTCTTATGACCATCTTTCATATTTTTAGTTATTTGAGCTGACCAAAAAGTCGTTTGAAGTGGTCAAATTGGCTGGTTGCTGTCTCTTAATGACAACCCTGTAAGTGCCTTTTCGAGGCACTTACTTTAGTCTTGCATTGAACCCTAGACTAAATCTCTTCTAAAATTTGATTTTTTGCATAAACTTGCAAATTCACTCTTATAATACCATCAGAATCTTATAGCATCTATAGCACTTGATTGTTTTGTATTGGGTTTAGTACATCTATTGAAGATTTCTTTTGAAAGAGACTTGGTTAACCCTTATAGTGCTGGAACCGACTTCATGCTATTACAAACAGGTTAGATCCAGGCCAGCCGCCAAGTTAATTGGCGGCTGGCCTTTGATCTAACCTGTTTGCTACTCTGAGCATCTTTCCTCAACAAAATTAAGCAGATATTTAAGGTGTTGGAAAGCAGACGACACAAAAATCTTATTTTAGAAAATTACCCAGCATTCTAAGGGTTAATAATATGCTGGATAAGGGCAGGGCTAATTGTTGATCATGTTACTGTGTGGAGTGTGTGAGACAAGATTGATAAAGCATCAAGTTTCTCTGCCATTAACAATCAACCTTTTCCTGACAGTAGTCATGACAAGCCATGTATACATATCTGCTCATATTACATGTCATAAATGGTCAGATGCATATAGAAATAGATATGATGTGCACAATTGTTTCAGATTTATCAAAAACATTTACACATTTTTATAAAAACTTTGATTTTATATGTGAGCAGTCGATAAAAGTTATTTCCTCAGTTCAGGAAATACAGCTTTAGCAGTTGGTAGTTGACTTGCAATGTAAATACTAAACCAAAGCTAAAGGTTAGTTTTTAAAAAACTGCAATGCATGGGTTTAAGCCCCTACATTACAAATAGAGATCCCCAATTTTGAACAATATCACTCAGTGTAAATTTGCAGAGAGGTTGAAAATGTCTTCAATAATAAGAGCTTATGAATTATTCATCAATACTGGAATTCTCCCTTTTTATCTAGCAGATGGTCAATAAACTAATATGTCTGAATACTTTATTTTTATTTACTCTATAGTAGAAAGACTTCAAAATGCTGGTCTCAATGAAAACAAAAGCATGACCTCAGCCTGTCTGAAACAAGTTGCTTTTTTTTTTTACTGAGGCATGCAAATAACCTTTTGGAAGAATGACAATGAAATAAACAACATAGCGAAAAAAAGCAAGGTTGTTAAAATACTTTAATTCTAAACAAAACTTCACTGATAGTTTTGCAAGGTGTATTAACTTGCTTGATCTATTAAAACTTTTCATTCTCTCAGCACTTTGAAGGGAACCTACTTATTTCTTCCTAGTACTATTAAAACTGCTAAGTTGCAATAAGCAAAATCTCCTTTTGCTACAATACAATACCAAATACAAGAATACGTGTCATTTCATACTTTATAATTATCATCAGCCATATAGCTTTCCATTTCAACTGATCACAAAATCCCATGTGAGGATTGCTTGGAATCCAATGTAGAAGAAAAAGGAGAATTATTTTGTCAATTTATGGTTTTGTCAAATTGCTTCTTCACCAATATACTTCATGGTAGCCTTTATGATATTGTCATATCATTTATAAATATATCGCATTTGTCTTCTTGTGACCATATATTCACTTTTTTTATTACCTATTCCAGGTCGAGGAATCCAGTTTGTGCAACGAAAGAAAACGATTTACCCAGAATGGAACACCTGCTTTGATGCTCATCTTTACGAGGGTCGTGTTATACAGCTGGTCACCATGGAAAGACCCAACGTGTTTCTTGCCGATATCACACTCAGCGCGCGGGCACTGGCTGATAAATGTACAGACTCCAATATAGCCACTGTTTGGGTATGTTTTATCCACCTTTAATTTACCCTAATACCTGTTTGCAAAAGCATAACGTTGGTTCCAGCACTATAAGGCCCTTATAGTGCTGGAACCAACGTTATGCTTTTGCAAACAGGTTAGATCCAGGCTAGCCGCCAAGTAAATTGGCGGCTAGCCTATGATCTAACCTGTTTGCTACTCTTAGTATCATTCATCAACCAAACTAAGCAGATATTTATGGTTTTGGAAAGCTTACGACACAAAAACCTATTTTTAGAAAATTACCCAGCATCCTAAAGATTAAGTCTTTACCCAGAGTTTCAGAAAAGATGGCTTAAATTTAACTCGGATGATCTAAGCTGTAAATGTGTTACAGCTAGAAGGCACTCTGCGATAAAAACATGTCAGCATTCCCCCTCTGGGCCAGAGGGGACACCAACCGATGACAAAAATTAAAAATGTGGACGAATTAAAATTCGATTAACGCAAATAATCGATATTTTCTCTGACATGTCTTGGTATAGAATCATCCAGACGCAGAAAGAAATAGCTTTGTCAGGATGATTTGGACTAGATTAAATTGTGCAAAAACTGTTGTTTTATTTTCTAAAGTGATGGGCCAAGACCTTTACCATCAGTAATATATTCTTTTTTTTTATCAAAAAAGACCAACTTGCCTTTCCAAGTCCATTTTCCTAGTTCACTGCCACAGACTCCTTGTAAACAACCAATACATTTAAAGAGAATTCTGTGACTGCTTAAACGCTTAGAATGCTGTGTAATTTTTTTTAAAATAGATTTTTGTCTCAACTGCTTTCTAGAAAGAAAGTCTGTAGGCAGAGTGGAAAAAAATGGCTGCAATGTATTAAATTGTTAAATTGCCTCGTTGTCTTCATCTTTATGTAGTTGTATAATGTAGTATTCATTTCCCTTTTCAAATTATCTGGGGATTGCGTCATGTTTCAAGGAGAAATTTATGCCATATTTGTCTGACAACTATAATTTACAGACTGTGCACCCAATGCAGCGATAAAAAACGGTACAGCCGCATTTGGATCATCATATCTTTTCTGATTTTTTCTTTTATTTAAAAAAAAAAAATGCGTCATGGGTTTAAGTATTGAAAACTAAAAAAGTCTGGTATTACAGACAAATAAATTCAAACCAGATTTGACCACTCCTGATTAGGGCTGCATCAAGCAGGAAATGGTTTTCCACATTCAGCCAGGAGATGCCTTAAACCCTCGGGGAAAGGAGAACAATGAAAACAAAAAGTAAAAGTTAAGATAATAACCATAACTTTTCTTGTAATTACAGCTGGATTTGAAACCCTCAGGGCGCCTACAGTGTCAGATTCGTTACTTTAATGAGAACGAAGGTAAGTGAGTTTCGCAAAATGAGAGAGATCCCAGGGGAAGTAATTCTTTCTGGATTTGCATTTATATTGTATTGAGAGATTATGTTCCACTTTTCCCTCTCTTATAAGGTTCATCTTTGACAGAGTTTACCTTTGACACATTTTGAATTTCTTATATGTTATAGGATACAGTGTACTAAGTTTTACTTGCTTGTTAAACTATTTTACATTATTTTAGACCAAAGATGAAGTTTGTGATTCGCTTTCTATCAAAGATTTCTGTTTCTATGGCTACATGATCTGTACGGAAAAGTGTCGTTCAATTGTTCCCTGCTTGGGTGTTGATTATTGGCTTTTCTATTTTGTTGAGTGCCATAATATCAAACACTTATTTAATTAGCATTCATCTTTCTCTTTATGTACTAAATGGCCCACAAGTCAAATTGATGCTGTGGACTTTGTTCAAATTATCCCACTACTTCATATTTTACTCATTTAGATGCACCATTGTTATTTAAAAAGGTTTTACATCAAAAGGAGATGTTCTTTTCTCAAGAGATTTTAACAGAATAAAGAATTTGGTTGAGTTCCCCAATTAATTTACCTCAATGCGCGCTGTTTAAATGATCTTTTATATGAAAATAGAAAATTGCTAGATATTCTCTATTTAAATTTCAGCAATGCTTGATTTGTCTATCATGCTAAGTTCTATCAAATTATTAAAACAGCAGGGATTTTCAAAAAGCCATTAACCCTTTCGCCGCCAAATATATAGCAAAAAGTTCATCTCAGCGCCAAATATATTTAGCGCTTTCTAGGGAAAAAAAGTACGCTGTACAGTCAAACTTGTGTTAAGAGGTCAAACTATGGAATTGAGAAATTGGCTGTTAAAGACAGGTTGGCTGCTTAACACAAATTGATGTACACTATAAATGTAACAATGTGACTTTCTGAAATGGTTGTCTAAGACAGGTTGGCTGCTAATAAGGATGGTTGCTTAACGCAAGTTTATGTCAACTAAAGTCGCCTATGGCGGTCAAATACGCTGTCAACTTAAGTCGACTACGGCGGTTAAAGGGTTAATAAACTTCTCCTTCTTGAAATACACACATATCATTTTTCTTTCAATTCAATAGATTGAAATGTTCATCATTTAATTTTAGAAAGATGTAGATTATTAATTCATGTAAATTTTCCTCAAGAAATTACTGTAAGAAACCATAAAACCAAAATAGAAAATTACTCCGCACAAGCTGTTTCTTCTTTTGCCTCAGTTGTTTCTTGAGTCATTTACTGAAAGGTGCATTTTAATGTATATGTACGAACATTTTATTTCAACTGAATCATATACAGCTCATTGTAGACAAAAAATATAACAATAAATTCATCTTCACACACACTTGTAGGAACGGTAGATATACATACATACATACACACGCACATTCTCACATATACACACATCAATACTTTTAAAAGGCATTAAGGTGGAAAATGTCTTAATGAAAGTTTAGTTGTTTACATTGTCTATTCATATACATATATGCTTATAATACATAAAGTGTTATAGTTTCCACCAATTCATTTATCCCTCTCCACTAAGAATGATGCCCATAAAGGAAAACAGTTTGTAATTTGCAGGGAACTTGGTCAGTCAGTAAATCGGACAAAACTTTACTCCATACTGTATCTTCCGAACATTGACGCTTCAGCTGCAGACGTCATTCAAACTATTGTGATGAAATAACAAATTGCAATTTACCCTTTTTGTAACAATGTTTTTTTATTCAATATCACAGGAAAAATCTTTCTTTCATGTTTTTTTTTTGTCATCTGGTGTTTCTTCTAGTTTTGACCAGTCCCAAATGCCCACAAGTGGATTGGGTTATGAGGATACTGGTATGCTAGGGACGGGTTCTCTGAAAAACATACCACGCATGAAATGTTATTGTACTATTAACCCTTTACCAAACATTAACGACATTTGACCAGTTTGTTGCAGACCACTCTGGAAAACATTGTAGGAAAAGGAAAAATTGCTCTTAACGAGCAATTTTTCCTTTTGCAACAATGTTTTCTGCCCTATCAGATGGTTGTTTTTCCAATTTCATCCCATTTTGAAATCTCATCTGCAAACTCTTTCAATTTTGAACAGTCGCAAAATTTGGCGTTTGGTAAAGGGTTAATGGAAATGACAAAAACACACAAATGAATAAATGGATAAATGGATAACCTTCATCAACTCTGATTGAGGGGCTAACTTCATTTGCTTTTGCTATTTGTCAGCTGCCCAATCCTTCCTAGAGTTGCACTAAGCAGTACACAATGAACAAGTCTTTAACCCTTTACCAAACGCCAAATAATCAACTGACCCAAATTAAAAGAGTTTGCAGGCGACATTTCAAAATGTGATGAAATTGAAAAAAAATCTTCTGATAGGACAGGAAACATTGTGGGAAAAAGAGAAATTGCTCTTAAGAGCAATTCCTTCTTTTCCCACAATGTTTTCCAGAGTCATCTGCAACAAAGGAGTTAAATGTTATTCTTTGGTAATGGGTTAAAAGAGAAAACAATGTGGTAAAAAGAATTTTCCATTGGCTCAAGTTTCTTTTCACTGTTTAGATATACATTGTACTTTTGTTACAGCATAGTAGTTAAAATAAGGAATTAGACTCGATTGTCAATGGGTATGTTGCTTACAACGAACAACTTCTCCTTTTTGCCACAAGGTTTTCTTTTGAAAAAGGGACTAAAATATAGTTAGTTAACTATTTATTTTCTTTAGTTTTTGTACTTTTCTTTTAAACTGGACATATATATGAATCTTTTTGCAAACAAAGTGAAGGAGATGTTATACTCTGAGTCTCTGTGTTGTTTGATTGGACAATCTGCCCACAAAGGTTTGTGGAGCAAACTTCCCCTAATTGCAACTCAACTTTGATATGAGGAATCGTTCCTATAAATTAACCAAATGTCAGATACATTCCATACCATATCAATGGATCACAGATAAGGAGAAATAGATTAATGTTGTGTAATGCTAACCAAACTTACAAGGGAAAACTGTTATTATGCCAAGGTTGTACAACACAAAACTGTATTTTGAAATCATCAGTCCTAGCTACACATGTCTCCGACGTCAATAAGTTCTAAACTTAACTTTATTTCCCAGTAGAAAGTAAAGAAAATACGGACGGTAAATATATTTCAGCTAAGCTATTGCATCTTGTTTGAACCAGAGTAGTTTTCCTTTCTGCTGTTTTGATTCAGGTCTTTGATGAATTTTTTGTCTTCGAGTTTATGACTGTATTCTTTTGCTATGAATTATTTTTAGTAATTAATTCTGCATGGTTTTTAGAACACCTGTCTGTCAGAAATATGGGTATGAATAAATGAATGATCTTTACATTGTTATAATGAAAAGAATCTGTGTGCAAATCTAAAGCAATAAATGAGATTTGGACTATAGGAAGTTTAAAATTTACTGTTGATGCCAATCTAGTAACTAATCAATCAATCAATCAAGTGTAAACTTTTTTTTTTTTATTCCTCCCTGCCAAACCTTTGCTAGACTTTACACATTGAAATAATCATGTATGGGATGCTTTTTTGTGCAACATGTCTTGTTCCTATTTTACTATGTTTTTAGCTGCATCTTGCCTATCTTTGTTGACCACAAAACGATTTTAGAAATATAGATATTTACTAAAATTGGAAGAATTAGCTGTCACACATGTAATGGAGGCTTTGTTGAAAATACAGTTTAAACTTTAAACCAACAATTGATTAAGGTACAGTAAGTGAAGTGTCAAGTTGTATATCCATCATATATCCAATAAACAGCTTAACCCCTTACCAAACAATAATGACATTTGACCACTTTGTTGCAGACGACTCTGGAAAACATTATTGGAAAAGGAGAAATTGCTCTAAATGAGCAATTTCTCCTTTTCCCACAATGCTTTCCACCCTATCAGAAGATTATTCTCCAATTTTATCACATTTTGAAAAGTCATTTGCAAACTCTTTCAATTTGGGACAGTTGAAAATTTGGCATTTGGTAAAGGGTTAAAATGTGCACCAAAGGAATAAGAACAAAGACAAAAAGTACAAGAGGATATTGATTTGATTTTATTGGAAGCAGAAATGAGAAATCACCAGAGAAAATTTCAAAGATTTTTGGAAGAAAAGTGGTTTTAAAAAATCTCATGATATTTAAAGGATTGTGCAGTATGGGTGACTTTATCACTAGTTTTAACCAGCTCCAGTCTGTTGTCTGATGTATATATTAACAGACACACTTATTACATAACACCTTATATGAATGTAAATTCCTTACTATTTGTTAATAACTGTATACTGTTGTAGAAAGGGATTTCTCTCATTATCATCAATCTCTTTTTTCACACTGTTAATTTCATAACACATTTAGCATATTCCCTCATATAGGATATCAAGGTATTACCATGTTGGTAGCAACTGGAATATTAAATATAAACCATTGTGACAATAGAAGATATTGCTCATTTGTTAAAATGTTTATATATAAGAAAAAATCATGAGATTATCATCAAGATTCATACAATCCAATCCATGTAACAAAAACAAATTCAAGCGGAAATTGAAATTTGCCACAAGTTCTCCAGTTTCAATTCCCAGTTGTTAATGTTGACATTTACCCAACAGAACTACTTATAACATTTATTATCTAAGTTTCACCCTATATTTTTTTTTTTTTTAACTCAGCGTTATTAAACCCTCTACAGAATCGAGAATCATAGATTTAAGATGTTACCGGTAGATTGTTTAATTTTGATGTTAACCCACATACTGGTTAAATACTGATTTTGACCCTTATAGTGCTGGAACTAACTTCATGCTTATGCAAACAGGTTAGATCCAGGCCAACCACTAAGCAAATTGGCGGCTGGCCTGTGATCTAACCTGTTTGCTACGCTGAGTGTCTTTCTTCAACAAAATCAAGTAGATATTTAAGGTTTTGGAAAAAAGACCACACAAAAAACCATTTTTTGAAAATTGCCCAGCATGCTAAGGGTTAAAATCAATGAAAAAGAACTTATTTGCACTGTTATTGAGCTTTCCAGAGAATATTAGGTCCTGTATGAACTTAGTGTGCTGATAGATTCATTCTTTATTACATAGTCTTCTATAGAAATGTATATTGTGTATGATCAAATTTATAGTCATCCAAATAAGCAAGAGCTCATTACAGTATGAGGGTTCAGTGCAAGACTATAGTAAGTGCTTCACGTTTATGAAGCAATAACTATAGTTTTGCAGTGAGTCCTCGATATATTATAGTAAGTGTGAAAAACATACTGTAGTATTGTATCAAACCCATTTAGTTGGTTTCATGAACTAGATCTACTTTTAATTTCTCCTAATGACTGGTGCAAAAAGGATGACACAGAAATCAGTTATAGAAAGATTAAAAAGCACTTTCAGATAGAAACCATTGTTGCAAGTGATATTACTCATTATCAGCAAGGTCTCTTCAATGGGACAATTTGTTTCTAAATAAATGTTCAGTTGATCTAGTTTCGCTTCCAATTACTATACTTTAATGCATATCATATAACAGTACAGCTTTTGTGCAGTTTGGGAGAAATTAAATCTCAAGTTCCAAATTTCCTTGTATCTCTGAACAAGCACCTTCTAAAGGATTTATCACAAACTTTTTATAATATTGCATGAAGAACATGGTAACATGACTCTTATCTAAACCTCTTTATTTTGATGTTTTAAGGTTTTATATCATTTCCAATTAACCTTTTCCCACAGCCAAATTTTCGACTGTCCCAAATTGAAAGAGTTTGCAGAAGACATTTCAAAATGCGATGAAATTGGATAGTGATCTTCTGATAGAGTAGAAAACATTGTGGGAAAAGGAGAAATTGCTCTTTATGAGCAATTTCTCCTTTTCCCACAGTGTTTTCCAAAATCGTCTGCAACAAAGTGGTCGAATGATGTTACTGTTTGGTATTGGGTTAAAACATTTCTGATAGTATGATGAGTTTCTAATGATAATTTACCTATACATAAACATAAGTCATGGTGTGCAGATTTGTTATGCTCTTTCCTTTCTTTGGGTAGTTTGCATCTGATGTCATAAACATTGTTCAATTATTTTGAACATTTCTTTTTTTGTTGTTGTCTTTTGCATTGTTTTATAAAACAGGGATATGGATATGATCACTGATATGATTATAATTAGCTTGATTAATTTTGCATGTTTGTTATAAGCTATATATCTTTATTCTCTCATCATTGAATGTTTTTCCCCATTGATACATAAAGAAATCGGCATACTGTAAACTGATGACATGAAGCATGGTGATTAAAGGAGAAATCTCTTATTTGGAGCAATTTGCTGCTTCTGTAACAAATGTTTACCATTGATATTGTTCTGAAGCCTGTAACCTATATACAATTATATAATTGGTTCAAATTGAAAGCAACAGCAGACGACAATTTTGAATTTTGAAATTAAAAAAAAAGTATATATTGGGGTATAATCCATGGAAGTAAAACAGAAATTGCATGTCAGGTCCATTAAATTTCCTTGTTACCATGGTTTCTGATATCACATGCTACAAGTGCATTAAAATGTACATATATGAAATAACAGGGGAAAATTGATGAAAGAAATTCATTAATAAGCTTATTAAGAGTTCAGTGCAAGACTAAAGTAAGTGCTTCTACTTTGTAAAATTCTTACCTGGTACTATAGTATCGCATTGAAGTCTTCAGATACAAGTTTTTCCTAGTTTGTTGAGTGTTTTAGCATGTTGGTTATGTTTTTATGTACATCCTTTTTTATCCCATTCTTTTTACAGAAATAACAAGATCTAGAAAAGGAGGTAATGCACCATCTTCTTGACTAATCAAGAGCTGCAATTTCAATTAACTCTTTACCAAAAAATATCTTCAGTTTTATAGGATATATGACAATGACTTCAATTAAGTGAATGAAAGAGAGGAAATTTCTGATTTCGTTACATTTTTATCTCAAGCAATTCAAAAGCGTTAAATATTATATTCTTTGACAATAAAAGCAACAGCAGATAACAAATCCATGCTGGTAATTTTCTAAAAATGGTTTTGTGTAATCTGCTCTCCAAAACCTTAAATATCTGCTTAATTTTGATGAGGAAAGATACTCAGAGTAGCAAACAGGTTAGATCACAGGCCAGTCGCCAAAAATTACTTTGGGGCTGGCCTTGACCTAACCTGTTTGCATAAGCATGAAGTCAGTTCCAGCTCTATAAGGGTTATCAGGTATGAGACATACAATAGTGCATCTTTTTGGAGTTTTGGTAGAAAGAGAAATTGCTTGCCCTTAACTAATCCTTGTTTTGCCATTGAGGTTTTATTATTTTCTGCTGCTTAAGGACATGTTCTACAGTTTGATAAAAAAATAATCCTTTCATAGAATTTTCTAAATTTTTAATATGTTATTTAAAATTCTATCGTGAATTAGAAATGAAAATAAAAATGCGGAGTGACGAGTTAGGTTTTTTGTAAAAAAAAAAAACAGTTTCCATGGTAACCGTAAGGGGCAAAAATGTCAAAATGACCATACCATCTTCAAAGGTAATAAAATAATTTCTGGAAGGTTTATAACACAAAAAACATGAATTCATCCATTCAATACTTTATGATTTATTATGGTACAGGGTACCGTTTTACTAAACAGTTTACGCTTAAGATTTGCGTAAGTCTAAAACAACAAGTCCTTTTATTTCAATATTTGGCAAAGCAATATTGCAAAGTAACACATCATTGGAATCGTCTCTCCGATTTAATTGGCGGCTGGTCTGGAGCTAACCTGTTTGCATAAGCATGAAGCCGGTTCCAGCACTATAAGGGTTAAAGCTGCGACACTGTAATTTAGTATTGTTGGCAAAATCTCCAATTGACTGCACATCTAATTGTAGGTGAAATTCTCTGTGGGTTTCTTTTATTCTTAGTTAGCATCAGATTATTTATCACTACCCTTATTACTCCTATCTATTTATTCAATAGTGAAGCCTGCTGATCTACGAACATCTTATTATCATGGCTGGCTAGTTTCTTCATTTAGCAATGTAGTTTCTTTTATTTCACTTAGACGGAAAGTTTAGAGTTAAATATGTAGCTTTATATATTTACACATGATGTAACCACTAGGACCTGCAGATGACTTGTTGCAACTAAAATGATTGTTCAAAAGAGTTGCTTTAAAGGTTGAATTTGCTTATTATGAGGAAATTTCCAATTTGTCCCAATGCTTAACCATTAAAATGCTGGGTAATTTTCTAAAGATAGATTTTTGTGTGGTCTGCTCTCAACAACCTTAAATATCTGCTTAATTTTGATGTGGATAGATACTCAGAGTAGCAAACAGGTTAGATCCAGGCAAGCTACCAAGTAACTTGATGGCTGGCCTGGATCTAATCTGTTTGCACAAGTATTAAGTCTAGTTCAAGCACTGTAAGGATTAACTTTTCAAAAAAACCTTTTTCATTACCAAAAGGCACCTGCTGCAAGTCATTGATTCCTAGAACCTTGTACAGCCCCACTCATTTCCCCATATGGTGCCGATCTATTGAGTGGTTCAAAGTGAAAACAACTGCTGAAATCCATAGTCAAGTTTGTCAAATAGGGGTTTTCTTTCTGTTTCTAATGGAACCCATTGTAAAAAAAGGAGGAATTGATTGTCAAGATCAAATTCTCCTTTTGTCACAGTGATTTCTTTGGTCGTCTGCTGTAAGTACACGAAAAGTAAGTTAACCCTTATAGTGCTGGAACCGACTTCATGCAAACAAGTTAGATCCAGACAGGCCGCCAAGTAAATTGGTGGCTTAGACCAGATTTCAAGTCTCCGAGGCTATTGCTGAAGTGAAGCACGATTAAGGTCCAAATGTTGAAAGAAGCTTTGTTCATAAGTCATTATTGAGACTAATTGGCAGCTGGCCGGTGATCTAACCTGTTTGCTACTAGTGAGTATCTTTCCTCATAGGAATTAAGGAGATAATAAAGGTTGTAGAAAGCAGACAACACTAAAATTTATTTTTAGAAATTTACCCATTATTCTAAGTGTTGATAACAAGGAAGCAGTTACTGCAGGATATTTGTAGTAAAGTTAACCCCCATTACCAAAAAATAATGACATTTGACCTGTTTGTTGCAGACGACTCTGGAAATTATGGTGGGAAATGGAATAATTGCTTTTGATGAGCAATTTCTTCTTTTCCCACACTGTTTTCTGCCCTATCAGAAGATTATTTTTCAATTTCATCACATTTTGAAATGTCGTCTGCAAGCTCTTTCAATTTGGGACAGTCAAAAATTTAGCGTTTGGTGAAGGATTACCAAAACTAAGTCTAAGACAGCCCCCTATGGGTACCTGTCAAATCTTTTTTCCAAGAAATCCAGGCAGTTCAGTACAAATGAAAGTGAAGGCAAATCTGGTGATATTCACCTCCTTTGAAAGAAACAATAGTTGGGATGAAGGAGAAAATTGCTCATACAAATTCTCTATTGTTCACACTGATTTCAAGAAAAATCTTCTGCAGACCTACAATATTCTGGGCATTGCTTGGAGGATGGGTAAAGAGAATTTCATCCATAGCCCTTGGAATGCTGGATTTTTTCTAAGAATATATTTTTGTGTTGTCTGCTTTTCAAAACCTTCAATTTCTGCTTAGTTTTCTTGAGGAAAGATACTCAGATTAGCAAACAAGTTAGATCATCGGCCAGCCGCCAATTTACTTGGCATTTACTTGGCTGCTCACCTGGATCTAACCTGTTTGCATTAGCATTAAATCGGTTCCTGCGCTAAGGTAGACATTAAGCCTCACACCTTTTGTACTCATTTACTTCAGTAACAAATAGCCAAAGCT
Organism: Cerastoderma edule; assembly: GCA_947846245.1. Taxonomy (NCBI): domain Eukaryota; kingdom Metazoa; phylum Mollusca; class Bivalvia; order Cardiida; family Cardiidae; genus Cerastoderma; species Cerastoderma edule. The sequence continues at coordinate 31,955,243 of OX401413.1, read as the reverse complement.
ATCATTACAAGCTATTTTGCTTCATATATCCTTGTTTGCCAAGTTAAGATTTGAAATGAAAGGATGTGTCAACATTTGCTACACAATTGGTTTTAAAAGACAAGACAGCACCTTAGCAATATATATATTTTTTTAACTATTGTATAGACTAGATTGGTTTGTCTGGAACAAACAACTTCAATGAGAGGAACATTAAGCCACTTGCTATATATTTTTTTATGTGTTTCAATTTTTATGAGTCAATTAGATAATAACAAAAAGCCTGCTCATTTTTTCTAAATTTGAATGCAGTGGAACAATGGTTTAAGCTTGTAAATTACCCAGTTTTATCCAAAGGCAATTTTGTGTCTCTATTAGCCTGCACTTTGCTGTGTTTTGTGCACAATATTGGTTTGAAGTAACAATACAAGGTTTAAAGTCTTATTTGAAGTAACAATACAAGGTATGAAGTCTAATTTGAAGTAACAATACAAGGTATGAAGTCTAATTTGAAGTAACAATACAAGGTATGAAGTCTAATTTGAAGTAACAATACAAGGTTTAAAGTCTAATTTGAAGTAAGAGTACAAGGTATGAAGTCTTATTCCGTTTCAACATAGTCATACTTTTGTTCAAGCTAGAAAGAGAAGCAGTCTGATGAAATATTTTGTCTTTGCAAGCCATGAATAACTTTTAAGTTTTACAATGTTTTCTTTTTAATTCTTATTAAATGACAATACCATTTTATATCATTTTTGTTTCTGTCTCAATGTGTCTTTACGTAGGACCATCCTTAACCTTTTCCCAAACAATAACGACATTTGACCACTTTGTTGCAGACGACTTTAGAAAATATTGTGGGAAAAGGACGAGCAATTTTTCCTTTTCCCACAATGTTTTCTACCCTATCAGAAGATTATTTCCCGATTTCATCACATTTTGAAATGTCGTCTGCAAACTCTTTCAATTTGAGACAGTCGAAAAATTGTTGTTTGGGAAAGGGTTAAAAAGGTAATAGGTTAACCTTTTGCACTAATCAAGATGTTTGTAGATGTGTTTTTTAACTCTTTACCTTATTAGATTTTAGCAGTTCCAAATTAAGTAAGCTTGATATGTTTAAGATTTTCTTGTGACAACAGAATGCTATTGCATGATGTTTAAAATCCATTCGTAAATAAATTGATAATTCATAAATGACTATTTTATTGGTTTATTGCAGGATATACATCTTTATGAGATGCACAAATGAAAAAACAGAATTTTACTGACTAATACATACAAAAGTATTTTGTCATGTAGACTTGTACATTTCTAACATAATTACATATACATTTTAGCATTGTTGCAAGGAAAATGAATGTTAAAGTATGCTGCTTGCTACAAATTATATCTCCAACACATTGTAACTTAGATATAAACATCTAGATTTGTTTTTAAATACATTGTTATTTCATACAAATAAGAAATATATATGTTGTTAACTTCAGAGCAAATTCCCAAAATGAACAGCGAGAAAGGCCAAACAATGGGGATCACCCGAAGACGGGGTGCCATGAAACAGCAGAAAGTTCATGAGGTCAGGGGTCATAAGTTCATTGCGAAATTCTTCAGGCAGCCAACGTTTTGTTCATATTGCAATGATTTTTGTTGGTAAGTAATGCAGCATCTCATTGGCTGATACAGACAATATGTGTCTCTACTTTCACTTAATCCTTTTCCTTCTTCATGAGTTAATGTCAATATTTGTTGAAAGATGCACCAACCCATTGCTTTGGTCAGGCAGTAGTTATTGTTCTTGTGACAAGAATCATCTGTACATTTATTCTTACAATTGTTTACTTCTTTATGACATGGCTTTAGTTTAAACATATTTTATTGTAAAATGTTTTTACAATAGGATTGGGACGGAAGCTATAAGCTTATTGAGTCCCTCTCCTTAATAACATTACAATATGACAGCAATACAATACAAAAAATATGTAACATATAATTGTAAATTCACCGATAGAGAGAAGGGGACAAGTAGAGAAAGAGTTATATAGAGATATAGATAGAATAGGGAGAAAGAGACAGAGTGGATGGAGCTATAGATGAATGGACCAGAAATGATAAACCATCAATCAAACCATTTGCTTCCTTTGATATAATTGTGAAAATGAGTAAATACCACTATATTTTCTTCAAGATTAAGGAAATCATTTCCAAGGAGGAGTGTACATGTATTTAGATCCAGTATAACATTGAAACTTGCCAAAGAATGGAACAATTCGTTAAAACGGACATTCGAAGAAATAGTGCATAGTTGTCTCCACTGCACCACAATCACATTGAGGTGAATCAACAATATTTTTAATAAATAAATGATGCTTAAGAGAGCTACAATCTCTTCTATGTCGTGAATGTAGTTTTTGAAGCCGTCTATGCCCAATAAAAAACAGTTTATTATGACATGGCTTTCTTGTGGTATACAACAGGACCTACAAAAGGCACCTTCCCAATTTGGAATTTCTTTAAAATTGTGCAGATTTCCCAAAAATTCAGAGTCACACCAGCTTTTTTGTTTCCCAATTAAACAATTTCAGATTGTCATTATCTTTGTTAAATTCGGTATAAAGCATGTCTTGTTTAATTTTTTCATGGAAAGTCATTTTTATAAATGAAAAATTGCAGTTAAATTTGGTCGATAAGATATTATTTTGCTCTGATGAATTTATTACAGGATGATACATTGCTAACAATATCTTTCATCTTTGATCATACATTTGAGTTTGTGCACAGTGCGGTTTGTGGACAGTGCGGTTTGTGGACAGTGCGAAAGGGCATTTTGAAGGAAAGACTTGAGTCGGGTCATTTTGCAAAAGTGAAGGACAGTGATATGTGGAGAACTGTGGTCCAGGGGTAGAGCGTCGACTTCTGGACGCGACGGTCATGGGTTCCATTACCATGAACAGCGGGAGCTGCCTTGCAAACTTGTATTAATCCACATTCGGTGCAAGAACTTGTTATGTATCCAGGAAGCAGAATCGAAAGCGATTACTCTAATTTACAAGAACTTGTCTCACAATTGATGTAAAACAAATAAGTTTACGCATGCAAAAGAATAACTTTTTAGTCTTGCACTTAAGCTACACGTTAGATTTAAGGAAAAGGTACTCAATTCAAATAGTGATGAATAAGAAGTAACAATGTTCTCTTTTGTTTTAATTTAGGGGGCTCAACAAACAGGGATATCAATGCAAAGGTAAGTCCAGAAATAGAGAAGGTACCTTTAGCCTTTCCCTGATTGAGACAACACTAAATGTCTTTGCACCAAATAAAATAAAAAGAATTAATGTCTCAATAAACTCATGACCATTTTAAAAAGTGCTAACCATGTTACAAAATTACCCTTTTGTGTCAATGTTTCTAAAGTTGTTTGCTTTAAGTGGCATTTTTTTGTATCAAAGTCAACAAAGATAAAAGAAACATCCAGACTCTTTCAATGTGTCTTCTGTTGCATAAACATTCGAGCCGTCGCAAAATTCCAAACGAGAAAATGGTTTAAATCTTTAAAATTGGGGGTTTGTGAACAGTTTCCAGGGTCTGTTACTTTTAATTACTAACCTCAGCTGGATTTACAGTGTTCTTGTCAACCGCACTAAATTAACTTCATTATTGTGATCAATATTGAGGTCAATTCTTTGTACTCATTTAACCCTTTACCAAATGCAAAATTTTTGACTGTCCCAGAATTGAAACAGATTGCAGACGACATTTCAAAATGTGATGAAATTGACAATTAATTGACTGATAGGGTAGAAAACGTTGTAGGAAGAGGAAAAATTGCTCATTAAGAGCAATTTCTCCTTTTCCCACATTGTTTTCCAGAGTCTGAAACAAACTGGTCTAATGTCGTTATTGTTTGGTAATGGCCCTTAGAATGCTGTATAATTTTCTAACATGTTTTCAAAACTATTTGCTCCTTTTGTCACATTCTATGCTATATAAACCCTTCACCAAATTCAAACAGTTTACACATGACATTTTAAAATGTGATGAAATTAAAAACAATCTTCTGATAGGGCAGATACCATTGTGGGAAAAAGAGGAATTGCTCTTTAAGAGCAATTTCTCCTTTTCCCACAATGTTTTCCTGAGTTCTCTACAAAAAAATGGCTAAATGTCATTATTGTTTGGTAATGGGTTAAAACAATATTAAATTGCATATTTTAATGTGTTTTTTCTAGATTGTAACTGTGCAGTTCATAAGAAATGTCATGAGAAGATTCTTGCCACCTGCCCAGGAAGTGCGAAAGACAGCCGAGAAACAAAGGTACGGAAACTTTAATAATAGCTTAACTGTTAACCCTTTAACAAACGCCAAATTTTCGACTCTCCCAAATTGAAAGAGCTTGCAGAAGACATTTCTAATTGTAATGAAATTGAAAAATAATCTTCTGATAGGGCTGAAAACATTGTGGAAAAAGGAGAAATTGCTCATACAAGTAATTTCGCCTTTTCCCACAATGTTTTCCAGAGTGGTCTTTGCAAGAGTTTGCAGAGGACATTTCAAAATGTGATGAAATTGAAAGATAACCTTTAAAATATGGTAGAAAGTATTGTTGGGAAAGGAGAAATTGCTTGTATGAATTGTCTGCAACAAACTGGTTTAATATCATTTTTGTTTGGTAATGGGTTAATGTAAATGATAGTTTTCCTTCTACACTGTTTTTCCAGATGTAAAATGTACTTTTGGAAACAGATTTTGGGTTGAATACCTGAGTTGGTTCATCCTAAAGACTAAAAAACATTTATAGTTATGACTTCTCTTAATGGCATTATGGGAAATGGGGACATTTTTTCTGGAAAAGCCTGTTCCTGATTAAAAAGAAGAAAGTGATAGTATTGGATATGAGGGTCTGATAGTATTGGATATGAGGGTCTGATAGTATTGGATATGAGGGTCTGATAGTATTGGATATGAGGGTCTGATAGTATTGGATATAAGGGTCTGATAGTATTGGATATGAGGGTTTGATAGTATTGGATATGAGGGTCTGATGGACAAATCTAACTTTGTGAAGTCATATTGTCCAGTTAATATTAATTTGTTTCAATAATATAGGCTTTAGAGAAGCAAATAAAGCAGTAAAGAGGCAAGGGGTTAACAACTTTAAACTGGGCACCGATTTTGACAAAAAGGAGAAATTACTTGTTTTAACCCTTTACTAAACACCACATTTTGGGCTGTCACAAGTTGAAAGAGTTTCCAATGACATTTCAAAATGTGATGAAATTGAAAAATAATCTTCTGAAAGGGCAGAAAACATTATGAGAAAAGGAGAAATTGCTTGTTAAGAGCAATTTCTCCTTTTCCCATAAAGTTTTCTAGAGTTTTCTGCAATAAACTGGTCAAATGTGATTATTGTTTGGTAATGGATTAAGAAAAGAAGATAAAGTTTTTACGAATTGTTTCCTCATTTCAGATGCTGACTGAGAGATTCAACATAAACGTCCCGCATAAGTTTAAAGTGAACAACTACATGTCCCCCACATTCTGTGATCACTGTGGTACCTTACTGTACGGTCTGTTTAGACAGGGACTCAAGTGTCAAGGTTAGTGTGGGGTAACCCACCATCATTCGACACAGCCAAACTTCTTTTAAGCAACCACCGTTAAACACAGTGTGTAAAGTTATTAAGATTTGTGCTATCTTTTTTTGTTTTAATGAAGCCTAGACTTATTTCTATTCACATGTATATTAACAAAAAAAATCATCAACAATGAAATAACATATATAAGTATTTATTTTTCAATCAAAGATTTGTCAAGTTATTTTCTTAAAGAGGTCATATATAACAAAACAATTATACCTATAGCTGCAATTCCCCTTTAACTCATGCAGCAAAACCGTATTTTAACGCCCCTTTGCTGCAAAAACTAAATAGCAATGGTACTTCATATAAAATATTTTTTGTAAGTTTTGACTTAAGTAAGAAGTAGAGCATACATTTTAATAATATTAGATACAATGGGTAATCATATATATGTATATTGCACATACTCCAGCTATCTTACTGTAGGGCACAAGTCTTCCACAAAGCTCCTACGAGATAAAAGGTTTAAGCATACACATTTTCCAGATAGGTGCCTCAGAAATTTAAGTTTGTGTTAATGTTCAGCAGAACTATTTAATTACATTACAACCCTTAAAATGCTGGGTATTTTTTTTTCAAAAAATAGATTTTTGTGTCGTCTGCTTTCCAATACCTTAGATATCTGCTTAATTTTGTTAAAGAAAGATATTCAGGGTAGAAAACAGGTTAGATAAGAGGCCAGCCGCCAATTTCCTTGGCGCATGACCAGGATAAAATCTGTTTGCATATAAGCATAAAGTTGGTTCCAGCACTATAAGGGTTAAGAGCAACATTCATTGCTTTATTTCGGGTTACGGGCAACATTCATAGCGATTATAATAACAAATATGTCTGATTTATATTCATTCTTTGTGTTATGTTTCATTTCAGTTTGTGGTGTCAATTGCCATAAAAAATGTGAAAAGTTTATGCCAAGTTTGTGCGGTGTTAATCAAAAGTTGCTTGCTGAGGCCCTTGTAGCGGTGAAGAAAACAAGCGATGAGAGAAGGGCCTCCGTATCACCCGAAAAGACCGTTACAAACGTAACTATACCTGTGTTTTAACCCTTACCTAACAAATTTCCACTGTCCCAAATTGAAAGATTTTGAAATGTGATGAAATTGGAAAATTATATTCTGATAGGGCAGAAAACATTGTGGGAAAAGGAGAAATTGCTTGTTAAGAGCAATTTCTTCTTTTCCCACAATGTTTCCCAGAGTCGCCTGCAACAAAGTGATCAAATGTCGTTATTGTTTGGTGATGGTTTAACATACAGTAAAATCTGTGTACAACAGCTGGTGAAGGGAAGTACCCAAAGTGGCCGCTGTGCACAGACTGGCTGTTGTTCACAATATTGGCCCTCCATTTTATATATCTTTTGCAGAGTAGTTGTACAAAAAAGATGTACATGGATGAAGATAATGTATATTTTTCTCAAAATACTTATTTATTTACTTGGATTTCGTGACTGGTTTAATTCAAGCTATTTTAATATATCTGTTTGAATGCATACATTGCTGATCACTGAAGAAAGAAAATCTTGTATCAAAAGTGTTTTTCATTAAAATGATAAGGAAAAATATTATTATTTGTACTTTAAGTTATGGTTTGCTGTTGATTGTACATTGGATCAATGTAGTGCATGCATTCATGTTGTTTAAGTGACCCACTCTAAAGGTGATGACATCAGTGGGCCACGCTTTTTGAATCATGATTAATAGCATTGTTACATAAGAACTTTTGTTTCATAATTGTAATTATCATCCTATTTTCTGTTTCCCAAAAATTGAAAGAATTACAATAATTAATGCACTCTTTCTTTTTTTAGAAATAAACATTTCTAAAAAAACTAGGGTGCCACTTTACTAAACGTTTTTTGCTAAAAATGTGCATAAGTTCAAAGCAAAACTCCCTCTTTCAATATTTGGCTACGCAATATTGCAAAGTAACACATCATTGGAATCATCTCTCCTATGTGTCACATTGCAATAGTGTACTTATATTTAAGATACTATCAATCTTCATTAGTTTTGACATACGCAAATATTTTCCTTAAGTTGTTTAGTAAAACGATACTCAGCAGGTTGTGTTACCCCCAAATGGAACTTGTTTTCTCCCATAATCATCACACTCATTTCTTACTTCACCATTATTTTCTCTCCAAACTGTTTTACTGAATGCCGATCGTTCTACCAGCCTTCATCAGCCCTTATGGCAATTTAGATTTCAGGTCTTCCTTTATCATTATGAGTCATGCACCGAAACATAATTAAATAATCAATTTTTATGTGATGTAAAACCCATATAGATAGATGAAAATTTATGATGATTATTTTCAATACCTTCAGGCCAACAAATCAAATGGTAATGATTCCTCCGATGAAGATGATAAACAAGGCTATGAAGAGATGTGGGATAGAGAGAATAGAACAGTCCCACCTGCACCCAAGAATCCGCCCAGGAAGAGATTCTCGCCAGAAATGTTTAACATGCTGAAGGTTTTAGGCAAAGGAAGTTTTGGAAAGGTCTGTAAGATGGGAGTAAAGATGTGTTCTCTCCCCTGGTCTATATGATAAACCATTCAATTGATCCATTAAACTCTCAAACACTAATGATATGGTCACCTAAATTGTTGCAATTTTTTTTTATAGTAAAACAATATTGAGAAAATTATTTCAGTTACAGATTTTTATGTCCATGATATATTATGCTCAACTTTGTTTTGACTAGTTTTGTCTGAAAACATATAATTATAAATTCCAAACAAAAAGTTCAATAATGGTCGATAAAACAAACTTTGAGAGCATTGCACAGCTATTATCCTTACAAGAAACAGATCTTTGTACTACCAACAACTAATTATTGAACATTTTATTTGGTAATAACTTCTGTCAAATTAAATCCTCGTGTTTTTGCATTGCAGGTATTGTTAGCAGAACTGAAAGGCACAAACAAATTCTATGCAATAAAAGTGTTGAAGAAGGAGGTAGTTTTGGAGGATGACGATGTTGAATGTACGCTGATAGAAAGACGTGTATTAGAAATTGGCTCTGTGCATCCCTTCCTCACTCATCTACATAGCACATTTCAGTCGCGGGTATGTATGTCTAGAAATGAGCTGTATTATGGTTTATATCAATTTGTTGCTGAGGAAAAAGTACTGCTCAAAAGTCTTCACTGCCGTAATTCTTGTTTTAAAGACTAAAGTTGAAGAGCCAAAATTGAATCCATGACTTGCAGCAAGTTCCTTTCGGTAGTAAAACAGGTGTTTTGAAAAGATTACCCTTAGTTTGCTGGGTAATTTTCTGAAAAAAGATTTTTTCGTCATCTGCTTTCAAAAACCTTAAATATTAGCTTAACTTAGATGAGGAAAGATTCTTAGAGTAGGGAACAGGTTAGATCACAGGCCAGTCACCCATTCCCTTGCCAGCTGGCCTGGATCTAACCTGTTTGCATAAGCATGAAGTCTGTTCAAGCACTATCAGGGTTAACCCCTTACTGCATATTGACTCACTTCTAAGCATCTTCATTAGAATATACATTGTATATGTAATCACTATCATGAAAATATAAACTGTGCCTTATAAACAGTTTTTACCTTAATCACAAAGGTTTCTTCTCAAATTGTTGAAAACAAAAAGTTATATACTCTGTATAAGTGTTATGTCCTGCTTACCAATTTGTACCTTTAGCAACATTGGCATGGTATGTATAGGTTAATGCGATATCACCAATACGTTTCTCTATTACAGAGTCATCTTTACTTTGTGATGGAGTATTTAAATGGTGGTGATCTGATGTTTCATATACAGGCATCTGGAAAATTTGAAATGCCAAGAGCTCAGTAAGTCAGACAGCCTCCCAAAAGGGGCACTTTTTACACTTGCCACTCTTTTACCACTTCTGAAACCATCTGTGAAAGCATTCAATAGATTAAAGTGCTTTTTTGAAAATACTTATTACAAGGGGATAACACAAGAGGTATCCCTAAATCATGGTTTTATGACAACTATAGGAATATAAAGAATATACATAGAATAGTTTATGTCAGCTTGCTCCCCACATGATCAAGAACTGGGTACCGTTTTACTAAACAGTTTACGCTTAAGATTTACGTAAGTCTAAAACAACAAGTCCTCTTATTTCAATATTGGGCGAAGCAATATTGCAAAGTAACACATCATTGGATTCGTCTCTCCGAGACGCTTCCAATGACGTGTCACATTACAATATTGTACTTTCAATGAAGATACTATCCATGTGTATCAGTTATGACTTACGCAAATATTTTCCGTAACTTGTTTAGTAAAATGGTACCCTGAACTTTTTCATACACAATCATGGCAGAAATTACAATGGTGTCTTGTGAAAATCCAGGAGCCAAGTAAGTGGCCAGAGAGTATGAATAACAAAAGAATGTGCAAGTGGAGTCAGTAAAGAAGACACTTCATAAGGTTGCATCACATCAATTAGTCATAGGTGGACACACATGACAAGCTAATGATGCTGTTTTCATTGACATGTCGTGGCTGTTCTGTGCATATCAACCTAATTAAGTTTATTCCCTATCCAGGTATGCTGATTGTCAACATATGCAAATAAATGGTCATGGACAGATCCATAGAATTAAATCTATTTCCAATTACAGCAACAACAAAAAGTGAAATAAAAAAAAATACAATGATGTTTGTACTTTCATCAGCAACATTGTTTTGAATGATGGCTTGTATTATAACTATAAAGCATTTTGAGATGTGTACCCCCATCTTGGATTAGAAAGTCATTTGATGTTAGCTCAAAGGCACTTTCTTTTTCATTTTACAGATTTTATGCAGCAGAAATCTTACTTGGCTTGCAATATCTTCATTCCAGAGGTATTATATATAGGTGAGTTCATAAATAATTAATAACATTTTACATAAAGCAGACAATTTTGAATGAGATTGCAGCAAAACACAAACCTAAAGTATAATTACAGGAAGGATTTAACCCATTAACAAATGATAACAACATTTAGGAGAAATTGCTCTTGACAAGCAATTTCTCCTTTTCCCCCAATGTATTCTGCCCTATCAGAACATTTTTCAATTTCATCACCTTTTGAAATATTGTCTGCAAACTTTTTAAATTTGAGACAGTCAAAAATTTGTTGTATGTTAAAGGGTTAACCATTGTTAATTGTAGTATGAGTTTCTTTCTAAGGTTTATGTATTAGTTAGAGGCTAGATAGGGAAATTTAAACGATATACAAACCCCACGGAAGTGATAGTGACTGACGCGGTTTCTATATCGTTTTAATTTCACTATCTAGACTCTAAATAACTTGGTGTTTAACCTATATTTCCATAGAGTGCTCTATCTTGCACTGGTAAACCACGCCTCTCCGGGTATGATTGGCGAATGGCATGAAACTGCTGCTAAGTATTTTGAAATTCGACATAAACCACGCCTTCTGTGGCTGTTAATTACATGCCAACAATCTGCTATACCATATTTGGAAGAAGAAAACTGCACTACCCAGTGATGTAGATTAAAACGTCATTTTTTTACGTCACATATTAGCTTGCTTTCAATTTGCACCTGTCATATTATTCCTAATGGGGTAAAAGATTAATATAGCTTAGTTTCTTTTTTTCACAACGATTTTAGGATAAAGGATTAAACCATATAACCATGTTAATTGTAATTCCTTTTTATTTATTTCTGTGTCATAAAGCTTTTTAAGCATTGCGACGATAGGGGAAATTGTCCACGACAAACGGGATATCTTTTTATCACATTGTTTTAACATTCCACAGTCATGTCATAAGGAGTTCAAATAACCCTTTATTTTCCCCTGCAACGTTACAGCGATCTTTCCATGGCTACTGTAGGCTAGGCTTACACGTGTCATTGATTTGGAGGTGGAGCTTAGAACTACCTATTTATGCGCATGCGTGATACCAGAGTAATAGTCTCATAGAGCCAAGATAGAACACACAAATAGTAGTTTATGGAAAATAAACCAACAAAAAAATTCAAATTGACGCATTCTCATTGGATGAAAATGTAGGTTAAACACTAAGTCACTGTTTAGTTAATTATCAAATATTGTTTTTTGTCTAGTTTTGTTATTGAATTGTCTACTTCTGTTTTGTTTTTTTGGAACAGAGAAAGGTTAAGTGTATTCTCTATACTTATCAGATATAATTAATGTTCCTTATTATCCCATTTCTTTTTAAGACCTCACATCAATCGTCTGCTACAGTTGAGTTACTATTGCGATCAAAGGATGAATTGCCCCTTTCCTCATTTTGTCTCAATTAGAATAATTTTTATTGTCTTAATTGTTTGTCCTCTGCTGTTGCATTTAGTTAGGATCTGTAACAAATTCTCATGTGGGATATTAGGTGATACCAGTTCGCTCATGTTGGATATTAGGTGATACCAGTTCTCTCATGTTGGATATTAGGTGATACCAGTTTGCTCATGTGGGATATTAGGTGATACCAGTTTGTAGAATATGATGTTGAAGCATCTCTGTTTTGTTACTTGGAAAGTTAGTAAAGCTGCCTGTCAAAACAAAAATAGTCTTCTGCCATAGGTCTATTTCAATTAGTTATTATTTCATTACACTCACCAATGCAATATTATGCATTAAATTTTGATATATAAATGGGAAAGTGTATATTTGTACAATACTGTCTCAAAATTATGAACTAAGGGTTGAAGAGTGAGTACTTTACTGTTAATGACAAAGATGTTTGAAATGAAAGCCTTTTTAAAGTTGACATTTCTGTGTTTTTTCCCTCCACAGAGATTTAAAACTTGACAATGTTTTATTGGACAAAGACGGTCATATAAAAATAGCCGACTTTGGGATGTGCAAAGAAGGCATTTTTGGTGAAAACCGAGCTAGTACATTTTGTGGAACACCAGATTACATTGCACCTGAGGTATTGTATAATTATAAACTAATTTTTTAATTCTTTCAATAGGAATACTGCAGGTCAGCTGAATTTGACCCTTTTTCAAACAATTGAATCGATAGAGTCTATTAATGACATTCAAGACTGTGATAAAATTGTAAAATATTTCTTTGGTAACATAGAATATCTCCACTTGATATAAGTATCTCTTATAGGCAAGGGGTAAAGACAAAAGAAAGAGGCAGACATTTAAGGTTTTGGAAAGCTGACAACACAAAAATATATTTTTAGAAATTTACCCAGCATTCTAAGGGTTAATCAATCCCCTATTTTTCCCAGATCCTGAAGGGACAAAAGTATACGATGTCGGTAGATTGGTGGTCCTTTGGTGTGCTATTGTATGAGATGATGATAGGACAGTCTCCTTTCCACGGGGATGACGAAGATGATCTCTTCCACTCCATTCTAAATGACACGCCCCACTATCCAAGATGGCTTCCCAAGGAGGCGGGCTCAATTCTCAGTCTAGTAAGTATCTTAACCCTTTACCAAACACCAAATTTTTGACTGTTCCAAATTGAAAAAGTTTGCAGAAGACATTTCAAAATGTGATAAAATTGGAAAGTTATCTTCTGATAGAGTAGAAAACATTGTGGGAAAAGGAGAAATTGCTCATTGCGAGCAATTTCTCCTTTTCCTACAGTGTTTTCCAGAGTCGTCTTCAACAAAGTGGTAAAATGTCGTTATTGTTTGGTAATGGGTTAATGGCTATAACCCTTTACTCCATTAAGCCTCACTTTGACACATCTTTACCTTATTACTACCTAATGCCACATGTTTGCGTCTTGCTGCAGGCGACTTTTAAAAAGCATTGTGGCAAAAGGAATTGTCACAAGCAATTTCTCCTTTTGCCACAAAGCTTTTTCAATCTATTCACATATCACAACTGCAGAAGTGAAAGGTTGTTCACATGTTTACAAAGCTTTTCTTAAGTCGCCTGCTTCAAGTAAAAAATGTGTCGTCTTCATTAAAGAGTTAAAGGTCTTTACAAGCCATGATATAAAACGGATAAATTGCTCTTAACTTTTTTGTTACAAGGCTTTCTTGCCGCTTTCTTAAAACTTTCTTTTTCTTGCTATTTAACTTCGTCTTCTGTTGCTATTGATTTTCACCTGTCACAAATATTAATTTGGGGGCTCGGGTTTTTACTCATTGCTTGGTTTGTAAAACATAAGATCTGCGGTGGTGTAATGGTTAGTGTCGGGGACTAGAGACCAGCTAACCCTGGTTCAATCCTTGGTGGTGATCATCTACTTCACTATGGAGTGTCCTTTGGCAAGACACATTTCCTAACCTTGTACTGGTATTCCCAACTTTTTACAGTCTTTTGGAAACAACTTTGAAAAAATGAGAAAATTTCTATTCCTTTAAACAGTAATATTTATAGAATATGTACTTACTATTTATCTTTTTTGAATTCATTTACTGTCTTCAAACTATTTTTAGACATTAAAAGTGTGCAGTTTAGTATTAGACAAGTTATCAATATTTCATTTCAGTTGTTTGAAAGGACATCAGCCGACAGACTTGGCATGCCAACTTGTCCTGCAGGGCCCATAAGGGCTGTGCCTTATTTCCGCAATATAGATTGGGAAAAATTAGAATCAAGAAGAATAGATCCCCCATTCAAACCAAAGATTGTAAGTTACTTGGAGACTTTTTTTCTCCCTTTTAACCCATTACCAAAGAATAACGATTCTAAACGGTATTGTTGCAGATGACTCTGGAAAACATTGTGGGAAATGGAGAAATTGCCCGTAGCGAGCAATTTTTCCTTTTCCCTCAATGTTTTCTGCCCTATCAGAAGATTATTTTCCAATTTCATCACATGAAATGTCATAATACAATTTAAATTTGTGACAGTCAAAAATGTTGCGTTTGGGTAAAGGGTTAAACCCACTACCTCATTTGGGGTTTGTGCGTAGCTGAATATAAAAGCAATAACAGACTAAATTTACGCAACATTAAGAAATCCATTTTTTTTGAGGCACTATGAAGAGACCTATCAATAGCATCCATGACTATCATTCTCTCGCTTTTCCCTGTGTCATCTGTTTCATGGGTGAAAGTGTTCAGGATTATTCCTGAAGTTCAGGTTTTGGGACTTTTTGTCCCTATATATTGCTATAGCAAACATGCCTTTTCAGGATAATTAACTACAGATTTCAGGGTTTTGAAATTCTTCAACTTTCACCCATGGTTATGTCAAAACATTAATATAGTTTGATGATCTTTGATCCTTTATGGGCCTCAATATTCTGGGAGACAGGGCCTCTCATGTGAGTCTCCTGACCGTAAATGAAAGGTATTGACCTAAACTATGAGTGTGCCAAGTATGGTGCTTTTATACAAAAGTGCACAATCTGGCCTTTTTTTGGCTTTTACAGCATCAATTTTTTGATGAATAAAGGAATAATGTTGATTTGTTTGTAACTATTAATTTTGTTGACTGAGCCAACTCAATTTGCTAAAGGTCAATAAACACACGTCAAGGGTTCAGTGCAATACTATAGTAAGTGCTTCATGTTTGTGAAGCACTTGCTATAGTCTTGCGTTAAACCCTTAATTAGTGCTTCATGTTTTTGAAGGACTTATTATTATCCTCTATTGAACCCTTGATTTATGTTAAAAAAAAAGGTTTTGGATATGTAAAATGAATCTGTTAGTCAGATGGTCTAGAAAGGTTTGTAGAACAACTTGTTATTCAATAGAATGCAAATAAACGAAGGGCAATACACAACATGCTTGACAACACACATACTGTAGAGTTATATGTCCTTGAAATTTAATTCATATTGAACATTTGCAGGTTTAATGTTAAAGCAGTTAAATTATTATCATGAATTGCAATCTCTTGTTTAATTAACAAGTATTACTGCATAAAGTAGTCAAATTAATAAAGCTGAATGTTGTCTCTTAAACTTGTAACTAATACACAAAAAGATATATGATATTTTGTAGCATAGAGGAAATTTGCAACAATGATTTCAATTATACTTATTAACCCTTAAAATGCTGGGTATTTTTAAAAAATAAAAAAATATATTATTTCGTTTACTTTCAAAATCCTTGAATATATGCTTAGTTTTGATGAGGAAAGATACCCAAAGTAGCAAACAGGTTAGGTCACGGATCAGCTGCTAATATACTTGGTGGCTGGCCTGGATCTAACCTGTTTGCTTAAGCATGAAGTCTGTTCCAGCACTTTAATGGTTAAGATGTACCTGAAAAATGATGTAAACGCATTCATCTCAATTTAAATGAAAAAAATATCATTTACCTTTTCAGAAATCTGATAGTGACATATCAAACTTTGACTCAGACTTTACAATGGAAAAGGTGACCTTGACCCCAGGAGATAAGACGTTACTGAAGACAATGGATCAGGGATTATTCAAAAGCTTCAGTTTTACCAGTGAGGCAGCCATTGCGTGAAGAAATCCAGAAATATCCTCAAGTTAACCCCTTTCCCAAACAATAACATTTGATGACTTTGTTGCAGACGACTTTAGAAAACATTGTGGGAAAAGGAGAAATTGCTCGTAACAAGCAATTTTTCCTTTTCCCACGAGATTTTATGCTCTTTCTGAAGAATATTGTTCAATTTCATAACATTTTGAAATGTCGTCTGCAAACTCTTTCAATTTGGGACAGTCGAAAATTTGTTGTTTCGGAAAGGGTAAACCCCTTTCATTGTTTGTTAATAGTATGTATTATGCAGTGTTGTCGTCCAGATTTGTGTTATTTGATATATGAATTTATCAGCTGATGTTTAAATGCATCTATGTTAAATCCTTTCCTTTACATTGGATAATGTGACTGGTTCAATTTGAAAGCAACAGCCGGTGAAGATTATAAAGTATAAAACATGAAATGATCGCTGTTGCAATTGTTTGAAGCCAATTTTGACCCAAATGAATTGAGCTTTGAGGGTTTTTTTTTTGTTTCGTTTGTAACAATTATTAATGAAGGTGTGAAAATGAACACATTTGAAGGAAAATGTGGTTAGCTAATATGAATGGATTTGAAATGTAGTTCTCTATGAGAAATATAGCTTTGGATTTGAAAGCATGCGCAACTTGTTGATCTGGTTTTAATATATGTGCGTTAGAGATACAATAAATCATTGATGATATTCATACCTTTTAAACACATCTGCAGTGAGTGTTTTGAACACGCTTTTTTTGATAGAAAAGCAAATTTATCCCATCAAGCAATTTCGAGGGTTCAATGCAAGACTATAGTAAGTGCTTCACAAAAGTGAAGCACTTACTATAGTATTGCACTGAACCCTTGATTTGATCTTTTGTCATTTTCTATCAAAGTCGTATCCAAGATGCTCTTCCTTTATACAAAAGGCTTGCACTGTATAATTAGTTGTCTCCCATTTTATCACTGTGGGCAATCATCAAAATTCCCATGTAAACTATTAATAAAAAACTGTATGATGCAACACTGTATTAATAAGTAGGTAATTTGATATAAAGGAGCGGAGCTATTTTCGTTGTGACATTTATTAGAATTGACAAACCGGACAAGGACTTTTGATTTTTTGCTTGATGCAGTTCATTTATTTGTTATGTTAAAACTGTTTTTGATGCATCAAAACATTTACACTGTTCAGATTATTTCCTTGCTTAACAAATTCTAGGTTTTTGTAAGGAGCAGGTGATCTAGAAAATGTTGTGTGATAAGGAGAAATGATTTCTTCTCGTAGGAGAAGTTTCCTTCGTTTACCACAAAAATTGTCCTGTCAAAGATAACCTTTTTGATAACAGTTGCTAGAAAGTATGGTATAGTCTTTAACTTACAAGTTACTGTATTGTGTAACAATGTCTTTTGTATGTTGTGTTTATATGTATCTATATTTTACATAATTGTAGTGTATGTACAAAAATGACACAAGTTTGATACTTGCTATCAGATATAACAGTTTGAACAGAAGTTCTCCCGTTACTTCTTATTTTCTGGTTAGAATGTACCATTGGCAGATGATAAAGAAACATTTGTTACACAAGAAGAAATTGCTTATGGCAAGCAATTTCTTCTTTTGTAGCAATGGTTTCTAGATAATACCACTAAGAGAATGCTGTGTCAAAAAGTCTAAGTAATGAAATAGGATAAGTGAATAATGTTTGACCTGTTGTTGTGTTAGCCTCATCCCACAGAAATCTGTGAACAAAATGATCAATTAGCAAAATATATTGTTTTAAGAAATAAAGAATTGTTTGTATTTTTTTATTTCAAAAACATTGTAAAAAAATTAATTTACTCTAAATAGAGACCTTCCATTGCAGATCTGTTTAACCCTTTACCAAACACCAAATTTTCAACTGTCCCAAATTGAAAGAGTTTGCAGACAACAATTCAAAATGTGATGAAATTTAAAAATAATTTTCTGATATGGTAGAAAACATTGTGGGAAAAGAAGGAATTGCTCGTTAAGAGCAATTTCTCCTTTTCCCAAGATGTTATCCAGAGTCATCTTCAACAAACAGGTCAAATGTCGTTATTGTTTGGTAATGGGTCAAAAGGGGAGGTGTACATTTGTAACTTTTCTGTGGATAGGTTTTGCCTCAGCTAAACTTTGGGAAAATGGCAAAATAGATATGTACCTGTAACTTGCAAGGAGTAATTTTTCAATGAGTTCATGTCTTCATGTGAATTTGAATAGACATTTATAGAACTTGTTGTCATTGAAAAAGGAGAGAAGTCGCTGTCGGATCAAGTTTGTGTTTTTGAATTGAAAATTTTATTGTACTATGTATAATCTAAAGTTACTAACACAGTTATGTTCATGTCTATAGAAGTTGTTTATATATGCATCAACTTAACAAGTCTTCATCTCTACCATAAGTATTCAATTTTAGAGACTGTATTCTCTACTCTCATTTACTATTTTCCTTTATCAATTTGCAACATATGATTTCATTACCACCTATTCAAGCTGTGGCGAATTTCTTTAAAAGTTTGTATGCTTGTTTTCTAAACATTGAAACCATTGTTTCAGAAGGGAAATGTGCGTATTGAAATGCCTCATCTCTGATTTAAAGGCTGTGGTTTCCTTGGAAAACAGAGAACTTTCTCCTTCTTTCTGATCATTTCAAGCCTCCCTGTTGTAGAAAACTTAAGATATAATAGTGACAAAACTGGGAGCTTTGTCACAACAATCAATTACCTCTTTTTGTCACTATGGTTTCTACCAAATGAGACAAAGACAATGAAATGTAACTTTTTTGTTGCAAATGTCAAAGATTTTGTGATAATGAAAGCTCCGTATTTATGAGGTTATTCCCCGAGCATCTTTTATCAAGTGTTCAATGCAAGCTAAATAGTAAAAACAGGTGTTAATTTTGATAAGTGATAATTTCCTGCAGAATAAGACAGGAGGCAATGTATTAGAAATGAAGTATTTCTCTTAGTAACTTTTTAGCTGCATATCGCCTCATTCATCTGCTATAGATGAATTGAAGTGATTATCAAACGTTGATTTGTCTCTTGGGGATATCTCTTTATTGTTTCTCAAGATGTGTGCTCAGAGAGGACTCAGTACCAAATGACATATTTTCACTATGACTCATAAAACTAAGAGATGGCGAAGAGCAATATAAACTGAAGAAGAATGTTCCCTTAAACTGAAGTAGAATGTTATCACTATATTCTGGTAGGCCTAGGTACTATTGTTTTAAAAGGAGTGATAAGTATTACTTTAAATTTCTCAAAATGGTTTTAACAGGAGACAACAAGTGTTGTGTTACTTGCTTGGATTGTTCGGTAAAGAACTGAATGATAATACATGTATAAGCTGTTTATTCTGTATATGGATTTGTTTTTATTAAATAAAGATATATTTCTCACATTGATTTTCCTCATACTTACTAAATGATAATCAAAGATTCTTGGCTAATTGTCTTTGCAAAGGCATGCAGCTGTAATGCATTCTGTAAGATATCAGAGAAAACAAATATTAATGAAAAGCAGTTCTTGTAAAAGCAGTTTGTGAAACAACAGACTCAAAATATACAGGATTTTCTGAATCCTTTCCCACACAACAAATTTTCGACTGTCCCAATTTGAAAGGGTTTGCAGATGACATTTCAAAATGTGATGAAATTGGAAAATGATCTTTAAATAGGGCAGAAAACATTGTGGGAAAAGGAGAAATTGCTCGTAACGAGTTTAAAATCACTAAAGTTTAGCAACACTTTAATGTTTTCTAAAGTGGTCAAATGTTGTTATTGTTTGGGAAAGGATTAAGAGAGTTTCATGTTTTCTTTATGATTAGAAAATGTTAACCCTTTTCCCATTAATCATAGGACTTTTTAAGGATTTAAGACATTTGATTTTAGGAATACTTATAATGGGTTTCATCCTTACATCAATATATATTTTTGGCAAGACGCAAAAATATGGCGATAGGTGGTAATGTTTTAAACAATGTTCCATTAGGTATGCAATCAGACAATCATGTGGTTTAGTCAGTTTACTTTCTTGAAGCCTTCCATAAAAAGACCAAGTTATATCTCATTTGCAGCAAACATATAGAAACATTGCAACAAAAGGAGAATTGAGTCCCTAAATTGTTGTAATGATATCAATTCTTCATTCAAAACTTAGGCAGCTTGCAGCTTTTCATATCTATTCATGGCCTTTTGAATTAACTGATTCCTCTGTGTGGGAAATTGTGACTAGCCTTATTGAAAACAGTAGCATACAAATAAAGACATCATTCATTTTTCATAATGGTAATGTATCAAAGTCATAGACATAAAAAAATAAAGCCTCAGCATGAGCAACATTTCTTTTTGTCATAGGGGCTACTAGAATCTTTCACAGCAAATGGGATCAACTGAGGTATAATGAAGTAAAAGATTATTTTTGTCTGCTGTAGACAAGAAAAGGAATGACTGATTATCCAATAATAGAACTTTAGAAAATTAAAAGGAATCCATAGATGGCATTTTAAAGTCATGACAGATATAACTAAGCATGGTTTGAAACCATGAGTATTTTTTCCTTTTGTTGCATTTGTCTCTACTGACGTCTTCATGCGAGAGAAAGCGGATATAAATAGAGCATCTTTATTCTAGACTTAAGAAATTTGCTCAATACATTTGTATATACATGTTTCTTTCTCATTCATTTAACACTCCTAACTATACTAACTAATACAAGCCTTCACAGGACATGGGACAGATGTTTGAAGGCATTTTTTTTAAAATGGAGAAAAAAAATACAATAAGGTCAATATTTTTCAATAGTCGTTTGAGTTTGTTCGCTTCATCTCGCTGTTGCTTAGATATCTATCCATAACATTGCCTGTTGTTCCAAATAACATTAACCCATTACCAAACAATAACGACATTTGACCAGTTTGTAGCAGATGACTTTGAAAAACATTGTGGGAAAAGGAGAAATTGCTCTTAACGAGCAATATCTCCTTTTTCCACAATGTTTTCTACCCTACCAGAAGATTGGTTTTCAATTTCAACACATTTTGAAATGTCGTCTGCAAACTCTTTCATTTTAGGACGTTTGAAAATTTAGCGTTTGGTAAAGGGTTAAACAAGGAAGGTATTAATGCTCAATTAGTTATTGTATTCTATGATTAGGTCATTTCCATGACAATAGAAGGTTTCTGTGATAAGGAACCAATTTAACTTGTAACTTCAAAACTTACTCAATTCAATATGAAAATTGTAGTTATAAAATACAGGAAAGTCACTTCAATGATTTCTGAGACCTCAGGTACACACTTACTTACTATTCCATCTACTTTTTTGTCATTTTAACCCCATACTTTATAATACTTTTACCTTTTACCAATCAATAACCATTTTAGACCAGTTTTTTGCAGAAGACTCTGGAAAACATTGTGGGTAAAGGGGAAATTGCTCTTAACGAGCAATTTCTCCTTTTCCCACAATGTTTTTTGCCTTATCAGAAGATTATTTTTCAATTTCATCACATTTTGAAATGTCTGCAAACCCTTTCTATTTGGGACAGTTGAAAATTTGGCATTTTGAGTCGCCTGATACAAACTGGTCAAATGTGGTTATTATATAGAAATGGGTTAAAGAAATATCTCGCTTTGTCATTCAGATTGTAGCCAAAGTTATGGTTACTAGAAAGAGCTTATCTCGCATGTTCTAACTGTCAGAATTGCATATCACACGAGCTGTTGTAACAGTTTTCATGGTGCAGCAAATACGATATGTTTGGTTTGGATATGTTGGTGGTGGGCAAAACCTTATCATGCAAATATTTCACTTAACATTTGTACTTGACACTAAATTCAATTAAAAATTATTTTTCCATCTTTTCTATCATTTACATTTTTTTGGACGATTATTTTAAAGTTTAGTTGTTGTATAATAGTTGAAAGTGTTTTAACTATATGCAATGACTGGCCATGAATCAAGATGTTTAGACTAGTTTAAATGGCCTTTTGGCAAAAATTATGAGAAAAAAAATATTTAGATTTTTTATTAAATGTTTTGTGCTCAAATGTTGATCTTCATGTTATTTTCATTCTGAAAATGTAAAAAGAATTCTGATCTTGTTTTTTTAATAACATTAAGTTTAGACAACATAAAGATAAGAGAGTTAGAAAAGAGCTTTTTTCCCTGCAGCAGCTTACGGTTTACCTTTTTTTAAGGTAGGATGTTTTATATATTGTCCCGAATGGAAGAACTTAATTCTTTACCACCTGCAGATTACTCTTTTTTTTACTTGAAGCAGAAAACTTTAGAAAAGCTTTGTAATATTTTGAAAAACCTTTTAGTTCTGTTGTTATGATATGTGAATAGATTAAAAAAGCATTGTGGCAAAATAAGAAATTTTTACTTTTCCCTCAATGCTTTTTGAAAGTAATCTGCTGCAAGATGCAGAATAGTAAAGTGGTAATGTGTTAATCAATTACATCATGTTAACTTGTTTTGACACACTAGAAGAAGAATGATTAAAAATCTGCAACAAAAGGAGGTATTGTTCTCTAGAACAATTTCTTGGATTGTCATATCTTTTCAAGCTATCAATATCAAATTGTGTGTACACTTTGATTCCCTTCTATTACATTGTATTGCTTTGATTTGATATGGTCACTATATCCAGTACGGAGAATGGGTTAACAAAATAATGAACTATGATATCATTTTAAGATGGTCTTCTGGTAGGGCAAGAATTGTTTATGAATAATTTAATTCTACCTGAAAAGTCCCCCACAACATTTGTAGTTTCATAGCCGTTGACTTGTAAACACCAGAATTGTTGGTAAGAGTGTTTACTATATACGTATTTCTGTTATGTATGACTTTATTATCTGTGTGAAGGGAATATTGTTCTCCTCTAAAGTGATTTACTTTGCAATGCTCATTTATTGCTTTCACTTGTGCAGATGAATTTTCAAAATCTTAATAGGCCTGCACATTAGATATTGTGTGTAAGTTTATTGAAGAAGGTTTAGAGTTGTAAAATAAATGAGGTTATTACTTTTAATCATTAGAACACAGGAGCGCAATGGGAAATTTTAATAGCAGACAAAGACTAGTCTGTACGGATTGGCCTGACTCATCTTAACCCTTTACCAAATGCCAAATTTTTGACTGTCCCAAATTGAAAGAGTTTGCAGACAACATGGCAAAATGTGATGAAATTGAAGCACTATCTTCTGATAGGGCAGAAAACATTGTGAGAAACACTTAAAGCAATTTCTCCTTTCTCACAATGTTTTCCAGAGTCGTCTGCAACAAACTCATTAAATGTCGTTAATGGTTTGGTAATGGGTTAATTGACTTTATTCAAACTTTATATATACAATGTTTGAACAGCAGGGTACCGTTTTATAAAACAACTTGAGGAAAATAAAAAATGAAAAACATGTCATGTATCTTAAACATTAAAAACCGTAGAGGAGTCCAGTGATGTGTTGCTCTGAAATAGAGGTGGTCTCAATATCAAAATTAATTGGAATGATATTGAGAACTTCCACAAATTTTTATCGTACTTTTATCCTAAGGTGTTTTGTAAAACGCTACCCAGAATCACTGTTACCTTGATGAAGTTCCTAATATGTAATTCAAAATGTTTTGACATATATATATTGTTTACATTTTATTTAACATACAGTGTATTAGTGTTACTTAAAACTATCATATCTATGATATCCTCGAATAAACAATCCTTTAACTTGATAACAGATTTTTGTTGTTTATTTTTCATTTTATTCTTTGTTGCATGCAAACACATCTTCCATCACCTAGTGGTTTGAGTACAGAATCACATGGCCCCTCTCCATGTGGGTTCAAATCCCGGTGAAGGCATTTGGATTTTCATGACAGATAGTCTCCCGGCTGACTTACGGAATGCCGATGGTTCCACATAGCTTAACAAGCCCTTATGGGCAGATGAGTATTGGGTCTTCCTGGAGACTGTCATCACAACATAACTGGGGGAAAATATAGTGTTGATGAGATTTATAACAGCATATAAATAAGTAAATAAACATCTTAATGTCTTGCAGTGGACATCTGTTTGAAAACCTTATGCTTAAAAGACCTTATAATTGGTATACAATGAAAGAAAAAAAGAAAGTTGATTGTGCAATTTTGACAAAGTACTTTCAGACTTGCCTGTTAATTGTTTTCTTGTAGCAGTGAGATGAGCCTTAAAGTGCTGGAACTGACTTCATGCTTATGCAAACAATTAGATCCAGGCCAGCCGCCAAGTGAATTGGCGGCTGGCCTGTGATCTAACCCGTTTCCTACTCTGAGTACCTTTCCTCAACAATTTTAAGCAGATATTTAAGGTTTTTGAAAGCAAACACAAAATTCTATTTTCATAAAATTACTAGGCCTTCTAGGGTTAAGAAATGGTTGAGTTGGATTCGAGTTTATTGCCATTTCAACAGTATTTCTGTTAAATTTTTGCAAACAGTGTGCCTATCCATGCTGATTGCATTTCACTACCAGTAAAGAACAACACATGTAGTTGTTTTAAGCTGCTTTTCCATTTGATAATCTAGTCAGACATGCTACAGAAAAGGTTATTGATGCTCAAGGAATTCTAATCTGTTCTCTTCGATTAGGATTTTATGCTGAGGTCCAAATGGAAACAGGAGAATGACAATTTATAAGTTTGAAAATTGACCTTTCTTCAAGATACTAGATAGGAACCAATTATTAAATGTGACAAAGGAAGAAATTCTTGGGAAAACCTTTTCCTTGTTACAATTGTCTATGGAATTGTTTGCAACAAATAAAGAAGATATTTCCTATGAAGATGTCTTCAATTTCTTTGATTTATATCCAATTTATCTCACTACTGTTATGTGATTGCTGCAAACAAGTCTTACAAAGGTGACAGTGAGGTAAAGGGTTGTATAAGG
Source organism: Cerastoderma edule (assembly GCA_947846245.1). Classification (NCBI taxonomy): domain Eukaryota; kingdom Metazoa; phylum Mollusca; class Bivalvia; order Cardiida; family Cardiidae; genus Cerastoderma; species Cerastoderma edule. The sequence continues at coordinate 31,930,295 of OX401413.1, read as the reverse complement.
GGTCTCCGTGGCCTAGTGGTTACAGGTCAGCACTTCAAACCACACGGTTCCGCTCTGCCAAGGTTCATATCCTGGTGAGGAATATGTATTTTCATGAGAGGTCCCTCGGCTGTCCTACGGAATACCCATGTTTCTAATCGGCTTGACCTGACCTTATGGGCGCTTGTGAATATGGGGTAATCCTTCATCATTGAGAGTCAGACATCGCAAGATAACTGATAAAACGTTGATGCGATGTAAAACACTATATAAAAAGGGTTAATATCCACTTTTTTCTTAGGTCATGCATTACAGGATTCAATGGTAAATGGAAGCTGGACAAATTATCTAATGGATAAAACTTCCCATGCCTGTTTTTGCCGGGTGGACACTATTTCCCACACAATTTGTCCAGTGTGACCATGGTGTCCCACACCGCATCACTTGGAATCGCAATGACTTTCCTGGAATAACCAATTAACACTATAAAGCTTTTTAAGCCATCATACAGCAGACGTCAAACTGCATGTTACTGAAGGAGCTAATATTAGAAGCATAAAAAATATCAAGTGTCATATGTTCATAAATTACAGACGTGATCTTTCAGGCCTTCATGTTATCTGGTACTATCCATATGGTCTCCTTGATACTTAGTCCGAATGATCGAGACGTAGATAATTTATTCTATGTAACACAGTCACTGTTTGGATCATCTGAGTTACCTTGACACAATGAAATCGTATCAGGTGTATATATTTGGTGTCAAAACCCGATTAGTCATCGAAAGGGGCCTTAAACGAGCTTTAACCCTTTCCCAAACAACAAATTTTCGACTGTCCCAAATTGAAAGAGTTTGCAGACGACATTTTAAAATGTGATGAAATTGGAAAATAATCCTCAGATAGAGCAGAAAGCCTTATGGGAAAAGGAGAAATTGTTCTTTACGAGCAATTTCTTCTTTTTCCACAATGTTTTCTAAAGTCGTCTGCAACAAAGTAGTCAAATGTCGTTATTGTTTGGGAAAGGGTTAAGGTAAGACCTGGGTAATGAAGAAAAGTCAGAATAACAAAATTAGATATTAAACATAGCTGATGCCATTTTTAAATCAAGTTTCATTCTATATGAATCATTCTTTGATTAGAATTTGTATTTGCCAACTTCAATCATGAAATTTTAATTTATGATGTGAAAATTGAAAATTAAAGGGAGGTAATTAATATGAAATGAATAACAAAATCGTTGATATTCCCATTTTGTAAATATAAATTTAAAATCGGACAAATTTTAATAATTGTCTCAGTAAATGTCTTCGAAGCGATGCATATTTCATGAATTACATTTAAACTTATTCCTTAACCAAAACAATAACCACTTTTTCATTACCCAGGTAAAACAATAAAGTATAAGGGGGTATAATATCAATTACACAGTTACCTGTCAAACTTAGCGTATTGTATACAAATTAAGAATTTTTAAGATGAACTTTGATTATAAAGATGATCGCCTCCAGCCCTAAAATTGAAGCTGATATGCGATCGTATAATATTTCTATCTGCCAATATCCGATCCATATCGCCTTTCTCCACTCATATCTGATTACTAAATAAACCCGGGGTTTTATCGGTCTCTTGTTGAAGAATGCTAGAGTATCCATTATGAAAAAAAAAACAGAAAATATTCCCCAGGGGACCGTTATACTGAGCTTTTATGTTAAGAATTAACGTAAGTTAAAACAAATACATAATAGGTCTTTGGTTCAAATCAACATTCACTTTTATTTCAATGTTGGGGTAAGCAATATTGCAAAGTAACACGTCATTGGAATCGTCTCTCTGAGACGCTTCCAATGGCGTCTTACATTGCAATAGTGTCCTTCATTCAGGAAACAATGTTTATCATTTTTGACTTACGCAAATAATTCCCTTGGTTTAGTAAAATAGTACCTTAAAGAAAACCTCTTATAACTGTCAGAGAAGTGCATCCTATGAATATTTTTGCTCCGATTTGTCGTCAGCAAACTTTCGTTTTGAAATAACATAATTCTTGATTGGAACAATCCAGAATCAATTAATTATCAAATTCATCAAAGATCGTAAAAACTCGGGAATGTCCGTGACCTGAGAAATACGTATTCATTGGATACACCCGATGAGTTCAGATTGGACTTTAGTAAGTCTTTGACGAATATGGTGGATATGCTATTTTCGTTAATAAAACACCCCCTGGTATACGAATTGATCAATTAACCCCTTGCTTCATACTACATCAATATGATAGATCTGCTGTTGAAGTCTTAAGAAACAATGGTGACAAAAGGGCCGAATTTCTTATATCGAGCAATTTATCTTTTGTCATAATGGTCTCTTTGAAACGTCTCAAAGAAAATATATCTGCTTCATTCTATTTTTTATCGTCTTTTATTGCTTTGAATTTGGACCAGACCGAAATGGGGCCCTTGCCATATGTGGGAATGAGTTAATCCGTAACATATGTGAATAGTCTGGATCTGACGTCTTCACATGCAGCTTCCCTTTATTGACATGTGCGGTGGAGGCGTCTATTAAGATTACAATTTGAAAAGAAATCATTTTTAGCTGAAAGCATCATGTTTGAAGGAAAAAAAATAGCCAATTGTTTGCTAGCCTTCGGTAGATTTAAATCACACTACGGTGTTTTCTAAGTTGTTATAAACCTTAAAGAGTTGAAATTGTGTGTGAATGAATAACTAGACCCGTTATCCCTGGTTCTATTCATCTGCCCGGGAAGAACATTTTTTCTATTCTATTATACATTCATTTCTACCAAAACATTGTGGATTCACGCGTTTAACAGATGACGATTTTTTTATCTGCATATTCTTTCGATTTTTGGATTGTTAGAAACATCGTTATCGCAAAGGAAATGGTCCTCATGTTTTTGATAAGTTTTCCATGGCAAGTAAAAACTTCTGTCCTTACTGTTTATCCAAAACGTGGTGTTTCTCTACATAAATAAGAAAGCGGTTCAATTGACAATGGGCCTTCATAAAGGGGGTATGACCAGTTTTCGACGATCAAGTAGTCTCAATAATGATCCGTGAACGAAGCCTTTTTCAACATTTGGACATTTATCGTGCTTCAGTCAATACGATATAGTCTTCGAGACCAGAAATCTGGACTAACGATCAAGTTACTTACAAAAGGCGAATTATCTTTTTGGTACATTGATTGTGAATACATTTTTTTCTCTTAGGACGCCCAAACACACCTGTTGTAAAAAGATGAAACCGAATCGCTCTTTGAATGTATTATATGGATCTATGTTTTATTTTTAACACAAACTAGCGCGACCTACATTTAGTCCATGGCTCGGCGTTCAGAAAGTTGGAAAATCCAGATATATGGCAAAATTCTATTTTTAAATTTCGCTCACTGAGTTGTATGCTCATGCACGATCAGTCTTCACTAACCAAAAGCTTCTACAAATATGATCGCCGCCTTCTGGCGGGCGATCAATAATAAGGCTACTGAAAAAGAGTTGACTCGACATCAGCACCCCTACCCCCAACCCCATCCCAACCCCGAAAAAGAAGAACAAAATCCGCCAGTGACCCACACAAATCCAGACAGGGTTTTTAAAGTAATTATAGAATTTGACCATCCGAGCTACTTGTGACAAGGAACGGTTTTATTTTTTGTAGAGGTATTCAGTGTGAGCGTCAATTTTGACAATATATGGACTGAGGGGTTAATCTGGTAGACAAGGTATAGCAGGTGTTATGGTCTGTAGGCTATGTTTCCCAGGTTTTACTGATCTTTGCTTTAAAAGCAGGAAATCGAAAGTGATGGAAAATATGTTGTTAAATAATCAATAATTTCCCCACCCAACCAGATGCCTATCATTTGACAATTGATTTATAACACCAAGTAAAAGCTTCAGTCGTCTGCATTGATAACAACAACCCTTCACCCTCAAAGCGCGAAATAACATCAAAAATCATACATGATCGTTGGTGAATAGGTCTGTACATAAAAAAGAAAACCCTTTAAAAGCAAAATTTGGTGACCCATAAAATAAAAATTGAAAACATAAATCAGAATTAATGTATTATGTACCAAAAAATAGTTGCATTTCATGATATATATGCTCATGATCCCTTTCAAGTTTGAATAACGACTGCTCCAAAACCAAATAATGATTATTCAGGTGGGGTTAAGCGTTAAATTGAACGCGTCTGTTACGGAGCGATAAACACACACAACGCAGATATTGTAAAATACCCTCAATGTGGGCCCCCGAAGTGAAGAGTTAAATCCCTTAGGCGGGCGGGAAAATAGCGACCACTGATAGGTCAGTTTTATAAATCACGTGGTCTGAATTATTTTTCCCTACCAAGCTAAACGGCGGTTGAGCGACCTACATAAGACAAAGAAGGAACGTTATACCAAGTCACTACAGCCAGAAAACAGATTGCAAAAATGGGTAAGTACGCTTTGATTTTATTCTTTAGTGCAACAAATTTGTAGAATTGGATTAAAGTAACGGATCCCGCATCAGGATTTTCTTCATACCTGTTTTTATCAAGTTGAAATTAATGCCGAAATGTTCAGCATGGTTTGGTGCCATTTTGAATGCGTTAGCGTTTGGAAAAATTATCTTCAGATATTCTTTTAGCGATAACTCTGTAAATAATTGATCAAACCATAAATGTTATCCATTATTTTCCCATTGATATACCCTTGTTGCTAATCCCGTCTATAAAACCAGCATTTATAGCATTTCACTCGGTATTTCTTTGCATCATACACTGTATTTCAGCTAGATGCTCTTTGTTCATAAAGAGGGCAATGTTAATGGCGGTGGGTGGGGTAAAAAAGATAGCGAACATTTCAATATTCTTTATTAAGATGGGTTCTTGATTAAGTGTTGTGATAATTTAACGTAGAGGCAGCATTTGAACAATTGGAGAAATTGAAAATTTGATTGTATTTTTTTTTGTTAAAAATAGTTATGATTTATTGATTTCCCTCGAAATTAAACAACAAATCAACCTTTTTGTGAGCACTTAGACATCTTAATGAAAATGAAAACACTGATTCTTTAAGACTTCTCTCAGTTGACACATTCATTTCAAACATTGCTTCATTTTTAGGTCGAGCAAAAATGGATCAACGCCCCGGCACCAAGAAGGCAAAGGACCCTAACAAGCCAAAGAGGGCAACTTCTGCATATTTCTTTTTCCTGGCAAATTGCAGGGAAGAAGCCAAAAAGGCAGGAAGGTCTCTTTCCAAGGTAAAGAAATGTGATTTATTTTTGTGCATTAAAAATGCTGTTAACTTTGATTTAATCATGCTGTACCAAACTTTGTTAGGATAATTGTACAACCATGCAGTGATTGTATGATCAAAGATGTCTTCTGGTTAAAAAGATAAAAAACGACTAAGTTATTAAAAGTATTATAAATTGTTGAATATTATAACCAGGAAAATCCTCTGCTTTTAAGATCTGTTGTGATGAGAACTATTTTGTATTGAAAATAGAGACAAAATTCTTATTTTGTTTGAAATTTAAGATTTAAAAACATGACTTTGTCAAGTTGATAAGGGGTCAAATTTCATGTATTATACAGCATATACAAGAACAATTTTGTAAAGAGGAAAATGTAACTTTTTCAGATTGCTGAATTCACCAAAGAATGTTCACAGCAATGGAGAGAAATGGGTCCAACTGAGAAAAAAAAGTATGATGACAAGGCGGCAACAGACAAAAAAAGATATGAAGCAGAAGTGAGTAGCAAAATAATTTGGTTAAATGATAAAATCTGTTTTAGCCAGGACACATTCTTATAAATCAGCTGCTGATACAGCTGCCATGGCTAAATTTTCATATTATATTTGTAATTTTTATCTTCATGTCCTTGTAGGTACTAGTTCACACATGAGACAAGTTCTAATCAAACAAAAAATAAGTTTTTATATGCCTTATGATACTCTCCTGGATTAATTCAGTACTTATAATCGGTTTTTAAGTGTCTTCAATTTTAAGTGATATGTTTTTATAAGCTAAATGTTAATATAAAATTATGGGTTCCTTGCAAGTTATAGTTAAGTATTGCCTTACATTGAACCCTCAATCTTTAATGATGAATACTGTCTTAGCTTTTCTTCAGAAGAAATATCTTTTGCAGCTTAAAATGAACTCTTAACCTTTTTTCTCTTATCAGATGAAAAATTATGGAGGTGGTGGAGGTAAACAAGCGAAAGATCCTAACCAACCAAAGAAACCTCTTACAGGGTACTTTCTTTTCCTCGCAGACTTCAGGAAGAAGAATGAAGGAGTTGGTAACAAGGAGATGTTAAGATTAGGTAAACTATTTATTTCCAAATAGTCAATGGAGTTTTGTTGAAACCAGAGGTCATACTTGGTTATTCATTTCCTCCCCTGTTTGGTTTATTGTTATTCAGTTTTCTACGCAATTAAGCAATATCTTCTCCTTGCCAATATTCATCAGTAATATAATATTGCCAAAGACCTTTTTGTCATTGAAATGATGACATTGTCTAAGCAACTTGGTTATAGTCAAGCGATTTGAACATATGATTTCTTTTTTCTTTTTTTCAAATAAAACTTCAATAATCTTCTGAAAAGAATATGATTTTAATGTTAAAAGACGAAGGAGACTCTCCGGGGCAATTCTGTTTTGTGGAACACTTAATCATTCATTGATAATTCATACACCAAGTAGCCTACCCTTATTAAAGACTTGGTATTTCCTGTCATTTTAAAGCTGGTGAGGAGTGGAGAAGTCTTGAAGATGCCGAAAAATCAAAATATGAACAGTTGAGCCAAAAAGAAGGCAAAAAGTATGAAGCAGCGATGGCAGCATACAGAAAGGTAAGACGGGACAAATGAAAAAACTCATAAGGGAATTTATTTTTTGTTTTTGATACACTCTTTGATGATACAAAATGATCTATTACAAGTGAAGACTTAACAAAGGAGAGATATATCTTGCTGCATATTAAACAACTTTCTTTGATGAAAAATTATGAAAGGATTCTTGATAAAAGAAAATTTTAAGTACAGTGTTTGATATGATTATTGATAGGTATTAAATGGGCACATCCTGCATCTTTTTTGGATGAATATTTCACTGGATGAAATAATAGATCATCATAAAAAACTGCTCCTGTTCAAAACTACATATACGTTTTTTGAATATTAAGAAAAACTTTTCACCATTGATATATGGATTTGTTTGCGTTATTGTGCCTACATCTATGAAAAATAAGTTGAAGATTAATGGGATTTGTAAATTTATGAGCAGATAATTGGATGAAAGGAGGTGCTTACAACTTGATCATTGGGTTTTAATGACACATTGATAATGTTTAATTCTTTTTTAAACATGTGGATTCGAAACACAGAATCTTGGTATATTGAAGAAATAAGTGGTTCCAATATACTTAGACTGATATGAAGGTGCTAAAGTAAGCCTATCTTATTTCAGTCTGGTGGAGCTAAGAATGGGGCCAACGCTTCAGAAGAAGAGGAGGAAGAAATGGATGATGAAGGAGATGATGATGAAGAAGAGGATAGTGATGAATAAATTAACTTTCACTAACTTACACAACACACACACAGGGGTACAGGTCATAATACCTGTATTAACACTATATATTATGACCTATACCCCTATGCACACATACCGGCGGCATTAAGTGTTCAAAACATCAACTCTTGGAACAAACGTGTCTCCTAGGATTATCTGCTTAAAGACAGTCTTAGTTGAATGTAATAAGTTAGTTGGTGGAATTCTGCATGGAAAAGTGGATCAGTGTACATCTCAATCTATGTGAACTTGAGTGTTGAATGTTGTTGACACATTAATTGGTTTTTACCTCAAACTGTATCATTAATACATCTTCCATCATATTTGAAAAGGATTTTTGGATCCTGTCTACCATTTCATCTTTTTCATCATATGTTCATTATCATCATCATCATCTTCTCGACATGATCAGTGGTCCAGCCAAGGATTCTCTCTGATTCCACAACTCTTCTGTTAAATGTGGATCTATATTGCTTCGATTTGGTTTTGTCTTATTTGAAAAAATACATCCGATTCTAGAGGCCTTTTTCTTATTAAAAAAATATCGATGAAAATATGCCCTTGGAACAACTATTTGATAGAGGACCTTCAAGGAGCTGCGCCTGAAAAAGAAATATCTTAAGTTGGCTTCCCTCTCTAGACCTTATTGTATCATCCAGAATTTCAGATATCATTGTATGCATCAAGAGGTGTTTCTCAATGGTATCGCATTCTTAAATTAAAGTTGAAAGAGGATCTGTTGCTGTATTGAAAGGACTGCTTTTTCTAGGGAAACGGTTAGCATTGCCTATAATGTTGTACATTTCAAAAGGCAAACCCTATAAAGACATTTCTTGGTTCTTGTTTTTAAAAGGAAAATCGTTTCCAAATAACTTATTTGAAATAAATATCTCAAATGTTTGAATTCTATTTAAGTAAAACATTTTTTTTCTCGTATTTATCTGCTTGTCCATATTTTTTTAATAGACATTGCATTTCTGTTCCATAATGGTTACAAATGAAGTATAAAGATATTTTGTTATCCCAATTTGATGTGATTTTTCTGGAACTGAACTCATTTTAAGCATTGTCTAAGTCGAAGGACAACTTTATAATCAGGTATTGTGATTTGATTCAAAGGAAATTATCTGTTGCCCTCACATGCTTACAGAATTCCAAGTTTGATTGAGGAAACTCTGTCACTGTTAGTTTAAAGATATTTTGGGAAAATTAATCCAAATTATCTATAAGCTAAAGAACCAAAACCATTTAAGCAATATTGGTAAATTTGAATTACCTTTAATCTATAAGTTGGTTTTTCTGCATCTGTCTGCTTTGGCAATGGGCAAGATGCAGAATTACTGACAGTTCATTTTAAAGCATGTTTGATTTAAGTTATTAAAATAAGCATTTTAATTGAAATTTTTATTATGCAATCTCAATGTGGTCATGTTTTATGTTAGCATCTGTAGTTTTACATCATTGGATGAAACATCTGTTAATAAACTCATATTTAACAGTAATAACATTTTTTTAATTCTTTTATTCAACATTCCTTATTAAAAAAAGTAACCAGGGTCGTCATATTTTTTTTTTTTTTTAATAAGGCCATCTTGTGATTTGAGAAGGCCAATGAAACTACCCCCCAACAAGAAAAAGGTGTTTGACAACCTATCGTATTTTTGTTATTTGAGCAGACTGAAGCTGTGAAATTGGCCAGCAGTCTGCCCTTGATGACAACCCTGAGTAACAGAGCTAGAATCAGACAAGAGAAATTAACTTGTTTTTAAGATTATCTGCATTTGTTGTAGTGCTTATTGAAACACGAATTTAGATTTTACAAGGAGAGGTGCAAAATCTTTAACGTGAAACCCAATCCAAACATGAATGCTGGACTTGTGTTTTCAAGTGAGCTATGATGGCTAAAGTAACAACATGAAACATGAAACCATTTCAAAGTAAATCTAAGCATTAGAAGGCATACATGATGTATTTTTTGGGGAGCAGCTAAGTATAAAGTTCATATGTAACATTGATATTAACTATTTCGCCTCTTAAAAACATGTTAGTGCATTGTGAAGTGTCATCAAGAAATAACCTTGGCAATACAGATGATTGCCCATCATAAAAATACCCGGCCATTTAACCACCTTCTTTCTCCATTTGGGGAAACTGCAGTGAACAAATAAGCATCAAAAGTTGAGTTTCAGATTGCAATACGCCACTCCCAGCATTCACTCCGACACCCAAGTCTGCCATAGGGTGGTACAACATGGTTGCCCAGTTTACCTACTCCAGAGTTTACCTACTCCAGACTTCATGAAACTCATTAGGCCATTGACTGACTGTTATCCCTGAGGTCTGACAGAGACCCTCTGGCCTGACAGAATTTTACATAGACAAAGAAGAGTGTTCAGTTCGGTCCTGCTGAGGCTCTCTAAAGTATCTAGAAGTCTGCTACTCTTAACCAAATTGAAAGAGATGGCAGACGACATTTCAAAATGTGACGAAACTGGAAAATAATCTGATAGGGCAGAAAACGTGGGAAAAGGAACAATTTCTCTTCACGAGCAATTTCTCCTTTTCCCACAATGTTTTCTAAAGTCGTCTGCAAAGAGTGGTCAAATGTCGTTATTGTTTGGGAAAGGGTTAATGCTGCTGTTAAGATCATTGAAGTAATGGGTTAAAAAAATATCAAAGTATTATAAAAGGGGTTTCATCACAGATCAAGGTTCTGTACGAAATAATATTCTTAAATGTACTTGTTCACAGATGTGAGGTTTTAAAGTTAAACTGCACATCAGTACTGTTATATAATACACACTGAAAAATAGTCAAAGGTTGCAAATTTAGACCTTTTTTTACCTCTAAGATTGCATAAAGTGAATTAACATGTATTTTGATCCTAAAGTTGGACAGTGAACTCACTTGAGATCCACCACATAAAAACTGTGCATACTTGGATAAATTGAGGCCCTCCTAAATTAATTTTGTTTGACAATACAAAAACTGGACTGTTTCAATGGTATAATTTTTTTCTGTGAACAAACACCTTTTAGGCTATTATGAAAAGACAGATACAACTTAATCAATAAATGGCTGTGGGAATGGAGTTTTCATATGTATGTGTCTTTAAAGAAGGAAGGGATTGGAACAGGACCTATTGTTTCAGAAACATTGAAAAATGGCAGAATTTTCTCATGAAGGCACCAAGGCTCTTTGGATTCAATTTAAGCACTTTTTCATGCAATGTGTTGGACGGATCAGTGGTCAGGTGGTTAGAGTATATCCATCACACAGTCCAACTCCAAAAAGGTTAAATTCCAGGTGGAGTTAAATTGGACACTTTCATGCCAGGTAGTCGCCCAGCTTATTTAGGAATGCTTCTTACTGGGTCTGGGTCTCTATTTTGTTTTTCAGTCCTGTTGGCATTTAACACATTAATTCTCATGCCACAGTTTTGTGTCTTGCAGCAGACAACTTTTAAAAAGCATTGTGGCAAAAGGAGAAATTGCTTGTCACAAGCTATTTTTCCTTTTGGCACAATGCTTTTTCAATCTATTCACATATTGCAAGAGCAGAGTTATAAAGCTTTTCAGATGTTTTTAAAGCTTTTCTAAAGTTGTCTAATTCAGGTAAAAAAAAAGTAGTATGCATGTGATGAAGTGTTTAGCATGGTCTCTTTTATCTATTATGGGCAGGGCATGTCATTATAATTAAAAAAAAATGTTTGAGGATTGGAACTTCATCAACCATAAGCAACTCAACTGAGAATATTGCAGGTGCTTTTAGCTTTAAAGCTACTTTTTTAACCTAAAAAAACATTTTTTTGATAAATGCACTACGAACACCTTTCTACCACAAATTAGAAAATGCATTTTTTGTCATCTGATGTTAATTTCAATTGGGACTAGTCATTAGGTCAGTTATGAAGGAGTCAATTAAGGAATCCCTTCAAAAATACATTGAGTGATTTTGCAGGTTTAAAAGCCAAGTGATGAACTCAAAAGTGTAAAAAAAGAAGATTTGGCCATTTTTCAATTCAGAGATAGATCAATTAAACTTGAAAACATAAAGTCCATTTTTTTGTCCAAAGAACTCTAATTTAGAATTTCAACCTTTGATTGACAGTAGGGGTCTGATTAACACAATACATTTTAACTGTTTTCCCTAAGGGAATTCCTTTTATCTATTAGTGTTCAACATAACATTAACAGTTTTAAACCCTTGTAGTGCTGGAACTGACTTCATGCTTACACCAATAGGTTGGATCAAGGCCAGCTGACAAGTAAATTGGCGTCTGGCTTTTAATCTAACCTGTTTGCTTCTCTTGGTATCTTTCCTCTTCAAAATTAAACAAACATTAACAGTTTTGGAAAGCAGACGACACGAAAATCCTTTTTTTTTAGAAAATTACCCAGCATTCTAAGATTTAGCGGCACATAAAAGGAGAAGAGTACAAATAAAATACTGAAAAAATATATGGAGTTCTTTTATCATGTTCTTAAAAGTCATGAGAACTAATTAAGGAATGCATTGAGACCCTATCAAATAGACTTATTCAAAGTAAGTTATTTTGTGCTTGAAATATAGTCCTCTCGAATTCAATCATGTTTGACAACAATCTGTTTGTTTACATATTCAAAATAACAATTTCTGTTTGGCCGGTTCGAAAATGTGTGTATCAACTGTCAAGGTCAGGGGTGAAGAATCAGAAAATCTGAATTATAAAACTTGCTAATCTGGGTTATTTCTGGTTTACTTCACATTTAAATTGTGCTGATGGTGTTTTCTGATGAAAACTATTTGAATCTGTCCAAAAGTTTACCAAATAATATAGTGTGATTTAGCATTAATCTCCTTTAATGGACATTTAAGTTGCAATTCTTTGCTCATCATGCTTGAAAAGAACCCCAAACTAAATAGGCCGTAAGGGCTGGAAAGAACCATAAGCATTCCATAATCCAGAACACTACCTTTTCATGAAAATCCAATGATTTGATCACATACGCTTTCAATTTCTTCACTCTAACCTCTAGGCCACACTCCCCTGATTACCAAAAGTGACATGCTACCATACCCCAATTGTAAAATAAGTTTACACAGAAAGAACAACAGGGTAAAAGGTTTTCGTTGTTAACAATAAGAAGAAAAACAATTCTTGTTTCTTGCAGAATATGAAACATTATCCAAATGGAAATTAAAGTCGCTTCGCAAATTCATCATGTGTAGATGAATCCATTTTACTCTTTTGACAGTTCCTTTCAACCCAAGTTCAAGAACTGTTCGACAATCTGTCTTTACTGTAATAATGTGAATAAGTTCGCAATGTATCTTTTGAGATATCCCCTTTTCTTTTTTGTTTGCAGGTAATTTTGATTCTCGACTAAGCCATGACAACAGTGACTTTTTCCTGTCCGCCATGTTTATCTTCTAACTTTGGTGTTCATCTTCATGTGACAGCCAACATGACAAAACAAATTATCATGTATCATATTCATCATCCAGTTGGTGATGCAGTGGGGGTTTTGTGTCATAAGCTTCATTTTTAAAGCGATTACCATGACCTTATTTTCATGAATATTTGTTTGGAGTATTGCTGAATACAATACGTCTTTTCTACATAAATGCTTTTATTGTACGACTTCTGGGAACTTTAAGTATAATATTTGAAGGATTCCATCAATGAACTGCTTTCCTTCCAAATGATTTTAGCTATATGATAAACAGAATCCTTGTTTTCAAGTGGGGGCTGGGGGGCTGGGGTGGTGGAGGGGGTCTCTCACTTTCAAATAAAATAAGAAAATATTTTATGAAATTATATAATTACAAAACATGTTATGTTTTCTTAAGACATAATAAAACTCATTCCGTTATGTTTTCTTAAGACATAATAAAACTCATTCCCTGACTTAAGATTTTGAGACAAATATGTCAAAAGCAATGCCATACAAGGTTGAAACAGTTCTAATAAAAAGGAAAAAGCTGATTATAATGTTTCTCAAACCTCCAGTGACAGGTACTCAATGTATATACAAAGAAAAGCGTTAGGTTATTCAGGTTTATTTATGAACATGTATATACATATGTATGGTATACAACATAATTTTGAAATATAAATAAACAAGTTATCATTTTGGGATTTCAGCTTCAGAATTAAATATTTTCACTTAATATAGAATTGAATTGAAATAAAATCAGCTGCCTCACACATGTATGACAAATACCATGTTTCAAAATGACAATTTCTCTAATGTGATACATAATCAATATAATTTAAAAAGTTGTTGTCATATTGAACTTTTATGAATAGAGTTGTTAATTTACCATACCAAACATACATTATGATTACACCCTTTAGGCTGAATGGATGTAGTTCTGATGTTAAGTTCATTAGGTAAGTTAACAACAATATGAAAAGAAAATGTAAACTGAAGGTGATTCAACTCTCCTGATGAATAAATACCATTGACAAATTTTCATGCATTTCTTTCCATAGACATGAAATAATAAAGACAAAAGGAACATTTCTTATAATGAGTAATTTCTTCTTTTGTCCAAACTATTTTTTTTCTGACTTCAAGAAGCATTTTATCAGTATCCATACAAAAACACATGTATACATTCTAAGAAGGTATATTTGAAAGTTCTTGACTTTGTCAAGGACAGAGGTGAGAAAAAGTACTAACAGATGATGGTTTATGTGTCAGTACACAGGGGAAACGTCTGTTTCAATATATAAGAAACCAATAGGTTAAGTTCTTCCTCAACACAAAATATCAGTGAAATGACAGAGACTTAACATGTATAAGCAATAAAGACAGACTACTTTCTAGTACTTAGACTATCTCTTGTATCATTTGTGTCTACACATGATCTTTGTATGGTGTTTAATGCCATGTCAACAAATTTATAATTGTGTTACGGCTATACACATGATCAACTTAATATTGGCTGAGCTGTAAGCTGTCATCAGCATTCAGATAATTTTTAACTGTTTAACCCTTTACCAGACGCAGAATTACTGGCTGTTCCATATTTGAAGAGTACAGAACACACTCTAAATGTGATGAAATTTGAAAATAATCTTCAAGAAGAGGCAGAAAACCTTGTCGGAAAAAGAGAAATTGCTCATTAAGAGCAATTCCTCCTTTTCCCACAATGTTTTCTAGAGTCGTCTGCAACAAGTTTGTCAAATGTTGTGATTGTTTGGAAATGGGTTAATATGAGTTTGACTCATACTATTATGAAAACTACAGAATTTAGTCGAAACGGTGTCTGAGCTGATGGCTTTTTGATGCAGTGACCAATCTATTCTCCACCTAGACACACCAATACAAGTTTAGTTGTGGATTTGGATGAACGGATCTTATGTTTGAACAAGCATCAGGCAGAAACCAAATTATAGATTTGCATAAAAACTAACAAAGGAAAATTCTGCCCGGATGAAGAGAACTCCATAACTAAGTGTATAGGTCAACATATGAGGGAAAAGCCTATAGCACTTGCACCTAATGGCAAAAGAACAGCCATTGATTGATGGGTAAAACCTATTTATAGAGACAAACACTACCCGTCTCCACCACCTGATTCACCTTTTGATATACTCGCTAGATCAGATACTTTATCCACATCTTTAACTGTTCCTGGTTCTTTACTTGTTCCACCACTATCCCCAATGTCTTCTTCACTTTTATTGTCTGTTTTACTCTCTTTATTCTTAGCATTGCTACATTCAGCCTTCCCAAAGCATGTATCTTCATTATTGCCTGATCCATCTACCTTTACACTGGACTCTTTCACATTAACCGCAGCATCTACCTCCCCTTTTGAAGGGGATTCCTGGGGTTTTGAAGAAGATTCCACACTAACCACAGATTTCTCATTGTCACCTTCTGTGGTGTCCACATTCTCCAAGCTCTCTTCTCCCTGTGTTGTGTCCAAAAGATCATCATCATCATCGTCTTGTGTTGTGTCAGCCAGTAACGATTCCTCCAAGTCACTGTCACTCCCAATCACTTCAACGTCGTCATCTGCAGAGAATGTAAGATATAAGTTCTTTATGTGGTCAATTTTATCACTTGTGTGTCCTTAGTCATCTTTTTCATCTGCAATGAATAGTTTAACCTTATAGTCTGCACATACCCATCTATGGCAGATTCATAGAGAAAAAGTTAGTCTGCATGTGACAAGACATTTGTTTTGTCTATCAATGTTTTTGCTCAAAGGTTTCAAAGGTTTTTTCTTAGGCAGTGTCTCGAACTTACATTTTGAGTAGCCAAAATACTTTTAAAATGGTAATTATAGACGTTCAATCAGACAAAGGCTATCAATAGAGCTTTGGCTTCTTTTTTACAATTTCATGCTGTTTTCAATAGAACTTCAGTTATATTGAGACAGTCAGAAAACCTATCCACGTTTCTGGTACTTCATCAACAGTTGGGACCTTCTAGCTACTGAGGCATTGAGGCTTTAGACTTTATTTTGTATGTTTCATTTTGATCTTTCTAACTGTTAAGTTTTATACTATAAGACAGTCTGGATGTTTTGTAGACCTGTGGAAACACAACATTGGTCTGTAATGGCAGAGAATCAAAGAATCATTCAATACTGAACCAATGGAATGCTGGGAAAGTTTCTAGAAATAGATTTTTGTGACATCTGCTTTCCAAAACCTTTAACATCTGCTTCATTTTGAGGAAGACAGATACTCAAACAGAGTAGCAAACAGGTTAGATCACAGGCCAGCTGCCAATTTACTTGGCAGCTGGCCTGGATCTAACCTGATTGCATAAGGATGAGGTCGGTTCAAACACTATAAGGGTTGACTTACCATCTTCATCATCATCTTCTACCTCCAACAGCTCTACAGAATCATCAACCATATCACCTGTACCAGTGTCATCAAGATCATCCACTTCATAAACATCACCTACAAATAAATCTATTTATATATATGGGTAACAAATAAATTGATTTATGTATATGGCTAACAAAAAAATTGACTTATGCATATGGGTAACAAATAAATCTATTTATGTATATGTGTTTTACATCGCATCTACATGACTTTTCTCATGCAGCGATGCCTGACATATAATGATGGAGGAAGACCCCAGACTTATCTTCATAAGGACATCCACTTCATCAACATCCCCTACAGGCTTTCTACTGCCTCTCCACAAAAAACTAGGGCAAAAGTAGGGCAAGATTTTAGCAAAAAGTAGGGATTTTTACTGTTAAAAAGTAGGGCTAAATAAGAAAGTTATTACCATTTTTCAGCTGGAATTACCGTTAAATTGATACATATCTTAGTCCATCTGATGCTGTGAGAATGCCTTGTTCTGCCCATCCTTGAAATACAGGCACCTGAAATTTTAATTTCTCATTTAACATCAATTTACACAATGGAATACAATAATGAACATGACATTCAAAACATACACTGTTAATCTTATAAGGCAAAAGACAAAAACCCTTAGTATCAACCCTTTCCTCCATGAATATGTACTAAACTTCACCCACTATGAATATATAAGTATTCTTGCACTAGTTCTTAGTTGATGTCCATTACAGTCGGTTTTCCAAGCCAGGAAGCGCTAAATTTGGTTTTTCCATGTGGCATTATGGCTGGTTAGTATTGATTAGCATGCAGGAGAACTAATTCATCTAATACCTGTAAATACAGTTAGCTAAATAAACATGATGGATCTAAGTTGTTTGTATGTCACTGCTGCAACGTACTATTGACACAAAGCAATTCAAGGCTGGTCAAAGCAGTTGGTCAATGCAGTGTCTTATATCAACCTACAAATGCCATGATGTTAATCAAATTCTAATCAATTTAATAATTTTAAAGTAGATGTGTGTCCATAGGACACAGATGTCCTCACAATTTGGCTCTGTAACAAAGATTCCTATTATTTGCTTTTATAATGGAACAAGAAAACTGAGCTGCTATTTAAGAATTTTGTCAATTTTACAGACTTTACCTTAAATCAATGATTGTTAGACTATGTAGTACCTCTTACACATGTACCTATTGTTGTATATTGAATGTAAAAATGTTATTTGTGTATGGGCCGGTGGCCCTTTAATACAATAAAACTTGAATTGAATTGAATTGCATCAAAATACTCAGGTATACAAGTGCACATGCTGACAACTATTCACAGAAAGATGGCTCTAGCAGTTATACTTTTTTAGTTCAGCGTGACACAAACTTTGGGCTATGGATAGCTAGATGGACTGACAAACAAACAATGGCAAATCACCTCCTCCCTTTTTTGTGGGGTCATACAAAATAAATTATTTATGATTAATATGACAGTTAGGAAAAGCAAGCTTTACATATAAACTTAAATGTATTTTGTTAGAAAGGAAAGCAGCATCTGCAATTACGAATTTAAAACACAGCATGGCATTTGTGGGTTCCCTCAGCTAGTAGCATCATTGGGAAAAGAAGAAACTTGGCAGTGTAAAGTCTAGATGAAGCGTGCATATCTGTCACCTCTTTTTCAAGAAGCATGTATGTATATGATTAAATAGAACATACATGTATTTTCACAGTGAAAAAGATATTATCTTACCTAAAGACCAGTATGTCTGTACTGACTAGCCAAGGAACCACAGTGCTTTCAAGGATGGACATAACAAGGTGATCCCCCAAACACATCTGAACTGTTCTCATTACAAAAGATTCATAATGAATGGAATTTCTGCAAAATATCTAAAGAAGAATCATGTAAGTCTATATTTTACATTTTATTTCTTTTACTTGCAAAATGAAAAAGTAGGGATAATAGGGCTATTTTTGAAAAAAGTAGGGAAAAGTAGGGTTAAGAAAAAAAAGTAGGGAAAAGTAGGGAAAAGTAGGAAAAGTAGGGACCAGTAGAAAGCCTGCCCCTACAAATAAATCTATTTATTTATATGGGTTTAACATCGCATCAACATTCAGGGTTTTCCCCAGGATTTTTTTCAGGCGCTGGGGTGATTGATGCTTGGGGAGGGATGTTCGACATATTAGCAGGAACCTCCTTCCCCTTTCAATTTCTTTTAAAAATATGCATCCGAAAATGGTAAGTTTCTAGGTACATTTTTAGGTTAAAAGACAAAAATTACTGTTTTTGAATCAAAGTGAATGTATCAAACAAATGTAAGAAGCAAGTATATTGCCTGCGGGACAAATTTAAAGGGCTGTGGACAAATTAAGGCCAGGGGTAGTTCTAATTTTGAAATAGCGTTGATGAGGCTCCACTGCCTTGGGAAGACTCTGACAATAGTTCACTCATGTTGCGATGCCTGACATATAATGAAGGAGGAAGACCCCAGATGTAACTGCATAAGGCTTGTCAATTCAAATAGACCCATTTGCATTCTGTATACCGGTAGTTTGTATAGTGTTTAGCACACAGGTTTCATTAAAAGCTGTAGGCTTGGGATTTCCCTCGGCTACTTTGCTCAGTCTTATGATAAAACAACTGAGGAGGTCCCCTAAAACCCCGCCTTCTTTTGCAAATCATCATCCTACTAAAACAAATAAATGAAACACTGTATGTGAAACACCCTATCAACAGTTAACAGTTATGTAACAGCTTTCCTAGTTCCACCAGTACTAGGCTAGGGCTCTGAAGTGACTTGCCAAATGTCACTCCCAAGAAACCAGAGAAGTTATTGGGGTTTGAACCTGGGACCCCTGAGTTCTCAGTCTGCCAACTTAACCAATTGGCAATGCAGGACCCTTAGCATTCTATAAGTCATTCAAAAGACTGTAAGCAGGACCCCCCTTGATACTTGATAACCATCATCTACTTTTAAACACAAGGTTCATTCTTTGTTCCTTACATAAGACATTTGGGATAATGAGGGCAGACATCAATTTCTTAACCCATAGAATGCTGGGTAATTTTCTAAAAAACATTTATGTAGTCTGCTTTCTAAAACCTTACATTTTTGCTTAAGGGTTAAGTGTGAATTGTTCAGTGAATGATTAAAAATCTTACCATCATCATCATAAAGTTCATCATCCGAGTCATCATCACCAACAATCACCACAGAATCGTCGTCCCCATCACTTTCATCATCCGTCCGACCGTTCTCCTCGACCTCAATGTCTGGGGCAAGATAATACTGAAGGGGATTAGGCCATATGTCGTCCTTTATTATCTGAAATATGACAGCAAACATATTGTTTTTTTCCCATAATTCTATCCGATTAAGGGTATTAAGTTGTTTTCAATATATTTTTGTCTAAAGCTAACCAAATGATCCATTAAAAATATTACACTAGCCATTTTGTTTTAACAAAAACAGCTTCAAAATAACAACCATGAACAATGTCATGCTTTTCTGAAACACAAGAAAAAGAAAGCACACTATCTATGTTATTTCTTCTTGCATTTAACCCTTTATCGAAACAATATTGTTTAGATGAAAAAGTACATTCAGTACTATTAGGCTGTTCATCTGACAATGAACAACAGATGTAAATGTGTTGTGTGGACCTTCAATAGCATAACAGGAAATAGGTCAATTAAAAATACAGTCAAACTTGTGTTAAGAGGCCAGCCCATGGGGCAGAGTAAATTGGCTGTTTAAGACATGTTGGCTGGCTGCTTAACACAAATTGATGTACACTATGAATCTGTAGTGGTTGTTTAAGGCAGGTTGGCTGCTTAAAAGGGTGAATGCTTAACACAAGTTAGACTGTATAGGTCTCAAGCTTGAGAAGCTAGGTGGACAATTTTCTTTTAGGCACTCAATGATAACAATGTTACTCATACTGTTGAAAATAAATAAAAAACAACAATCAAATAAAACCAAACCAACAGAGGTTCAAGTACATATTAGCACTTGAAAATGTGACAAAAGGTTATTATTCATTAACATTGAACTGGTTTGCCATGATGGTATCTCTCACTTATCACAAATTAAGTGAAGCCAGTATTAACTTATTCAATGTTTAACCCTTATAGTGCTAGAAGCCACTTCATGCTTATGCAAACAGGTTAGATCCAGGCCTGCCGCCAAGTTAATTGGCGGCTGGCCTGTGATCTAACCTGTTTGCTACTCTGAGTATCTGTCCTCTACATTATTAAGCAGACGCTTTTAAAGATTTTGGAAATCAAACAACACATATATCTATTTTTATAAAATTACCCAGCATTTTAAGGGTTAACGAAACTTCTTCAAATAACACGACAATAAGGTCATGATTGCTTGCTTACATCTGCTATTTTGTCATTCAGAGGATTTCCATTTGCAAGAAACCATGAAAAGAATGAGCCGACTTTTGCTGTGACACCAGGTACATGGTTCTGAATTCGTCGAGACTGGAATGTCTTGCTGAGATCTTTACCGTTTTTCCATTTGATTTCAGAAGATTTAGAATTTGGTTCGTCATCTAAAAGGAGATAAAAAAAAACATTCAATTCTTTAGTCAAGTATAGTTATTTCTAAAACATGAAGGTTTTGGTGAATAATTATTCAGGGGTCAAAAGTCCCCCAAATTAGCATAAATGAAGGGACTACAGGAAAACACTGACATATGCTTAAATATAGTGTTTGTCACAGGTTGTACACAATTTCAAAGTTAAATCTGTAATGTATATTCCTTTCTAAGGTAGTTATTCAGTTTGACTCGAACATTAAACATTTTTAATGGAAAAATGAAAATTGAAGAATAAAGATAACAAGTTTAAATGCAAGCAGAAATTGCTCCCGGCAATGATTTCTTGTTTTTAACAATGATTTCTAAAATCCTATTACACAGCTCAACAAAAAAGGGTATACAAGTTATAAGTTCTATTCCACATACATTCTATGTGGGTGACAGTGGACTGGTGTAGATGTAGAGCGTCAGCCGCTTGTATCAAAGGTCCTGGGTTCAATCCCCGTTTGGCGAGGTGACAATTGCCGGGACTAACCCACCAATCGGTACGAGTACTGGTTTAGTATCCAGGAAGCAATTGTCGAGAGTGATGATAGTGAAGCTTCAAACTTCCTCCACAATCAATGTAAAAGGTAATAAATAGTTTCACAATCCTTTTAAATCTAGAATCCTCTTGATTTAAGGAAAAACATACTTACGTGGGACGACTAAAAAGTAGTTCTTTGAAATCACTTCATTTGAAAAATATGGATTCTTTGAAAAATGAAATGATAGTGAATACCCTGACTTAATATCTTCAAACTCTGTAACTTCAACCTGAAATACACAAGCAAGATGTTTTCTTGTACAAAATCTCGCAAAGGATAAGAAATGTTATGGAAACTGAAGTTACACATATACGGCTATTCCACTTTATCAATTATAACTGGCAAAGTGGTTTCAAATATGTAAGTTGAAGAAACATAGCTAATCATGTACTTAGGGTTCTCTCTGGCTAAAATTTTCTTTGCGCCAACACTTGTGCCAAATTGAAAAAGTTCGAGCCAAATTAAAAAAAATGGAGCCAAATTCAATAAGTTGGAGCCAAAATAGTCTTTTGTAGAAGGGGAAATCCTTCATTAGGGTCACCTACGGTTCTAAAGAGGTTCTCAAGTGTTCGTTTGTTCTATCTATTTCTACGTGCTGTTTTCATTAGGTTCTATGGATTAAATCCTCTCTCACACTCAACATTTGAAACAGGACATATCAGAAACATGACTTTCACCTTGGCGTCATATCATAACCAACTTTTTCCTGTCCTCCAGGCCTCCTTGTCAGATGTTTATTTGATTTTTAGTGGGAGGCATATTCAACGACTGAGATGATTGATTTATAGTCACTCTTGTGTTGGATCAGAATTAAGTGTCAATTAAAATCGCGGATTTTATATACCAAAACTTCGGTGCATAAAAGAGTTTCATTTATTTGTCAATCAACACAACTGACTTCGTCGATGTTTGATGTCAACTTCTTTAAAAGGAGCGCGAGGGCAAACAATTTGATTGAAAAGCAATTAAAGTAATCAAAGTCATAATTTCCATATAATTGAAGTTGTAAAGGCTGGCGAATGACTAAATGGTGTACACAAGAAAGTGTCACCTTCAACAAACTTGACAATCAACAGATAATGAACTGAACAAGTGTGAAAACAGGATTATCCCGTATCGGAAATTTGATAAACAAGCTGGTTCCCAATTCTAATTCAAAGTACTGCGATTACAGGAACCATCGATACATGGTTCTCGGCTCTACAGTAAAAACAAATCGATATTGACTCGAGATCGGCAACCATGCAGTAAACAAACATCAAATTCTCGCGGAAAATAGTCGGCGCCTGGCACTTTCGCCAAATTTGTTTTTCTTGCGCCAATTTCTTGATTTTGTCGCCAATGGCGCCATTTGCGAAGGCCAGCGTGAACCCTGCTAAGAATACTTCATACCAATGCGAGTTGTACATTTTCTCCTTCTATCACAAAAGCTTTTGCCTAACATCTGCACAAAAGTATATTTCAACTCACACTTCAACTTGCTGTCTCTAGTTGGATGACATTATTTTAGTAGAGGTAATGAATGGAAAAGCACTGTGTTGAAATTGTTACAATTCTTACCAGACATCAAATTCCTCAGAATTGCCCAAATCTGAAGCTTTATTATGAATGAAAATGATTAACATTGTTTCTTTGTGTCAAGGCTATTTGTAATTTGAAATCAATGGTTGGCCTTTTCTCTGTATATTTTTAGTTATATCTTTTTTTTCAGAAATAAGCAGTAATTATACTATGTGTAAAGGCCAGACTGCCTGTGGATGCCCAT
Organism: Cerastoderma edule; assembly: GCA_947846245.1. Taxonomy (NCBI): domain Eukaryota; kingdom Metazoa; phylum Mollusca; class Bivalvia; order Cardiida; family Cardiidae; genus Cerastoderma; species Cerastoderma edule. Next base: position 31,907,004 of record OX401413.1, on the reverse strand, counting down.
GTTGGCAGCTATGGTATGTTGCAAAAATAAAGAAGTGTTCCACAAACATGAAGAACTATGACTTATGTAATGAAGCCTAGAGCTATCCTAATTTTACCTTATTATCGACCATAAAATCAAAACAATACTTACTTGTGTTAGATACTGAAAGCACTTTTCTTCTTCCTGGCTGATAAGATGTGAGAATTGAGGATGATTGATAAACTGTCATCTTGTTAAGGAAATGAACTGGAATTATTAATATGTATTTTCATAATAAAATACTTTGGTAAAAACAAATGTATGACTGTCACAATTTGAAAGAGTTTTATCAAGTGGGTTCAAACTTTGATTTCAACAATTCCCATTCATGTCATAGTGACAGTTCACATATCCATTTTCCTGAATCCAAAGCAATAATGCAGGCTTTTCTTTGAATTCATTTCATGCATGAACAGACACATTTGTTGGAATATAATAAATTGATCATGAATGTTATTTCTCTTTTTTCAATAGTAAATATTAAAAGTGTCCATAGGAGATATAAAACTTTTGATTACTAAGTACACTGCAGACTCATTATAACACGGTCGTTGGGAGCCATGATGCTAGATCCGCGTTAATAGTGGGGTTGACAAATATAACGCGGGGTCCCTTACGCGCTATATGCCAGACCATAACCACTTAAGAAACAATCAGATTCAAGAAGTAGTCTATTCATATTTCAAGATTGTGTTGAGTTACGGACTTATCATTGAATTTATTGTGAATAAAAGAAAAGCAAATAAAAAACATAATCAAAACTTACATGTTTAACTATATATTCCTTTTTATTTGTTTCATTACGATTCAAGTTAAGGATCATTGATAGAGGCACGTGCAGTTTAAATACACACTACAGAAAAAGGAGGGTGGATTCAGTTAACCCATGTTCTATTTATAGATTTAAACTCCAAGTAAGGAGTGAGTAAATTTTATCGATGGTTCTCCCAGCATGTGTACCTAATGCTTTACCATTTAAACAAGGTGTGTGTATACATATGATGGAAACAAAGAAGTTAAAACTTCATGTGTTAGTGATATTTGTTTAAAAAGTGTGCATACGGTTGGACGCCCTAGGTTTGGGGAAAAGCATGGGTGCACTAGGGGATTTATGCATCTGTGTCCGATAAAAACCTGAAGTTGCTCTAAGTTTTGAGTCAATCAGGCATAAAACACTCCCCTGAATAAGCGTGTACAAACTAATGATATTATGTAATTCATCAACACTATGTACACATAGATTTAAATCTTCCCTCGGGTCACGGATTGTGTACGTATAAAGGCCACGCGCTTTGTTTAAAAGACCGTGACAAACAATGGGGATTACCCAGGAAGTTATTGATTTTCACGCCTTCGGAGTGCAATTTGTAGGTAGACTTTCTATTTAGAATGCCGACCGCGTCATTTTGCAGAAAGGGGGAGATTTAGGCTATTGTTTAAGCCCTGATGTGCTTGAAATTTTGGGAGCCATAGGAGACCCGCGTTATAATGAGTATCGCGATATAACGGGTCGCGGTATAATGAGTCTGCAGTGTAAAATGTTAATTAGACTAATGGACATTTATCTCTTTAACCCCTTTTATCTCTTTGATTAAAACTTTGACATTATGAATATGTTCATGTATATCTAATAAAAAGGATACTGCAGTGACCCAAAAGTTGGGTATCTGTTTAATCAGCTCATTTCTCTGCTCAAAGTGCGGTTTCCTCAGTTTGTTGAACTTCTGTTCAATAAGCAATATTTCCTCACTAGCTTTCTCATTTAATGAGTCTATTTCATTTTGACAGGCATCAATGTCCTCCAGGGCTTTTTGTGTCTCCATATCCATCACGCTGGAGTCAGCTTCAGAGGAGATTTCTGTGATAGAACTGGATAATCTTTGTACTTTGGCTGGAGTCGCACCATCCTGGTTCTCCGAATCACTCATCACTATAGTTTTCTTCTTGGCTGTCTCAAATAAATATATACGATCAACCTTTAAGAATTACCATAACCAATGTTTCAAAGGCCAATTAAGATGTTGGCATCTACGGTTAGAGCAATAATACTTTACACTTGTGATGTTCTCACTCATTAAACTCTAAATCATTATTTATGAAACATCCAGCCATAACAATAAGTTGAGTAAAAAGGTTTAATTTGCATCATTAATAAAGATTAATTACTTGCTTATGACCCCAAAAAAGTGTCAGGATGATAAGGTTGAGTTATTTATTAATCTGAATTAAGGTATGTATGATGATAAAGTTGATGATCAAAATTGCATGCTTACAAGAATGTCAAAATGAATCAACTAGGTATTTTCTTGGATTGGTTATGATACATGTGATTTTCGTTTAGTTTTATGTTCATAGGTATCACATATGATCATATTAATATCTATAAAGAGAAATAGATTTCAGTCTTATTCAGTATTAATACTTATTTCATGGGCAGTCATTTTGTCAGTTTTTGTCACCTCCATTTAGTGACCAGTCAAGAAAAGATGAATGTTTGCTCTTGACCGACCAATTCAAAAGAAATGAAGTTCAAAAATGACAAGACAAAGGAATATATATTTAAAGATGATCTCTGTAAAAGTAAAATTAAAAACTGAAAATGATTACAGTATCAAGTTTTTCTTTTTTCTTTCAACTATCATTCTAGCGAAAATTTCTCGGAGGATAGTAAACTGATAAAAATGACTTGACATTGTGCTTGTTAACACAACTTGCTTCACCAAAAGCGTAAACAGCTTAATGGTCATGCATGGTCACCAAAATCAGTCCGTTTTGCTTATTTTGAATGAATGTTTAATCCACGGAGTGAACACCATGTTTACAAAAGTAAGTAAAATCTTCTTTTTTTGACAAATACGTAGCATCTTCATTCATCCATAAATCGTACTTTATCGCAGCTTGTGATGAGAAATGCATCGTCTAATCGTTTGTTTTGGTTTGTTCCGCCAAAATAAAAATACCGGATCGCGAAAACCCATGTAAATTTGCAATTGCAACTGAAGTTTGACATCATTGGAATTGGGCAGCTTCTAATGTATTCTTCATTTACCAAAATATTGTATTTGAATGAGCTTTTGTTAAATCATACCTTTATTAATCAAACCAGAATAAATATTCCAAGGTTTCAACTCTTTGGTTGATGTTTTGTCAATTTCGTGTTGCTGTCTACTATTGGCTGAATCCATCAAAGTGAAATTGAATCAGCCAATAAAGGCGTTTATAACATTTTCGAAACGAAACGGAATTTATTGATTCCAATCGTATTTATAAACCCAACGCTCATCTTCGCCTCTCTTGAAGACTGGCGCGGTGTCTTTACTTGTCACAATCGACAGGCAGAGAACCAATGGATGTGTAAACTGGAGAACTGCTTGTTAACATAAGGCTCAAAGAAATATCCATCAGAGAACTAGCCAAGATCCAAGCGAAGAAGATCACCCTTCCTCGCAGACTGGTACTGGACAAACTGCGAGACAATAACTTACCTCCAAAGTTTATCAGCCCGATGGTCGTAGCATTTTGTCAAGCCAAGGAGATGTTAAAAGAAACATGCGTCTCCATACAACTTATTGAACAATTTATTGAACCATACATTGACTACAAGGAAAAAGGTAGCGTGTACATGTCACTTCCAGACCCGAATATTGGAGCCGATCAGGCTCATCCAGAAGCAGGACCAAGGAACAGGAGAGCTTGGGCAGAGACACCATCATGGACTTGATGTTGGGGGCACGAGATAACAGAACCTTTGCCTTTACAGGTGGTTTATGTACAAGCAACCCAGGTCCATGTGGAGCTAGAGCAGCTATCCACCACAAAAATATGAATCAGTATCTCTCACAAGCCCAGTAGCCAAGCAAGGCTTAATCTAACTTGCAGAGCTGGTAACAATACTGATGATGTTAGAGTATGTTATTAAACACCAAGTGGCGACAACAGGTAAAGCTTTAAGACTTTTCAGTGACAGCCAATCAGCTATTGGTGTTTTGACCATTGGCTTGAAGGGTAACAGTCACAAAAGCGTCATGGCAGAGATAAAGAAGGCTATGAGAGTTCTAGCAATGTAAGACATCATCGTCGATCTTCTGTGGACCCCAGGACACGCGGACATACAAGGAAATGACAGCAGAATTACTTGCCAAAAAAGGAGAATGAGGAGCCCTCCAGATGCCTGAAGAGAGCCGATTGGTAACTCTGCAATATATTAAGCATGCTAGCAACAAGCTCACCTTGTCCAAGTGGCAAACAAGTTTGGACAACTCTACCACAGGAAGAGTATATCATGAGTGTGTACAAAACGTAATCCACAAAAGACAGCTAGACTTTCCAAACAAGACTACATTTCAACGTATCCTGCAACAACAAGCCGGATATTCACAGCTTTATGCTCACAGACATAAGATTGGACAGAACGTCTCACCTGGGTGCACATGTGGAACGCCAGAGACAACAGCTAGAACACTTGGACCGCTTGAAGTGTGGTAACCACAGCTATCAACGAGAAGTTCTAGCCAGATTCTTGCAACAGTTGTTTGACATACCCTTCTTAGACACCGAGACACTGCATAGTATAGAAGGCCATCTAGAGATAAAAGCTGAAGGATCACCATTTAATCAGAATTCGGAATTTTCATCAATACCGCTAGAAAATCTGGGTCTACTCAAACACACCCTCCCCTGAAAGCACTGATCCGACATCCACACCAAGTATGATTTTAAAAGCTTACCATAGAGAAAATTACCCCTGAGAAATATACTACCTATGAGGCAAACACATCGAGAAATAAGTGACATTCAGTCCGTGGATCATGGATCACGGACATTTCCTTTGAGTAACTGCGCTATTTTAAACACAAATTGAAACGTACTACCGAGCACATCTCATTATGACTGCGTTACGACCATTTGCATTTATGTGCATGTACTTACTTTCTAAAAACATTGAGAACTTGTCGAGTGCTGTCTTTTCAAAAGCTCCCTATATTATACAGTTGGATTCCGAGATATAGAGAATAGATAGTTGGTGTCGTGAATCGGAAATGTTATCGGGCAAGGCGTAGGAATATTATCCGGTGAGCCGAAGTAGAAACGGATAATATTTCGATGCCGAGCCCGATAACTTTTCCTATTCAAAGACACCAATCATCTATTCTATTTATCCTGTTACCTTTATCTATTCTTTCAAACAAACAAAATGTAAATAAAACACGAGAAAAACGGAAAAAATAAGTAGAGAATGATGTAAACATGACGTCATATCGTTCTTATGACGTCATGATTAGTCGCGTGCATGTATTATATGGTTAGTGCCGGATATCACAAATGTTATACGGCACCTAGTTATCTGTCCCGAAATGGCACTAGTGACAGGATAAATGTTGATATCACCCAACACTGTTGACCTCCTCAAGGAAATGCTGGTGGTTTTATTCTATCATATTTCATTTATGAAGCCAAAGAATTCTTCATCGGGTCGCACGCTTCTGTCCAAATCGTTATTGATATTTTGTCACATGATCATCTTTTTTAAACCCATGCTGTGAGTATATGAGGATAGTATTTAAAGTGATTGTCAGTTAAACAATTGTAGGCCTATGCTTGCACTTCTGTATGTATACGATAGGCATAAGTTAAAAAGATGATTGGTGTTCAAGGTTGTTTAGTTTGCTTTGACAATCGTTTTGATATGTTTGTTTCAAACTGGTCTATTTCTAATCTATAGTAATGGTTTCTTGGTCCACCGAAGCTTTGGTGGGCTAGGCGTATTCCATTGACATATACTTGCCCAACTATTTCAAAACATTTGTTGTGAGTAAGCCTGGAATGGCAGTGTTGTGTGGCTCCAAGTGTTTTCTTCTTTAGTTTCACGACTCCAGACTCTGTCATCGAAATGTTTTTCAAGGACGGGTGCTATAGACATCTTCTTCAGTATTGTTGAAGCCTGGTACATGCCAAACTGTTCGTTTAACATGGAAGCACGCTTAGTGCTTGCAGAATGACAATTATATGATTTAAATCAAATTATTCCTTATATTGCATTGTCTCCTAATTTTGATGTTTCTTATGATGCGTTTGGGTTTGATGTTTAATCGGGACTTGTGAGGACCAATTGATACAACATTGTAAATTGTGCAATTTTGTTTTCAGTTTTTCACATCGTTTAATGTTCGGAATTATCTTAGATTTGCGGGTGTTTGAACAAGCGCACATTAATGTTCAAAGGCTAGTTGATTTTATGCCATTATTGATACATGATTGGCTTAACGTGCAAACCTGTTTACATAGATTAGAAATGGAATGCTAATAATTATGGAAGAGCGGGATGTTTCCCCTTACCTTGTGTTGAGGCCACTCTTACCTGAGTAAAAATGTACCCAGATGTTTGGTGTACTTCTGTAAGTTCTGTTCGCCTCTTATTTCAACAATACAGTAAAAATGTACCCAGATGTTTTGTGTACTTCTGTAAGTTCTGTTCTCCTCTTATTTCAACAATACAGTAAAAATGTACCCAGATGTTTGGTGTAGTTGTGTAAGTTCTGTTCTCCTCTTATTTCAACAATACAGTAAAAATGTACCCAGATGTTTGGTGTACTTCTGTAAGTTCTGTTCGCCTCTTATTTCAACAATACAGTAAAAATGTACCCAGATGTTTGGTGTACTTCTGTAAGTTCTGTTCGCCTCTTATTTCAACAATACAGTAAAAAATGTACCCAGATGTTTGGTGTACTTTTGTAAGTTCTGTTCTCCTCTTATTTCAACAATACAGTACAAATGTACCCAGATGTTTGGTGTACTTTTGTAAGTTCTGTTCGCCTCTTATTTCAACAATACAGTAAAAATGTACCCAGATGTTTGGTGTACTTCTGTAAGTTCTGTTCGTCTCTTATTTCAACAATACAGCAAAAATGTACCCAGATGTTTGGTGTACTTTTGTAAGTTCTGTTCGCCTCTTATTTCAACAATACAGTAAAAATGTACCCATAGTTTGGTGTACTTCTGTAAGTTCTGTTCGCCTCTTATTTCAACAATACAGTAAATATGTACCCAGATGTTTGGTGTACTTTTGTAAGTTCTGTTCTCCTCTTATTTCAACAATACAGTAAAAATGTACCCAGATGTTTGGTGTACTTTTGTTAGTTCTGTTCGCCTCTTATTTCAACAATACAGTAAAAATGTACCCAGATGTTTGGTGTACTTCTGTAAGTTCTGTTCGCCTCTTATTTCAACAATACAGTAAAAATGTACCCAGATGTTTGGTGTAGTTCTGTAAGTTCTGTTCGCCTCTTATTTCAACAATACAGTAAAAATGTACCCAGATGTTTGGTGTACTTTTGTAAGTTCTGTTCTCCTCTTATTTCAACAATACAGTAAAAATGTACCCAGATGTTTGGTGTACTTTTGTAAGTTCTGTTCTCCTCTTATTTCAACAATACAGTAAAAATTTGGTGTACTTTTGTTAGTTTCCGTTCGCCTCTTATTTCAACAATACAGAAATGATGTTTGGTGTACTTTTGTAAGTTCTGTTCGCCTCTTATTTCAACAATACAGTAAAAATGTACCCAGATGTTTGGTGTACTTTTGTAAGTTCTGTTCTCCTCTTATTTCAACAATACAGTAAAAATGTACCCAGATGTTTGGTGTACTTTTGTAAGTTCTGTTCGCCTCTTATTTCAACAATACAGTAAAAATGTACCCAGATGTTTGGTGTACTTTTGTTAGTTCTGTTCGCCTCTTATTTCAACAATACAGTAAAAATGTACCCAGATGTTTGGTGTACTTCTGTTAGTTCTGTTCGCCTCTTATTTCAACAATACAGTAAAAATGTACCCAGATGTTTGGTGTAGTTCTGTAAGTTCTGTTCGCCTCTTATTTCAACAATACAGTAAAAATGTACCCAGACGTTTGGTGTAGTTCTGTAAGTTCTGTTCTCCTCTTATTTCAACAATACAGTAAAAATGTACCCAGATGTTTGGTGTACTTCTGTAAGTTCTGTTCGCCTCTTATTTCAACAATACAGTAGAATCTCTATACTTCGAAGTTCAAAGGACCTGATCGATATTGTCGACATAGAGAGTTCGACATAAAGATGTCTTGAATACCTGAAGAAAAATGATTCGGGAGCACGTATCATCTTCAACGTATAGAATACATATAGTTCAATAACCAAAAGTTCGAGATATAGAAACTCAATTGTAATTCAGTTCGTTCCTACATGTTGCCTTACTTTGCATTCATCCAAATGGGAAATGCAGGATAAACCTTTCCTTTGCTGCATATGTCATGAAGTACTCAGCACGCCTACTAAAGGACATTGTCCATGTAGGGTCAACGGCATGTGATAGGCATTCCAAGATATTCCAGAAACCAGTGATCCGTGTACAGAACACGCAAGTTTGCACGTGTCAATTGTGTAATTAGCGGAAAGTGGCAAGAAGGTAATATTTTTATGAGCCGATGAGTAAAGCCGAGTGTTCTCAGCCAGCTGTCTCCGGACTTTGCATAATCCCCTTAGTTCCCCCCACGGTAAATTATCAATTTGGTACTGTTAACTTCTTAATACTCCTATTGGGCTATTGACGGAGCTGCGACGTATCGTGATAAAGATGATAATTATGGTGATGCTAGAACCGCGTATTTAAGCATGCTTCAAATTGTCTTGATAGGTGCACAATAACTTCGTAATTGAAGATGAGTTATAGTTCTAGTCAAATTTATGAAAACTAATCAGATTAAAAAAAAACACCAGAAGGCTCCTCTAAGAACCAAAATATAACCAATGTACATTTTTGTGTACCTTTTCTGTACATACGTAACTTTTCTCGGAACATTGTCTTTCTAAATAGAAAATGAATTTTGGTACACACAGGTATAATCCCACAGGTATAATCCACCAGTATAATCCCAATTAATTAGTAATCAAATATTTATTATTGTATACTTGCTGCAAACTAAGATCTACGAAAATCTGAATCATGGTCACTATCCACTAGTTTATTTCATGTAGTGATCCGCTCATTAGTTATTAGCGAAAGTTGTGTGAACGACAGTTGTTTAGGCGTAGAACGTCGGCTTCTGGTACCGGGATTCCCACATACTGTATACCAATTGTAGAAATTAAAGCTGCTCGGAAGATTTTCAAAAAGGTTACACTCTTGGTACCTGGATTTGTAACTTCAATTGCTTATTGTAAAATTTGCTAGATTTTGTCTTTGAATAACAATTTAATCTTTTCCCAAACAGTACACACTAGTTGTGTTATCTCAAAACCAGTATTCAATATTCTTGTAGCAGTACTCGTTAAAAAACAACAACAACAAAAAAATGAACAACACAGAACTATTAAAACAAATAACAAACTAAAACAAGATCAGATAGAATCTTAAAAATAAATTACTAAACTTTGCTATTGTACACGACATATAATGAGTAGCAGATATATGAAACTGGACGTTGTCAGATGATGGTGCCAGTAGATTATAACACTCAGAGTATCCACGTGTTTGTATGCGTGTATTTTTCTATGGAAGATTATCAGTCTTTCTTTACGCGAGGAACATATTAACAATATTTCTAGTTTACCAGTGAATCATAACATTGTTATTCATAAACATGGATTTCCTTTTTTGAAACGCACTTTTTGTGAGGGAACACGATATTCGTATTTTCATGAATACCAGTTATCATTTATTGGTTGCTGTTCGATTTAAAATGACCTTTGTTTTTTAATACATTAAGGAGAAGTTTTCGATTGAATTTGCTTAAAAGATTATTCGTTTTCATCGTTATCAATGAATCGCAAACTACTCACAGTGACCCCCCTTTAAGGGATTGATTAATGCCACCACACACATCACATGACCATCTGCTTAGAAACGAAAACGGTAAAACTTGGATTTAAATGTTGTTTTTTTCTCAAATTTTTACCGGATAAAGTAGCTAATTCATTAATAAATTCTAATAGTGCCTTTTCGTGTTGATTTCTGACCAGCTTATTTGTTTTTTCGTTGGCAGTGAACAATTCAATAAATGGTGATCACTGTGTGATGTTTCCTTACAGTAATGTACCTCTGACATTAATGCTCGTTGTGGTTAAATATCCTGAAAAACTTTGGATAACCTCCTTGGATTAGTCATACTTGATAAACATAAATAGTTCTGGACAAATTAACCCTTCACCTTTTATAACATTTCTGGTGAATCTTGATTGAATGAATGTATGAAATTTAGTAAAATATTTAACGCACAAAGATAGATGTTTTGTTCACATAGTTCAGATGAGAATGGAAAGAGAAAAAATGTGTTAGATTCATTCTTTTGCCACCGAGGTCTTTTTTGTCATGTTTGCACGTTTAGCTAGAGTTATGGTCTAATCCAAGTCTAGAACAACACCAGCTGTCTAATATATATCTACGGTGACTTAGATAGGACATCATGGGAATGGTTTCACCTACAGACGAAATAAAGTAAACCAAAATGGCTACTTCGAAGAACGCATCATAACTACATGTATACCGTCTTCTTTTGCCAAGATGTGTTCAGATGACAGGTAATGATAATATATACAAGGGTATATAAATGTAGACGTATAAATAATCATGTGTAAGGGTAATACGGTATATAGGGTTCTACAGTAGAAATCCGGTTACTTTAAGTCGACGGACTCGCAGGTCTTTCTCGGATAAGGCATGGTTTTTAATAAAAGTCATGAAAAAAGAAGTCTTATAAATGTATTGCCTGAGTTATTCCAGCTCTGTATACACAAGACCAAACCCCTCAGTCATTTGGCTGATGAGTTTTCGTTCTAAAAATGTTTCTCTATAGGGGAATCGGTTACTTGACCAATTTAAAGCACAACCACCGACCACAAGTATCGTTATTGAAATACGCTTTCTTTACGAAATCATTGTAACAACCAGAAACTGATTATCAATTAGTATCTTATCTATCTCTTATAACAGATGCGTAAAATTGAAGTAACTATGAGTAGTTACTGATTTACAAATCGACAAGTTTTCTTGGGTCATCGCCCATTGCCGAATGTAGATTTCTTGTTTTGTCTTGGGTTCAAGTTAAACGATGGAAACTTTATTTTAGTAAACATAGGAGTTTATGCTGTTATTCTGTCATGAACTCCTTGAGTAAATCTTAGTAGAACGTAAAAGCACGATATATACCTATTCAACCAGGTCATGTCTGTGAAGCACTTACTATAGTCTTGCATTGAACCCTCGATATGTAACTCAGTTTTGCGAGCAGAGGATACACCAAACTTCCTAAAAGGTGGCGTCCGAAATGACCCCATACATCCATGCACTCAGGGATACATGGCTTGTTAACATTATGCATTCCACTACTCCATTAGTACATATACATGCCAATGCCACGTTCCTTAAGCCCCTTACCGCATATGATATTTGTTGGACCAATCCACCTTCACAGCATCAGTAAAAGACGAATGGATAGAATAAAAATAGTAAGTGTTCATTCATGATATATGTTGGGTAGAAATCATTGTGAGAAATGATTAATTGCTCTGAATGAGTTTTGTATCTATTTGACACAGTGGTTTCTCATGTTATTTTTAGCATATCCAGAAAGTGAAAAATTGTAGAGTAGTGTGCTAACTTTTCTAAAAGCATACACAATTTGATGCCCATAACTCGTGTTTTCGAATGTTCAGAATGATGGCGCACTAATTCATTTTATGCAACCAATTTCGACATTATAATGGCGTGTGCATAAGGAGGACAATTGTTGAGTCCAGACCATGTAGCATGTAGTTTCCATGATGACGTCTTTGTTAGTCTTTGATTCAACCATATCAGAACGATGTGTTGGACCACATGGCGTCTTTCACTCGACATCTAATGGAAGTTTTGCATTTAGTAATTTATATTTTGGTGTATGGTGTATTCAATTCATCTAGAAGCCTGAACGTATTCTTCCAAGTGCCGTGGTGCTGCAACGGTGAAGGGTACCAGAAATTAATCTTCTTAGGTAAATCGCATCTGTTGTTAGCCTTATAATCCCCGAAGGCGGGGACAGTGAAAAGTAACAAGACGTTCTTATATATAGCATAGCCGTGGTAGTCGTCACACTTGAAAGTCCCGGAGTTTGCACGGCACATAAGGCCTAGTAAAGGACGGGAGAGCGTGATGTTATTCAGGGAATTTATTCTGTGCGGCCTTTTGGCTTTTGTTACAGCAAACATGATGGGTAAGGCGCTTCGGGTGTTATGTGCAAGACTATAGTATGTCCTACACTAAAGTGAGGGCTTACCATAGTCTCTTACGGTAACCTTGAATTGTAATAATATTGAGATAAAAATGAGAGTATGTCCGTATTTTGTCTTTGGGAAGCCAACATTTCACACTTTTTCATAGATATTTCTTATTTAGTCTGGTCAAAGGTTCTCTGTTCTGTTTTAGGAAACGCAAACTCTTTGAAATTATAGATTAGCGGTGTAATGGTAAGCGTCGAATATCCCGTGATCAATCCCCGAAAGCTACCAATCATTATTTCTTTTTTAAAAGGCCCATTAAAGGAGATCAATGCTATATCAAACTATATCATTTGGTAAACTTTTGGTCAGATTCAAATAGCTATCACCAGAGAACACAATCAGCACAACTTAAATGTGAAAGTAAACCAAATATAACCGGGATTAGCAAGTTTTATAATTCAGATTTCCTGATCCTTCACCTCTGACCTTGACAGTTGATACACACATTTTTTAACCGATCAATCAAAATTCGTTATTTTGAATATCTATACAAACAGGTTGTTGATAAACAGGATTGGATTGGAGACAACTATATTTCAAGCTCAAAATAACTTATTTTAAATGAGTCTCATTTATAGGGTCTCAATGCATTTCTGAACTAATTCTCATGACTTTTATGAACATAATAAAAGAACTTCATATATTCTTTCAGTTATCTTTTTGTACTCCTCTTCTTTGATGTGCCTTTAAACTTTGGAGTGTTCTTTGGCAATAAACTTTTCCTAGCCCTGTGATTGTAGATTTAACAGGACGCTGAATTCAAGTTTAATATGCATAAAAGGTATCGAACACCAAATCACAAAAACACGTTTAAACCTTACTTGAATTCGTTTATTTAATCATTCTAAAAATACAGCTGTGTGGATGGATTTCCACTTACTATCGTATGGCATGCTTGTTTGTCTCAAATTAATGCGATGACTACTGTGGTTGATTAACTTATACGTAGCACCCATGTAATGGTTCCACAGTCATTCGTCCATACACTCGATCACGTAAATCACAGAGGTTTCCGAATGCTTTTCGGACACATCTGCATTTTCCGTGAGAGATGATACGCCTGCTTTTGCATGAAACAATTTTTCCTGGGGCGTAATTGTTTATAAAAGAATTTTGCGAGGTTTTATATTTCTCACAATCAGAAGATAGGTTGATACATCGGAAACGTCTCAACAAAGAATAAGGTGTATGTTTGACTCTAGTTCAGGCAACGTCCCACCGTTTTCTGCAGAACTTTAACATGTGTACTTCCTGTAAACAAAACGATACACGGCAAAGACGTCGCCGTCAGACGTCAAAGGTCTTAGATAGGCCGTGGCGTGTAACATCTCTGAACGACGTCACTTTGTTAGGATGGTGCGTTCCTTTGGAATGTACTATTCGATATTGATAGATTAAATGTAACTGAAACAAATGAGTAGGTTGTCGCTGTGCCTTGTATAAACGTGATTATTCCAAACAGGTTAACAGCTTTAAATCCAACTACAGTATAGATTTGGTCCCCGACTTTTTTGTATTCGTTTCACTAAGAAGGGAAGCGGTCCTCCTATTCATTATCGTATGGTCTTAGGGATGCTTGTTTCTTTCATTGTTGGAGAGGGGACGGGACCTTCAGCTGTTTGACCGTAGTTATAATCGGACGGCTGCTTAGTATTTTGGACGTTCGGTCGCTTTTATGTTTGACAACAATTCATGTTTAGTTTATATATCAATACACTATTTAAATTTTGAATCTATATAGTTTTCCTCTGTAAACTTCTAGTACGTGTCTGAAATAATACAGATCTACATCACACATATTCTAGCTAAACTCGACCAACGCAGAGTTACTCATTACTGTTGTTATTATATAAACGAATCACTTTATGAATAAATACACCAATCAATAAATTTAACATCTAACCATAAATAACAATCTTAAACAGTTTTTAACTTTACCTTACAAAAGAGTTATCAAATGAATCGTGGTTTTACGTTGTAATTATGACTAATGTGTAATGTATGTTTTACTTTTATTCTTGTATTAATTTCTGATCAGTTAAACTGGCAAAAAACATTCGTTTTCATTTCAAATAAAGCACAAATGGGTGGTCTTTCGGGTATCGCCGTCATATATAAAAGCTATTTTCGTTTCTAAGCAGATGACCATCATCTCTCTCACGTTTCATTTGTGGTAGCAGTGATCAATCCATTAAAGGGAGATCACTTTGGTCAGTTTTGAATTTGATGTATTGCAGGCATGGGAGGCATGGAAGACATAAACAAAGAACCTAAGATGGACAAACCTCCAAAGGACGACACCCCCATGGTTGGTGGCTCAAAAGATAGCGAATCAAAGGACACGTCTTCATCACGTGACAAAGATGTCAAACCACCACCGCCGCCACCGCCAAAACCACCAAAGCCACCTATTCACTCTGGCATAGGTAAGGCATCGTTTTTATACATTTCAAATTGGTAATTGGCAATCACACATAGGGTAGCAATTAAGCAGATTAATAAGTGAAATGTATATCCCAATTCGCTTTCGTTTATTTCACATTTATTTCACATTACTTCGTTTATTTCACATAATCAGTCGAACACAACAATGAGAAACCATAATGAACTACATGTACATGTAGTTAGATTGATTCCAAGTTCAGCGCGGGGAAATTTTATACCTAGTCGCCTGAGTACCGTTTTACTGAACATCAAAATGCTAAAGATTTGCATAAAAGTTCAAAACAGCATTCCCTCTTATTTCAATATTGGGCCAAGCAATACTGCAAAGTAAAACATCATTGAAATCGTCTCTCCGAGACGCTTCCAATGACGTATCACATTGCAATATTGTGATTTCATTTAATATACTATTCATGCGTATCTGTTTCGATTTAGGCAAATATTTTTCCTGAGTTGTTTAGTAAAACGGTACCCTGGTCTTTTATTACAGATTGTCGCACAGTTAGGTGTATGCTGCCAAAGTGTCCTGTAAAAATCACTTTTATACCGAAAGGACAATGTTGTCCAATATGTCCACCGGAAGTACCTAAAGGTTTGTGACCTTGACCTTGACGTTTTAATTGATATTACATCACGTGATACTGTTGAACTATTTCGTGATTGTATTCTATGTTTGAATCGATAGAATGACTGGTTTTACCCGGTATGAATATCGAAACAATACTCATTGTGAAAATATGAACACTAAACGAATTGTTGGTTTCAAATAAATACGCATTATTGGTGTAAACTATTCATCAACATGCAAAACGGAAAGTAAAATCGCGAATGAAACTGGTCTATTACGTTACATATGAACGAACTACAGAAACACTTTAACGAAAAGAGGTAGTTAATATGGAAATGGTTTATTTGCATTAAACACCAAAACTTAAATAAGTTCACATAGTATGAGAATCAGATGATCTATATATTCTGGAACAATTTTGTCACAGATTCTACGTTTCACTCAACACTATTCATCAAGACTACTTCCTGTGCAACTTTTACCGACGACGAGAAACGAACTCTATATTTTTCTAGAATTTCTTGTGTCAAGCGGGCTTCTTGGAAGAAGTGTGATTCCATCTATATACAATAATTGTCTCATTGAATGACAGATGGTCTCAAAAACGAACGACGAAATAGATCTTATTAAAAGAATGGCAGTGCTTCCCACTTGTTTACATTACAAAGTTTTTGAAAAGAAAATCAAGAAAAATTCGCAAATAGTAAACAGTCTTATCTATCAAACATTTTTAGTGTCTTTTTCGCTTTATATATCTGTGGTTGACTTCTTAACATTATGCCTTAAAGCACTTTCTGAAATTATTTTCAAACAACAAGTATTGCTTCACTAAAGACGTGCTTGTTTTCTATAGTCTTCGATTGACAAAAGTTGCAGACGACAGCTAAATGTCAAAGACGAATTCATGTTCAATTATCTTAATTTTCTTATTGGTTCTGTTATCCTCACATCCTGAAAGGGTAGAAAATTAACGGTATCTGACTAATTAAGGCACTGCTCATGACTAACTGTCTGGTTCTAGGCATTGACTGTGCAGCGGTGTCGTGTTTAAGACCAAATTGTCCAAATCCGGTAACACGGAAGGGTTCCTGCTGTCCGATCTGTCCAAGTACGCCCTTACCTCATACATATACATTCTAACTACAGCTACACTCCGCGTAGGAATAGGAATACATAACCAACCCACATGAAAACAGCACCAGACGTGAAATCTGGCTATTTCTTTCTAATTAAAGAGGAAACTTTTTTATCATTCTGTCGAGAAAGAATATGTATTACGTAGATACATATGAAATAAAGTTTTAGTTTGTTAAACG
Source organism: Cerastoderma edule (assembly GCA_947846245.1). Taxonomy (NCBI): domain Eukaryota; kingdom Metazoa; phylum Mollusca; class Bivalvia; order Cardiida; family Cardiidae; genus Cerastoderma; species Cerastoderma edule. The sequence continues at coordinate 31,890,371 of OX401413.1, read as the reverse complement.
GTAGAACGCAGATGTACAAAGTATGAATACATACAGAGATATCTTGTCACATCGGAATGAGTACCTGACTATTACAATTTTAAGAGATGGTGAAAACAGAAGGACATATGGTATGAACGAAAATATCTCTTCTGTCAAATTACGTGAGCTGAGAAAAATATTTACTTCTAAATCATCGGTAACCTTTTGTTCTTTTGTAGATGCTATTCAGATTTTCCGGTATGTGTATAAATGTTTCGATATCTATAGATACCTACACCGTATATCACATCAATAAGAATACACTTGCAGGACCGACAAGATGCTCAACAAGATCTAGATTCTACGGATTATGGACATAACCGAGGAATTACAAAGGGTATAATTTGAGTATTCGCGGTCAAATTCCACTCATGTTTTATTTCCAGAGAAAGACGGATTCTGTCCCCCTGTAACTGGTCCTGGAATCTGCGTTGAGATGTGTTCAAGTGATATGTCTTGTAAAGGGGCCAAGAAATGCTGCTCAAATGGGTGTGGTCATACATGTCAAGATCCGGAACCTGGTAAGTAAAGACGTGAGAAGTCTAAGTAAGGGGTGTTATGTGATATTTTACATGATGTTGAAAGGTGCATGTTTACAGATGTAAGAAAAATTGGAAGTTACAAATTGATTTCTTTGAACTGCATAATAGCTGTGTTGCTATACTATACACAATTAAGAATAGTCACTGGAAGCAAGCTTAGATATTCTTTTTCAGTCTATAAAGTGTGTATACAGCGAATTGACATGTATTTTAACCCGACAGCGTGACATCGCTTTTAGGATTTTCCAAAATTAAACTGTCCATACTTAGATCAATCGACGCTTCCTGAATTCGTTAAGCTAATTTCGTAATTTAACATTACCGATAGGTCTTTGCTGCTGTACTTAAATTCTTAAATTCACAAGTGTTTATGGCATGCTTGGATAGAACCTGGCTATTAATATCACCTGTATATATGTATTCATGATATTATAATCACATTTAATGTATAAAGTCTTCCTCAAATCTGTCAACACGATGACATTATTTCATTTTAAGTCTAAAGTTGTGTTCTTGATTCCAAACGTGACCTAAACTGAATCGTATTTCCGAATGATATAAATGTTTAAACGATAAATTAATATCATACATATTTTTATTTCATTCCGTGTTCTAAAAAGTACGTCGTTTTACTTGTGTCACAATATTAAAACGTTTATCTGTGGAAAGTCAGTAAAATGTACGTAAACGTTCTCGTTCTTTATTACAGAGGCTTTGCCGCCGACTGAAGGTAAGCTGTTACTAATCGCATACTAAGCCTTATTTACATCTACAACAACTACGGGTTTCTTCCAATAAACAGATTGGTGGTTAACCCTTGTAGTGCTGGAACCGACTTCATGCTTATGCAAACAGGTTAGATCCATGCCAGCCGCCAAGTAAATTGGCGGCTGGCCTGTGATCTAACCTGTTTGCTACTCTGATTATCATTCTTCAACAAAATTGAGCGGTATTTAAGGTTATAGAAAGATGACGACACAAAATATGTTTGAGAACATTACCTAGCATTCAAAGGGTTCATGTGTGATACTAGGGATGGTTCCTTACGGTTGTATAAGATAAACGATAGTAATTCACTGAGTCATCGGGGCCTGTTTCCTCTTTGCCTTGCATCGTATGAAAATAGGATTATTATACTTTCGAATCCATTTCCCTATGTGGCAATTTAGACTGGTAAAAATTAATAGCATAAACAAATGAGTGTCATAACGCATTTACACTACTGTAATTTTTCTTATAGTAGAAACCATTTTACATGAGTTACAAACAATTGGTCCTTTTTTTAAGGTAATGCTTTTTCTCAAGGAGCGTTAAGGTCAAACCATAAAAGAGGCCTTAGCTTTCCTAACAACTTTGAACGAATTCGTAATGTTTAAAGTGGAATTCGTTTGTGATTAGTTTTTTTTCTCAGTCATTTCAATGTTTATCGGCGCGTTACGCCAGTTTCTGTGAACAAGACGTCATTTGCAAAATTCAAAACACCTTTAACAAGGTCAGGAAAGTGTCGTGTTTCTTTACAAGTACCCTTTTAAATGCCCACTGTATGAATAAACCAGCAAACAGTCCACTGCATGTGGTAAATAGCCATGGCGGTAAGCATAATGTTTGTTCAAACAGCGATATAGACATGGAGGCGTATCGAAGTTCTATATGTAATATTTCAATATATATATATTGGCTTCACGCTCTTTGTTATAGGGGTTCAAGCATAGGTAAATAAGCTGTTAACCTTTTCTATGCAACGTATATATAAAACCGTTAGAGACCAAGGTATCGTTTAATTCAACATATCATGCTTGCGTAAGCTCGAAACAAAGTTCCGGCTTACGTCGATATTGTGATAAACAATACCGTACAGTAGCACACCATTTGAATCGTCTGTTGTTCTGAGACACTTTAAATGTAAAATGACAACATAGTAATTATATATAGGCTACTATACATGTATATCAGTTTTGACTTACAAGTAGTGGTGAAATCTGATTTAGATTTACTTGTCCGTAAAATGCACATAGTTTTCTTACCTTGTCCGTATAACGGTTATATCGTAAAATTCAGTTTGCATTCACTTTTTGATAAGCTCGGAAAAACAAACAATTCATGTTTCACCCCTACTTTGGCAAATATTTTACTCAAGTTGTTAAGTAAACAGTACTCTGTGGTTAAATGATTGAAAACCAAACGTAATGCCCATATATACTATGGTTCGAGCTCATGCTAGGGGACTATGATTGTTATAGAGTAAATCAGGATTTGCTTTCGGGATATCCTAAATCCGTTGAACACAGTTAATGGGTGATATTTTTTATCGTTTCAGCACCTGTTCCACGAAGTGAGTATTATCTATAATAATCATTTCAATTAATTGAATTTCGAGTAAATTGGCGGCTGATCTAATCTGTTTACAACTTTGAACGTCTTTTCTCATCAAAATTAAGCAAATATCTAAGGTTTTGAAAAGCAGAATACACAAAATTCTTTTTTTTTAGAAAATTACTTAGCATTCTAAGAATTAAAGTACAAGTCAACAGTAATAAGTGTGAAATCTAGAGTATCTCAAGTATCGTTTCTAAAATCAAAACGAAATAAAGACAATAGCTTTTTGAACTTTTCACAAGCCTAACTCACGTGAGAAATCGAAAAGACTAGTTGGTGGTTTATGAATAAACGTGTTAGTCGAAAATATCACAGCGGATAGAGGCAAACTTGATACACTTTGTACTCTTGAGGACTGATATCAAAGTACATACAGCTTAACACAACATCAGTCTCTTACATTTCATTTAAACATCTAAATGATAGATTGTTATGGATCCAAACTTACATCAAATGTCAAAAATCCAATTAAAGAACGATTAATGCATTGTCTTTACTAGGAATTTATAGACATAAATGTGACTTCTTTAATAATGAAGTATAAATGGAGCAATGGTTCTATATTACACCCTTTTCTTCGCATAAGCGCATACATGCACTGTTAGTCGACGATACGATTAAGTAAATATTTTTTAGAAATAATTCATAAATGGTCAGATCACACATCGAAGCTATTCTAGTTCTGATACACTAATCTCCGAATTACAGTTGCATGCGGAGATACGGACTACGACCCGACACAGAGCCTCTGTTGTGAGGGTAACGTTCGAGACAGAGAGGGTAATGTACCAAGATGCTGCGGAAAATTCAGCTACGACGCTTCCGTTAACATGTGCTGTTTACGTCGAGTCCAACCAAGAAACGGTACCCTGTCGAAATGTTGCGGCAACCACGCCTACGACGCCTCGAATGCCATGTGTTGCAGGGGTGTTGTCGTTGGGAAGCAGGGCGAACTTCCGCATTGCTGCGGTAAACAAGGATTCGATGCGGCCGACCAGATATGTTGTAGGGGTAACGTACAGAACAAGGAGGGCAGGCTGCCCCGATGTTGCGCCGAGAACGTTTACGATGCTTCCAGGACCGTATGTTGTCGGGGTGTCCTTCAGGGACGTGTCAGCGCCGTGTCTAAGTGCTGTGGAAACGAGACGTACAACCCAGCCAAGCAAATGTGCTGCCGCGGTGTGGTGCAGAGGAAGCGAGGCGATAAGCCCATGTGTTGCGCCAACAAGGGGTACGATGCCGTGAAGAAAATCTGCTGTCGAGGAGAACTCTTCCCGAGGGTGGATGGTGACACGAAATGCTGCGGTAATAAGTCCTACGCCCAGTGTAAATTCATGTGCTGCAAGGGAAATATAGAGAAGAAGAGGGGTATGTTGCCGAAATGCTGTAACGGGACTGGGTACGATGCAACGACCTCCCTATGCTGTAAGGGTAAGCTATTTAAAAGAAAGGGACTCAAGCCAAGGTGTTGCGGTGACAGACTAATCGACGAAGCGAAGACGCTGTGTTGTCTCGGGAAAGTTCGCCCAATGATAGGTACCAACTCAAAGTGCTGCGGTGAAAGGCGCTTTGATTCGATAACACAGATCTGCTGTAACGGTACTGTCAGGGCAAAGAAGGGAGAAAAGCCGATGTGCTGCGGGAAAAGGGCATATGATGGTACCACCCACGTCTGTTGTGACGGCAAACTGAGAGAGAGCGACGGAGCCAGACCGAAATGTTGCGGGAAAAAGGTATACGACAAGGCATTCCAACTGTGCTGCAACAACCGAGTGAGGAACAAGAAGGGGACCGTGTCGAAATGTTGCGGAAATGATGCGTACGACGTCGTCCACTATCAATGCTGTAGTAACAAGGTCGTTAAACGAAAGGGCGCACAGCCACTCTGTTGCGGACGGAAGGCGTATGACGAGTCTAAAATGATGTGCTGCGATGGAAGTCTCAAGAGCATAAAGAACTACATCGCCCCCATGTGCTGTGCGAAGGTTCTTATTGATGAGGTCTTCAAACTGTGCTGTAACAACGTCACAGTCAAGAGAAAGACGAATACATCCGCTTGTTGCGGGCCGGACCAATATGATGAAACCACGGAAATCTGTTGCGATGGGGTCGTTAATCCACAGCAAGGTTCGAAACCCGAGTGCTGTGGTGTTCGGTCGTATGACGCTGCCGCGGAGATGTGTTGTATGGGAAAGGTCCAGCCGAGGCTCGGCAAACAGCCCTTATGTTGCGGCACGAAATCATACGACGCAGTTACGCATCTGTGTTGCGGAGACAACATCCAGCCAAGGTACGGTAACGAACCAGGTTGTTGTGCCTTCACCAGCTACGATGCGACTACCCACTGCTGCTGCATCGATACCGTTGTTGATAAACGCGGGAAACAGAACCCATCATGCTGTCGAAGGCAGATCTATGACACCGTCGACTCAATCTGCTGCCGTGGAGATCTGTTCCCGAGAATGGGTCTCGAACCCAAATGTTGCGCTGACCAGGACTACGATGCCGCCTACATGATCTGCTGTTCAGGGTTCCTCTTCAACCGAACAGGCTCGGACCCAGCTTGCTGTGATGGGAACCTGTTTGACCAGGCAACACACGTATGCTGTAACGGTATGATAAAGGTGAAGGTCGCTGTGAATACTCAATGCTGCGGACCCCAGCCATATGACGGCGACACTCAGATCTGCTGTAACGGTAATGTCCAGAAGCTCAGAGGCCCTAACACGGGATGTTGCGTGTGCGAGTCTTTCGACGCTGATTCGTCCATGTGCTGTAGCGGCGTGATCCGTCGGATATCCGGGAAGATTCCCCGCTGTTGCTCTACCAAAGCTTATGATGCCGCCATCTTTGAATGCTGTAATGGTATCCTGAAGAAGAGACCAGCCGCCTAAAATTGCCTCGAATATAAACAACAAATTGATGTTAGACGTTATACTGAACCTCCTATGTAAGGTGTAGTTCTGGATCAGCTCTTGTCATTGGCACTGGCTGATCATGGATGACGCCTTTTGCCCTCTTTAGCAACATTTTCTTCCTTGTCATATCGCATCATGCTATACCATTTACGACGTTTTTCCATTTAGTTCTTTGGTAGTTTCAGAAGTTCTTTCTAATACATAGCACAATATAAACTAGACCGAAACAAACCTTTTTTGAAATAAAACTGAAAGGGCTATTAGAGTAAATCTTTGAAAGTATCAATGTTGTGTCATGGCGAAAGGACATTTAAATAAATCGAAGGCTGTGTAAAACAAACAACCATGTCTCTGTTCTTGTCCATATTATCTGATATCAACTTTATGCAATGGTGATGTTTCATGTAATCGAAGTAAAGAAAATGGCATTATTAAATTCATCTTTGTTTTTCTTTTTTAGTGCGCGACACAATATTCACTGTTTGCCATGTTCATATGTGGTTACTTAGTTGTTACTACGCACAAAGCATCAAAATATACTCATAAAAAGGCTACTGAAAGAATACGTTAGGCGTCCAAATGTTGTTATTGTGTGGATCTATGTTTGTCGCAATAGTTAAGCATTTATGCAAATTCTGAAATTAATAGTACGAGTGCACGGGTATTTCGTTTCTATTTTGTTTTAAAGTCAAATCATAATGATTACCTACAATTATGGATAAAGCCTTCATATAACCTCACTTTGACGCATCTACCTGAAGAGTCTTGAGAAAATGCGTTGCTCTATTAGGCAGCGTCTCCTATGGTTCCTTCAAAAACGTCAATACAAATCACGAATTCATTCTTTATTTTGGTGGTCTACTGTTCTTTTTTTGTTTTGAGTTGTCGAAATTAAAAGCAACGTTAAACGACTGGAGGATAATATACAATAAAAAAAAATAGAAGAAATAATTGTGACGATGATACTTGAGCTGCTGGTGTGCAGCAACAATTCTCTATTCAATTAAATTTAAATTGGAAAACAATCATACTTCCTCTAGGCGTTGGTGGAAGGCCAGAGGGCGGGGGCAAATGCTATGGGGTGATAAAATGAACTAAATTGTAGTAACTCTTTTTTAATGTTTATTTAGAAAAGTTAACAAGAAGATAGAAATGTGAACAAAACAACGATTATTTGAAACATAAACAACTGATGCAAATAGTGAAACGTAAGAATTGAAACTTTAACCAAAGTTTCGTAAGGAAAATGTCTCGATTAAAAATTATGTTGATTAATTGAGAAATCTTTAACCAGGCCCCCTTCTACTAATGCATTCAAATGACTTCGCAGCAAGCAACAATTTCATTTTATTGAATGCAAAGAAGTGTTTAAATGAAACTTCAAATATACTAGACTAAGGTCATAACAAATAAACCCTTTTGTTATGGTAGGTTCATATTGACATATTCTTATTCGACTGTGTTAAATGAGTATGTTATGAATAACAGCTGGTTGCATCTGCTATTTCCACATACAATACATGCTCGGTAAAAAGCTCAGATTGAAAGGTCTATTTCTGTTTCAATGATACCAGCATTTTTTGTTTATGCGAAGACGAAACTGAATGATAGGTTTCATACTTGCATTGAATCCCTATCGACCAGCTTCTAACTTTATTTAAACCTTAGAATATTGAGTAATATTCATAAGATATATTTTTGCGTCGTCTGTTTTCCAAAGACCTTAAATATCTGCCTAACTTTGTTGAAGAAAGATACTCAAAGTAGCAAAGAGGTTAGAGCGCAGGACAGCCGCCAAGTAAATTGGTAAATTTACGTGGCGGCTGGCCTGGATATAACCTGTTTGCAAAAGCATGAAGTCGGTCTCAGCAAAATATGGGTTAATTTTGGTTTCAAATAGTTCACTGACTTTGCACCTCTTTAAACCTTTAAAAGTTTGATGACAAAATCGTGTAGAAAAAGCACGCATTGATCATAGACGTATACAATAATCGAATTGTAGATAGAGAGATATTTCCACAAATTTATCAAAGACATATACGTTAAATCATGTACATGTATAGAATTGGATTTGGGTTTAATACAATTTTCACAATAATTTAAGTTAGTTTGCGTCGGTCAGAGCTCTATCCATGCTTCTGGTATTTCCTCACAAGTATAATAAAATAATCCTCCCTCAATTCTTACTGTTTTCCCATTTAAACATATTATATCAATGGTAAAATACGAATTCATTATGTCCCATTGATTTCATTAACCATATAAACTGGTATTTGCCGGACCGGTTTTGAAATATCAATACTACGTGACTACTGTGCATTCTGACAGGCGTTCTGACAGACGGACACATGGTACCACACATTTCTATGATGTTTGACGCAGTGTAATATTTGCTTCAGTTACATAACGAATTTCCTGTGATTTACCATTATCAGGCATGTAATCTGAAATGTCCGTGCAAATGACTTCTTCATAGTGTAACAATTGCAATCTAGAATGTCATATACAGCAATGAATTATTAAAAACGCAAATATGAGTATATGTCTATCAATTACCTGAATCATATATTTTTCTTATAAAAACACACTTTCCAAAGACGTACAGCAGAATCAAGAAATCATTGTGACAAAGGTAGAAATCGCCTTCTGACACTCTTCTTAATATCACAAAGGTATCATAACAGTGTTAAACCTGTTGACTGTAATTGTCGTCTGTACGTATTTTCAAATTAGACCAGATCATAAATACCAGAATAAAGAGCATATTATGTCTGTTTAAGGATATACATTTTGGGCTTATAAAGCTTAAATGGCGCGAACAATTGGTCTCAATTTACAAAAAAAATGCAGAACTTGTCCGAAGGTCTCTTTTGAATCATTTAAAAAAGTTTTTCATAGGCGCCAACTAAAAGAGGAAGCAGAAAACGATCAAAATATAATCACATTCAAAGATAATCCGAAGATAGGACAGAGATTTTGTTGAAAAAGGTAAAAAATTGCTCACAAATATTTTCTGTCTTTCCCAACATTTTTTTCTACCCTACGTATTATTCCTTGGGAGAGCCTTACAAACTCATTGTGTATTCAATTATTAACTGCAGAATCCTTTGGAGAGTGGTGCCTAGTCATGTATCATTTCTTTAAAGATCTTAACACGCCAATCCTGTCCACCATTATAACAATATACAAGATATCGGAATATTCAATTCGACGGAGGTGGCATAGAATCTGTGAAGTCCCGAATTTTCGGGGGCGTCCCATGTACCACGGAATGATATTCAGGAGGAGGCGGTATCGGCTTTGCATCTGAGTAAGGGGGCGGAGCAATTGTCATTGAATAGGGCGGAGGCATCGGCGCAGTCGGGTTCATGGGCGGAGCTAAACCCTGGGCTGCCGGGATGTTGTAGACTGGTCCATACTGGCCCGGTAATGGCGGCGGATATGACGGGTTCAAGGTCACAATGTTCGTGGGTGGTACCCCGTGTTGTGGTTGTACTCTGGGTCGAAGTCTGGGCCCTTCAGCTTGGAGTACAGAAAACAGTTTAATCATTCGACGTCCATTTCCGTCTTAAGGGAAATGAATATTTATACCCTTCCCGTAAAGTGTTTTTTTTTACTAAAACTGATACAAACTGAAATCAACAGCTAATGGTTGTCATAAGGAATGAAACAATTGCATTGTATTTCCCTTTTGAGCATTGAGCATATAACCATTATGGCGAATGGGCAAATATTCAATAAGATCGACGACTTTCATTGATTGCACACTGTGTTATTGTGAGAGCACAATGGTTGGAAAACAGCTTAATAAAGAAGTCTTATTGTTTTGATCGTAGAGATGTCGCGAAATATCTGAAAACCTGTTAAAATGTGTAAAACACTAACAATAGACAAATGAGTTTATTCCACTAGTTTCTTAATTTACGTATGAAATAGGAAATTAGTGTGTTCTTACAAATAAACGATTCACGCTATGAAAAATTTCTTGTTTTTAGACCAAAATAGTGATAGCGTTTTTGATTTTCGTTTTTTTCTCTCAAATTTGAGACAAGCTGATATCAAACATGTGTACAAAGTACCAAAAGTTGTCATTCTATATCAATTTCGTTATTGTTTCTAACGAAAGTGAAGCAGCAATTTTCTCGATGCAGGTGGTCTGTCGCAGTATACAATAAAATATGGCTTTAAATTTCGTGTAACCCTTATAGTGCTTGAACCGACTTCATTCTTTTGCAAACAGGTTAGATCCAGGCCAGTCGCCAAGTAAATTGGCGACTGTCCTGAGATCTAACCTGTTTGCTACTATGACTATCTTTCCTCATCAAAATCAAGCAAGTTATAAGTTTTCAAAACCAAAAGAATTTAAGGTTTTTGGAAAGCAGACGACATAAAACCTTTAGAAATTTACCCAGAATTCTAAGGGTTAAGAGTCATGTCCTCGTTGTAAATGTTATCTCGTCAACGTTCGGTGCAGATACTGGTTATGTTTTCAGAAACCATTCGGAAACCATCAGTCTTAGTTGTGGTGTAATGTTTCAATTAATCCTATACAAATGAGTCTTTTCTGAAATGTCGTAAATATCCGACATTAACCAGTTACCTCTTCTGTCGTTATTCGCTGGGCGTGTCCGGAAGCCAAACCGCGTGACAAACGTTCTGGTTGTTCCGCCTCCTTGTGCCATGCGTCTCTTTGATTTCTTCTTCCGGTAACAGCAATAGACGGCTGAAATAATGGCTGCTAGTACTAAGGCGCCACCTGGAAAGGACGATCTTGTTACATTTCCAAGGCCTAATAATGCCAAATGTATCAATATTTCATCTTTACGTTTATGGTGATTTACAAACAAATCAATGGCTAATTGCAATGCTAGAGGAATTGCGCCATGTTGTTTTCAGAGAGTCGATATAACAAAACATAAGATACGCTTCATTTCTATTTATATAAGTAAATGCATTTTAAGAAGTTCTAGTCTGGTTATGTTTTGCAACACCATGAACAAAATTGACTCATTTATGGCACGATGCTGTTAGCTCTCAATTAGCCCTCAAAACGAATGGACACAAAAGGTTGGGACATCGCTCATTTAAGTAGGACAAAAATGATACTTTTCATGGACCGAAAGCAAGATGCAACAAATATGATATCATGTCATAAGAGCCTTATATCAAAGACACTTATACACTGCATAATTCTTTATTTCTCGTCCAAATGCTTTGCTGTAGGTAACCATTTTGATCGTATTGCTGTTTTACTGGAAATGCCTAAATTATGATTTTGCAGAAAGATTTTGAGAAACTGCATTCAACATAGGTTCTAAGCAATGGTCACTTTGTCTCTAATCGGGATTGACCAATCGAAAAATTCTAGCCCCGTCGTTTACCTGAGATGCACAATAGGAGCTATTAAAAGCATTGCCTGCGGGCATTTGTTGGTCGTATGTGTGTATGGTCTTTCAGTGGTTGAACCATTATGGATCTTCATTTTAGTCTTAGGCCACAATGGTCTTTACCCATTACAAAACAATGTGCTATTCTCGTTCTTTGTTAGTGTCGTTTGATGGTATTTTCAATTAAAAAAAGATCCAAAATTATTGGAGTTGGTCAGCCGAAGCGCAAATACGTGTCGAGCAATGTCACCTTTGATCAAATCTATTTATCCCACTACAAATATTTCAAAGAAAGCATTATTTCTTCATACTTTAAAAATATCATGAAACATGTCCATTTGAAAAAGTCGCAAAACGTTGTACGAGGGATACGGGTAACAAAGCGGAAGTCCATGGAGTATCAATAGAAGGGAGTGGTGGAACACACTCGAGGAGTTACGTAGTTCCCGCCAAAATGTCTGTCACCCGCTAATACACTGTTCCAATTAAACATACACCAATATTTAACATTCAACAACCTAAATCCCTTGTTTCCGCATTAGCCTCGATTTTATCTACGCACCCAACAACCTCTATTTATCATGTTTCCCTTTCTGACCTAACAATTGACCCTCTATATCGATCACAAAGTGTATTATAGAGAGACCGTATGGTATGTTCGATTTCTATTATAAATAAACAAAATGAACAGTACGCCAAGTCTAGTTAACAAGTGTTGCAATTGAGTAACTTATGATTGTAAGGAAGCAGTTTAACGACGAGAAAATGGTTAAACGGAAGACCAGTCACCATCAACCAAGTATTAACATTGTGACACCAGTCTTCCCATTGTCAGGACTGTGGAAGAGAATACAAGTCTAGTATAGGACTCTACAGCCACGGAAGCCGAGGTTTATCCTCTGACGACACTAATCCATAGCCTTTAAGACTGAAGGAAGACAACACATGAACGAATAAGGGTTCAATGTCCCTCGACAAAATATCAGTACAATAAATGATTACATGAGTAAAAATCAAAATGGAAAAAGATATATAATAACATGAATAAAAGAATGATATTTCGAGACCTTCAGTAGCGCATTGTGGAAGTTTTACGCAGGGTTCATGACCCCAGCTTAGATGGAGTGGTGCAATTTATCGGCAAGGTTCCGTAGTAACCCGCCAAGATATGTCATGCGTATTTCACGACATACTATCATGTTTGACACAACGTCAACAGAACACGTTAATCCATTAACAAACAATAACGACATTTTACCGCTTTGGTGCAGGTGGCTCTGGAAAATACTGTGGGAAAGGGAGGAATTGTTCGTGACGACAGTTGAATATTTGGCGTTTGGTTAAACATATAAACATTAGACTCGTTTAGCCATTTCTGTTTTTAGTAGAATGCAAGTCGTACCAAATAGAACACTTTCCTCGAAATAAGACCCAATTTGGTCTGCCATGGTTCGTGTTTTCTTTATCAAGTTAGGTTATTTTTTGTGTGTTAGCATTGCCTCAATATCAACTACTATATGATCTATGCCTTGCTAGTAATGTTTTGGGAAGATCGCAAGCTCAACCTCTGGTTAGAAATGGAACTAGCTGGTTAAGACCATCCACTGTTTATTATTCAGTCGGGAAACTATCGCTCATGCAAACTCAATTAATTTCATATTGGAATGTTGGTTGGCAATGATAGAATACGAGTACGAATACTTTATCACATTACCAAACATAAACGACAATTAACCAGTTTGTTGCAGACGGCTCTGGAAAACAATGTTGATGCGCAATCTCAATGAGCAATTTCTCCTTTCCCCACAATGTTTTCTGCCATATCAGAATATCATTTTTCAATGCCATCACATTTTGAAATGTCGTCTGCAAACTGTTTCAATTTGGGACAGTCGAACATCCGTTTCCGTTTGGTAAAGTGTTAAATTCAGGCATAAACTTACAAAGTTTCTGGTCATTACAATTTGCAAACAAACTTAATAACATAACACGGTCGAAACGAAAGAGGTATTATGATTTATAACGACTAACATACAGATTGTTCGGTATCAAAATCTGCCATCATTGAAAGTGCACACTGAAGGCTTGTCTATGTTAGAAAGAATACGGTTCGTGTTCTCATGGCGTATTAGTGTACAGGCAGAAAGTACTGCAGAGCGTACGTAATTGTATATTGATTCTTTACCCTTTGGCAAACTGCAATGGATTGGTGTTATCATAATAACCATGCCACGTTAAGGTGGAATTTCAATAGCTTCAGCACACTGTATTTAAACGATTTTTCGGTAAAATCTACATGTAAGGTACTCAATCAATTCATCTTGTCGTCACGATTCTTAACAGTACAGAGAATTGACGCCTAACCCTTTACCAAACGCCAATTTTTTCGACTGTCCCAAATTGAAAGAGTTCGCAGATGACATTTCAAAATGTGATGAACTTGAAAATTAATCTTCTGATAGGGCACAAAACATTGTGGGAAAAGGAGAAATTGCTCGTTAAGAGCAATTTCTTCTTTTCCCACAATGTTTTCCAGAGCCGTCTGCAACAAACTCGTCAAATGGCGTTATTGTTTGGTAATGGGTAAAAGAAGCAATAAAGGGATGATTTGAATCCTGAATCATGATTTGAAAATGCTGTCATGCAAGATAACCGTCACTCGTGTCCCAAGGGTGGCATATAGCGTCACAGAGCATTGTCTCAATGGAAGGTACATGTTCCGATTCCGCTTTGTACATCAAGGGCAACAGTTCATGTAATCATTATCTCGTAATTAGAGCAGAATAGAACAGGTTTTAATTTATATTTGTACAAAATGCGCCGTGCCCACGTTACCAAACAATAACGATATTTGACCAGTTTTTTTGCAGACGACTCTGGAGTACATTGTGGGAAAAGGAGAAATTGCTCTTAACGATTATTTTTAAATTTCATGACATTTTGAAATTTTGTCTGCAAACTCTTTGAATTTGGGACAGACGCAAATTCGGCGTTTGGAAGAGGTGACAAACACAAACTGACTGTTTGAGATAATGCTAGTATATACACTTATTTTGTTTTCATTTGGTGTAAATACAAAAGGTTACAAATCAACATCTTCATAAAAAGTCTTAATGAAAAGAGCTTTGCCTTGATTTAAACATAGTTTAATATTATTCGTTTGATCGAAACAATTATTACCCATTTTCGATTGGCTATCACAATTACCCAGAATGATGTCGAGGGAAGCCATTTCAATCATTTTCTTACTTCGTTAACTGTTTGTGCAGGAAGAAGCCTTTAGTTTTTAAATCAAGGAAAGAAATGAGAGAATGGGAAAGCGACAGTGTTTGTTGTCGAAGTTTAAAACGGGATTGGTAAAACATCGGTAAACAACGATCAGAATACCTATTTGTTACGAGAAGACAATATTACAACTTTGAGCAGAGGTACAGCTTTACATGCAAACAAAAGGTCGATATAGTCTGATCTATTTCGTGAAAACCGATGCATTAAGGGAATAGAGCCATCCTGGTTAGAGGTTTCCAGAACATTGGTACAATCTATAAAACAGTCGAAATACTATTACACGACAGAAGCACAATACAGCCATAACTCGAATTTCATGTCATTTCATTGGTCAAGACGCGTCACATGTCTAAAAAAAACCTCTAGAGGGTTAGTAAGAAAGATTAGGAGGTCACCATGTGAAGCGTCGTGACCAATGAAATAGCAAGAACAAAATGACGTCAGTGTGTCCATAATACCGATTCGATACAATCTGAACTAATCGGGTTTATCCAATAGAAAACACATCTGAAATAATAGGGATGACGCCATATTGCTTCCCGCGAGAATGGCGTCACTTTCTTTCGTTTCTAAAAATAGATCTTGAATGTAAAATCAAAAAAGTCGTTAAATTTGATTGAGGAAACAAGTATACATGTCACAACAACAAGTTCGCCATTTGGTATGAGTTACTGATAAACAATGATTTAACATGATGTCCAACACTTCCATAGACATTGAACTACTTAACGTGCACGCTTAGAAAATGTGTTAATTGGCGGATGCCGATTTACCCGAAAAATTGTAACCCTACACTTATATCCGAGGTGTATTTCACAGCTTACGGAAATACCCGAGTAGTTCCGATTGGATTCGATAATTTTGGGGTATGTCAGCCAATGTATTATTCATAGAAAGACGTTCTTTCGAAAAGTGTTCAAGTTCTGTCAGTTATTTAGACATGTCGAATACATTTCCATATTTAGAATTGGGTTAATACACAACATGTATGAAAACATAATCATCAAACAACATGGAAACCATGGTAACCATGGCATCAATGCATTATTTCTGCATCAAGCAGCATTTGTTTGCATGTTTTATATTTTTTTAAGTATAAAGAGAAAGTACTTGAACATTAAACACCTCCTACCATTTTCTTTTTTCCAGGCTGTGTGTCTGAATCCCCAGCCATTATGAATATATATTTGTTTAGCTATCTGATAAGGTGCTCATAACGTTACCTTGAATAGTTTCAGTGCTATATCTATTTTATTAGAATACCAGCTGTTTCGCCCTGACTTCGTAAGCCAGAAGCAGACGGAATAAAATATGTAAATCTGATTTAGGGATTATGTGTTTCGTTTCTCGTGATAAAAGGCGTACAAGGAAGGCTCGTGAATATCTGTATTCATACAGTTGCAGTACACTATTTATGAAAACATTATGAAAATAGAAGAATAATT
This sequence comes from Cerastoderma edule, assembly GCA_947846245.1. Classification (NCBI taxonomy): domain Eukaryota; kingdom Metazoa; phylum Mollusca; class Bivalvia; order Cardiida; family Cardiidae; genus Cerastoderma; species Cerastoderma edule. Next base: position 31,874,394 of record OX401413.1, on the reverse strand, counting down.
TGCACATAAGATACAATATCTCATTTCTACTCAATGATTTATAACAATTGCAAAAGAAAAATATAAAACTGCAGAGACAATGCATTACTTTCTTACTTGAAAATTGATCTTGTTGTTGTCTTAAAATTGGACCAACCACGAACAACTTATAGGTGAAAAGGTTAATAAAAATGATACAGACTAATCAGCCTGAGAATCATATGACCAATGTTTACGATCTTAAATCGGAACAAGATGGCCACGCCACAAGTATTTTTGCTTTTGTAATCTTCTTGTGCCAACGATAGCCACATTAATTACTAAACACGAGTTGATCACCAACTCTCCAGTTCTGGTGCTATATGAATACCTCATGCAAGGTACACAATGTGGCTATCATTGGTAAAAGCAGTTGGAAGAAAAAGCAAAAATACCTGTTCCGTTATGGGCGCGGTCATCTTGCTCTGACATAAGATCGTAATCATTGGTCACGTGATTCCCCAGCCTGAGACGTATGGAGCTGAATAACATAACAATAGCGTACATTATTATACGAGGGTTGTTCGGAAAGTTCGTAGAATTTTGTTATAAAAAAGCGTATAAGCGTTTTTAAATAGAACAAATTAATTCATCATACATTTCAACATATATGCTTCTAATTCTGATGAAGTCATTGAGATATTCAAATAATTAAATTGTTATTGCACACATCAAAAACGTCCATATCACGTTCTTGGAGCAAGGTAATATGTTTTATAACGTTTTTAAATTTTTAGCGTCACTTAAGTCTTACAATCGTTGCATCTTTTCAACATACTCACTAGCAATGTCGAAACACCTTCTTTGTTTACTGTCGTAATTGATGTTCTGCTGGGGAGCGGCTTCATTTTGAAATGCTGTCGCCCAATCATAATACAGTTATTGTTACCTCCACGCCTCCCCCACCCACATGTATATGTGTCCATACTTAGCGGTTGAGGACTTTATCAGGATGTTTTACTTATGATGAAGCTCAAACGACAACCATGCAATGGATATTTGTTGATTCCCTGTTTCTACTTAGATATTACACATATGCATCATAGAAAAAGGGAAAAATGCCTCCGAAAGCATAAAAAGATCTTTATGGAATTTGTAAGAAATATGTATTGTTTATAATTATACGTATAGATGATGATTTTGATACATTGCGTGTAAAACAGCCATCTCTGAAACTCTGGCCCTTTGCAATGGTCTGAGACCCTGTATGGTCATAATTTTCAAGGTCCAGAATTGTATAGAGCTGCACCACTAATTGTTTACTTAACCCTTCACCAAACGCCAAATTGTCGACTGTCCCAAATTGACAGAGTTGGCAGACGACATTTCAAAATGTGATAAATTGAAAAACAATCTTTTGATAGGGCAGACAACATTGTGGGAAAAGGAGAAATTGCTCGTTAAGAGCAATTTCTTCTTTTTCCACAATGTTTTCCTTGGTCGTCTACAACAAACTTACCAAATGTCATTACTGTTTGGTAATGAGTTAAAAATGAAAAGCTGAGCTGAAGAAAAGCCTATACGAGGAAAGTGAGACTGATTTAATTTGTAAGCTATGAAAGTGTTAAGTCCTGAAAGGCTATAGATTTTTTTACAAAATACAATAGAAAACGTTACTTGTTTGTTCCGAATCAATAGACACTGCATGGGTTTCTGGAAAAAAGTCCGTGAGATCTGTGAAATGCACGACGCATTTGCAGTCTTACATTTACACTTGACATTTTGCCCAATATTATAACCAATTCCCTAGGTACGAAATCGGAGAAGGGGAATGGTGTGAATTAACAGCTCCAGGAGCTAGAAAACATGGACAGAATAAAGACAAAGAATTTTCTTAATCAGTTTGGGTAGTAATCTTTCAGACAAAATAACCAAGGGCTCATTATGAGCTATTCATCATTTAGGAACAGTGGTTTTTTTTTAAAGATTTCTTCAGCAGATGTATCAAACGGGGGTTTTCTAGAGTAAGGACTTTTACACCTGCAGGTACCCTTTTACTAAACATTTTATGCTAAAATGTGCGTAATGCCAAACACTATTCCCTCTCATTTAGACACTGGGCTAAGCAATATTGCAAGGTAACACCTCATTGGAATCGTCTCTCCGAGACGCTTCCAATGACGCGTTACATTGCAATAACGTTCTTTCATTTAGGACATTATCCATGTTGGTCTGTTTTGCCTTACGTAAATACTGTCCTTAAGTTGTTTAGTAAAGGTAAAACTGGAGAAGAACGGGTTTGAACTGTGACTGATTAAAGGATTGCTACTTGTCACTTAAATCTCATCTTACTATAATGGTTTTGATCAAATACTAAAAATACAAGAAACAATTCTGAATTATTAGATGCACTCGATGCAAGCAAGTTGCCTTTCAACTGTGGCCTCTGTGCACAAACGTTCACTCTTTTCCACCTGCAGACGACATTTTGACTTGAAGCAAACAACTTTAGAAAAGCTTTGTAAACATGTGAATAACTTTTTTTGTTCTGCTGTTGTTATTTGTGAATATGTTGAAAAAGCTTATGTCGTAAGCAATTTCTCCCTTTGCCACAGTGTTTTTTGTAAGTCGTCAGCTGTAATACGTAAAAATGTGGCGGTATGTGGTAGCAGGTTAAATAGGACTACGTTTATAAAGGTAAATACCCTTACATGTATCAATATCAAATATGTTAGCCTGGTTTCTCAATGTGCATCAAAGAACTATAGAATGTTGAAATGTCAGGGGAATACATGGAATGTCTGAAATCGATTTGTTTTAATATTGATCTGACAATTATATACGGAAAGTTAAAATTGATTGTAAATATTTAATGGCTTTCAGTGAAGCAGCAAAATTCGATTTGTTGAAGCTAGCTATTGTTAACTCCGTCAGTCAGTTTCGGTAATAATACAGGTTAAACTTCTGTAGAAGGTTTAGTTTTTTAACAAACGAACTTCTTTTGTATCAACTAAAATCGAAAATAATTTCCAGACGTCAATTTGCATCAACGAAAACATTTCGACGACCGTACTTTTTGGCCATGGTTAACATATTGCTCATATTTCATCAATGCTTTCGGTATTTCAATGCTACAATGTACATGTCATAGGTTCCATGCATTTAAACAAGTTTCTCTTCTCTTTTGTATAAGACATACTATACAAACTTTATCTTTGCATTAGACTCTTGTTATATGGAACATTAGGTTAATCATAACGGAATGACGTATCCAGATCTACATAACTAAAGAATCAGCAGACGATAATCATGAAACATGATAAACGTCAGCATGTTAATGAAAGTGGGCAGAAACAAAATACCTTAAGGAAATTGCTCGCTTGTTATTGTTTCACTATCTAAATATGAGTTTCTGTGTTGTGTGCGATAATATATAACATGTACATTTAAGAAGGTGAAACGGGTGTATATGTGTTTGGCCTGTTATATCATACACATTTTTATATAGTCGCATGTAAAGCCTTCAGAAGAAGTGATTAAACAACTTCCAATCCAACCTTGACAAACGTTACGAACAATTTAACCCTTAGAATGCTGGGTAATTTTCTAAAAATAGATTTTTGTGTCGTCTGTTTCGAAACCTTACATAGATCATGCTAAATTCTGATGAAGAAAGATACCCAGAGAAGCAAACAGGTTAGATCACAGGCCAGTCGCCAATTTACTCGGTTCCAGCACTTTCAGGGTTAATCATTCGCTACAAGTCTATATGCAAAGGACACTGTCCGTCTTACCAATGGCGCAGCCGACAATTTGTAGAGTAGCATCACAGCAGTACTGGGCGTAGTCCTCACCACAACATCCATTCGGACAGTCTCGGACCTTGGGATCCTCCTTCAGGTTATAACATTCACGCCCAAACACGGCTGAAAAATGTAGAGCAGGTTCTTAAAAGATGACTTATCATGCCTGCATTCGGTTTAATAATAGATTTAACAAGCGTTCAAAACAGAGGATCTTTTACACCAGGACACAGGTTGACACAACATGCGTACAAAAGAGATAAGTTACCATGCCAGTGTTGCAGGGCTCTTCTTCAAGTTATAACATTCACGCCCAAACACGGCAGGCTGAAGAGAAAGCAAAGCAGGTTTTAAAATAGAAAACTAATCATGCCTGCATTCGGTTTGAGAATATATACAAAATGCAAACAAAAACAGAGGATCTGCCACACTAAGACACGATGTAGAATAGACACGACAGACGTTCAAACAGATGAGTTATCATGCCTGTGATCAAAACAGAGGACCTTTCACAACCAGACACGCATGGAGAATAGACTCAGCTAAAATCAAACCAGGAGAACTTTCATGTACAGATACGGTTGGAGAACAGACACAATAGGTTTTGCAGAAGAATGACTATTTGGGCCAATACTTGGCTCGGAGGTGACTAAGAAGGCATTCAGAAAAGACTTGCCTAAAAAACCCTTAGTAGGTTAGCCGTTAAAAATGACTTTTCACGTCCAAACACGTCTGACAAAAAGACTCAACACAAGTTAAAAAACATTGATTACTTCTATCATGTATTTGTTGCAAAGAAAAAAACAAGAAAAAGCAATGGAGGCTAAAGTTTAGGTCCTGCAAAATAGGGTATTTATCTTTGAGACTGAAATCAATTCTGATAAAACCATACCTCCAGATGAATAGATTATTCTGAGGTAATGATTTGGTTAAAATGTTTTCTAATTTGTCTTCGTGGCCTTGTATTTAAATGCCTTTAGTTATTCAACAAGATTTGTTTATACCACTCAACAATAGATTTTCGTTAAAATATCAGTACAAAACATATCATATGCCTTTGCAGATATATGCCATTTGAATTCGATGTTTTGCTTGTCGTCTTTGTGTATTTGTGTATATCTTGATTTAACACAAGTCTTAAAGATAACTATATGAAACTGACCATTTGTGAACTTTTGTTTTTAGTTTACGTAAAAAAGAATTATGTATTGAAATAAAGTTGTTCTTTTTGCATCCGTGCATACAAAGTTTTTCCTCAGTGGAATAAGTATGATTGAGAAATAGTTTGAGTAACATTTGGTTTTTGATTATATCTTTTTCGTCGATATGATAAAGGTAAGATCCTATTAATTCAATGTTTCTAACGAATGTCAGGTTTCTTAAAATGTGATCTGGTGAAGAATGTGTAATGAAGTAAAATTTTGGAAATAGAACAAACATAAACATGATACAAATACAAAACTCTAGTCTTAAGACAAATCTTGAATATGCTACAAAAGGTATAAACGACGTCGCCTAAATTAAATTAAACAGATAAAAGCTTCTGACCATTAAAATTCGCCAAGATAAAAACTACAACGAGTTCAAATATTACCATCAAATTCAAAAACGAAGACCGCCAAAATAGTCCAAATGCTGTTGTTGTAATCCCCTCGCATTTTCGTTCCCCCGATGTTGATAACTCTATGTGTCACATTAAGTTCGATGTATATATCCAAGTCTGCGATCCTGCTAATCCGCCATGTTTGATCCGTCAAATAACAAGGCTGACGACTCATAACCGTATCTAATATAATCGATGAGATCTGTTTGAATTGGTTGTCCCACCCTTCCTCCATGTAACCCTGGCTTTAACACTTTTTCACTCATGTAGATGAGTTAACTCACAGTTGTTATATACGACCCAATAAAGTTTCATTTTTTGTATATTGTGCTCAATGTTTGCTGATCATCTTTTTTTGTCAAAGCCATATTCTATGTTATTGTAAATGGCCATAGACACATTTTGTCGATTATTGCCAATAAAGAAATTTTATATATGGCTCAATTCGAACCGAGCAATTTTTTCTCTTTTTGTCATGATGGTTTATAGGAAATAGTAAAGGCTCTTATTCACAGAAGAGAAAATTTGACAATCGAACAAAAAAAGTTCTTGAAACAACACAGTACCGTTTTTGTATTGTTACCTGATTTACATTTAAAGGTAGGTATTGAAAGCATAACGTATCGAGGAAGCGTCAATTTCTCTTAGTATGTACAGTTTTAAAGTGTCATTTTCAAAAGCGATGTCACGCTTTTGGATTAAGATACATATCAATTCACTGTATTCACCCTTTAAAGAATTGAAAACGATTTGCTTCTTATGATAATTATTCTGTGCCTATTCAGTGCCTATCATATAACGGTACCTTTGTTGTGCAGTTTTAAAGAAATTAATTTTCTACTCCCAAATTGCTTCACATCTGTATACAAGCACACTTTAAATGCACATTATCCACACAGATTATTGTAGGGGTTCGAAATAAATGCTTTGAATGTGATCTAGAAACGAATAGTATCTAGAAATACATTGGTAATAAAATAATACAATACAAAACAATAGCTTTTTATCTGCACAACTCCTCGACATAATGAATAAACTTGATATCTAACATAAAATAATAAAAAACAGACAACATAGGTATGAGGTTATGTCATTTAATCTCTTAGTAAATGACGATAAATGATTATAAGGAGAACACAAACAATCAAATACTCAGCATTAGGAAAATGATTACATCACATAATTGAAATGATGTAAGATTATGCAAATCAAGAAAATTACATAATCAGATTAAATTATAAATTTCCCCAGCCAAGTATGCAGAAACCCAGTTGGTACACAAAAAAGTTTCATATTTGCAATACAGTACAAAACATTTGCATATTTGAAAATGGCATAATTGAATTCAAATGATGAACCCCGCCTGTTTGCTAAATGGGCATTATAGGCAAATGCATTAAATCATAACAAAGGAAAAAGTCTGAATCATGTAGAGAACATCTTGACAATTCGTGAAGATTAATTCTATTCTTTATTTTTTTGGTTAAAATGTTGAGTTATCCATTTCAATCACACAAAAATTCGTCGATTATTGAAACTTAGAGCTAACAATCATATGTAAGTATTTCTTCAGAAGCATTCAATCGAGTTGATAAAAAGGAACGGGTTTCAATCTATGTTTGTATAAACAATGTAATTTCAAAAAGGCATTGTACAGGCGGGGAATCACGTGACCATTGTTAACGATCTTTTGTCCGAACAAGATTGCTGCGCCATAGGTATTTTTGCCTTTTTCACCTACTTTTGCCAATGAGAGGCACATTGTGTACCCTGCATGAGTTGACCATCACCTTTCCGGTTCTGGTAGTATATGATCAAACCATGCTTTATAACGGCGTTACGTCTAACACTCGGCAGAGAAATCGCAGTCGGTGACCGACTTCTTATGACATGTGCGTCCGTCGACTGTGATTTCTCTACCGGATGTTAAACGTAGAAAAGCAAAATTCCTGGGTGCGGCCACCTTGTTCGGACACAAGTACGTAAACATTGGTCACGTGATCCCCCCCGATTTCAAAGGGAAAGGAAACCATCCATCAAATTCATTTTGTGCACTTGAAATAGGCGTATCTTATTAGATATCTCATGTTTTCCAAGAATTATGCCATTTTCTAATGATAGCCACGCTTCTCATTTTCGAAGGGTCTATTTATTTCAGATCTGAACTCAATATAATTTTACCCGGAACATTTCTAATTGGATTTCCTCTGCTCAGATATCGATTAGGTGGATATATTGGTTTTCCAATATGAATTCTCCCGTTCACCCTCTAATAACATTCAATAGTGAAATACGATATGAAGGGTTCAATGCAAGACTATAGTAAGTGCTTCATTAATATGAAGCACTGACTATAGTATTGCATTGAACCCTCAATATGAATGTATACACCGTGTCCCTTCAATGTTGCACGAGTGACAGAAAGGGTCACCTTACATACCCGAATGAAACCGCCCATTTTATTTCCGCCTCCCTCGAATTTCAAGTCATTTCATTGGTCAAGACGTGTCACGTGGATAGATAGATAGATAGTTAGATTGATTTATTTCAATATTGAGCAACAAGACAATAATAAACAACACATACATCTAAAATAAACAATGCATTGAATAAAATAATGAAATTTTAATGATTGTTTTATGAATCATACCAGAATTACATCAATATCAAGGGTAATACAAAAAAGAGAAAAATCTCTTATTTCCAATGTGGTCCTTATAATTAAAAGTTGTTCTGATATAGAGAGTCATTAGTTAAGAAGAATGTATTTAAAGTAAGTTTACGATAATAAATGGTGGTGACCCCCAAAAAAACATAGAGGGTTAGCAAGTGAGAATTTAAGGGGATCACCATGTGACGCAATTTGACGTAATTCGCGTGCTGATGACAAGCATATGAACAAACACAGATGTGACTAGTCGTCTGGAATGTCGAAGGTTGTATGTTTGAAACTGTACAATATCATACCGAAGTCCAATAATACAATAAAAGTACTGGCGTTTCTTCGTCTTTTTGGTGTAATTTGTTTGACATTACGAAAGAACACAAGTTTCAAATAAAAAAAATGTCTCGCTGGTTTTGGTTCATGGAGCATGGTTACTCGACACGACAAACATACTTAACACATTACCAACAAACGGAACATTTTTGTGTCTTGTAGCAGACGACTTTCAAAAAGCATTGTGGCAAAAGAAGAAATTGCTTGTAACAAGCAATTTCTCTTTTTGCCACAATGCTTTTTCAATCTTATCACTCACATATCACAACAGCAGAAATTTAAGGTTGTTAACATGTTTACTAAACTTTTCTAATTTCGTCTGCTTCAAGTGGAAGAAATCTCGTCTGCAGGTGATAAAGAGTTAAAGGGATACAAACAACCCCAAGCTAAATACAATAGGCCTATTGATTCAGCGTAACTGAAAGACACAAACAAGATTAGGTGTAAATTTTTTTATGTTTTTCCAAAATGAGTACACCAGTCTCGACAATATACCTTAGGTACAATTAGCACAATGTAAAACCTATTTGAACTGCAACAGTTATATAGAATATATAGGGAACATTGATCCCAACAGACCTGATATCTACTTTTCAATGCGAACTACTCACGTGATAAAAAAACGTTTCGATTTTCCTCACGTTTATCAATAGCGTGGCTTGCAAAGAATATTGGGTTACGGCTTTTAATGGTTCAGAGCTTGCTTTCCCACAGGGGTTCGTAGTTCTTTGGGGGTTATGGCTATATGGCTACATTGCACTTATAGTTGATAAAGTATATATTTAATACTGAGAATGCTGGGTAACTTTCTAAAAATATTTTTTTGTGTCGTCTGCTTTCCAAAACCTTAAATATATGCTTACTTTTTTTAAAGATACACTGAGAGGCAAACAGGTTAGATCACGAGACAGCCGCCAATTTACTTGGCGGCTGGCTTGGATCTAACCTGTCTGCATAAGCATGAAATCGGTTCCAGCACTATTAGGGAAAGTATTGGATGCTTTTTTAATCTACCGATCAGCACAATGTTATTAGCTTACACCTACGGTGATAACATTTGACCTTCATCGTTAAGTGATGGATTTTGCCTTACTTTCTGAGACATTGCTAATTAACAATTAGTATGATAGAGTTAAGCTCCCAGACTCGCCACCTACATCAGATTAGACCGTGATATATAATTATCGCTACAGAGAGTTATCGTTCCTTACCAATCCGATTGTGTGTAATGATCAATAAAGTTGTTAGTGGTTTAAAATCGTTTAAACCCTTCCAATGCTGGGTATAATTTTTGAAATCGATTTTTATGTCGTCTGCTTTCCAAAACACTAAATATCTAATTAATGTTGATGAGGAAAGAGTAGCAAACAGGTTAGATCACATGTTTACTTGGCGGCTGGCCTGTGATCTAACCTGTTTGCATAAGCATGAAGTCGGTTCCATCACCTTATGGGTTAACATCGTATAAACAATTCTGCAGTTTATGCGCTTTACATCTGGGTTCCTATAATAATTTACAGTTTTAATTCCGAAGAAGCATTCAAGTCACATATACTCTCTCTATTACCGAGAGCTCAACGGAAGAACATTTTTACCATTGTTCCGAGTCTTCAGGTGTTAGGGAAATTAAAATTGAAGTGTGACTCTTGATACAGATCGGTGTATTGGTCCAGTTTCAAACTAAGCTGATTCACATCCATTGTGAAATAAGGGTCCTGCGTGGCTTAGTGGACTTGAAACTCGGAGGTCCTGGGTTCGAGCGTCACCGACACCACTAGTTTCTTGGGAGCGGCATTTGGCAAGTCACTTTACAGCCATAGCCCTGTTCTTTGGGATCCTGAAAAGCCGTAGGAGCCACAGGTTTAAGCCTTTATTCTGTACCAAAACGATAAACGGTGTGTGTGTAATAATCTCGTTTAACTTAGACTGATTTCTTCTTAATGGGATAGATAGCCAGATCCCGTGCCTGACGTAAATTTGTGGTAAGTTGGACCCCGCCTTTCGCAGGAATCGAACGTCATGTGGTTTTGCCATTTCCGTTGTCACCTCTGTGATGTGTCCGGCATGCATAATTATTCTTTTTTACCCGTGCTCGTTAACAAAAGATCAGATTTAAAAAATCATTTTAAGGTACTTTGGATGACTGTATTTATTTCATTATGGTATAAGAAGATACACACTACTTTGTTAAGGTACAAGAAAATGGCTGCAAATTGAGAAATACCTTGCATATATAAAGTACAATATACAAATGTTTTTGTTGTTACTGGTTTTTGTGGATCCTCATACTGTTTGCATTTACATCATATACATTACTAGAGCTAATGTTACTACTGCGTCTTCGTTGGTCGATTGCCAACCAAATAATAGCCACAAGACGTTACGACATCATATCTAAGACATTACATGTGTATGTAGTTGTTCGCATTTCAAATATTGTAAATGCGACACAGTTCTTTTTTTTTTTTTATCAAATTAAAAACAGTTCTCTGCAGATGTGAGAAATACTACGCATCATTCATTTCTTAAATTCAGACATGGATCCAGTTCATATCCAAATCAAAGTAGTAGTGAAATAAAATCCCTTATCCTATTACCAAACAATAACGACATTTGACAAGTTTGTTGCTGACGACTCTAGAAATCTTTGTGGGAAAAACGGAAAATGCTCTTAACGAGCAATTTCTCACTTTCCCACATTGTTTTCTGCACTATCAACAGATAATTTTTCAATTTCATTACATTTTTTTGAAATGTCGTCTGCAAGCTCTTTCAATTTGGGAAAGTTCAAAAGTTGGCGTTTGGTAAAGGCTTTTAATGCAAGGCCTGATTCCACCAACTAGCTGCTATGTCCCTTTGTCCTATCTCCCTTACACATGTTGGTGGTATTATTCTTACTTTGTAACAGGTATACCAACAAAAAAATAAACACTACGTATTGATAACGAAATCTTTTATTCTCTACATTTTTACATCGTAGACTACAACTCGAAAAAGTGCTGTCCAATAGAAAAAGTGGAACGTCATCAATTCTGTCTAATGTAAAGATTTTTTTAACGTAGATAATAATAATGATAAAGATAAGATATTTTTGATATAGAAATCTGGGTTGGAAAAAATATATTCTATACGGAATTGCAGAGGCCCCTCTCTCCAAAAAAAATAATAGTACTTATCATAAATATTAATTCCACATACCTTTTTCAACCTTCTACCAAACAATTTATTGAATTTCAAGAATTTGTTTTAGTAGGGTGTTTTTCTTTATGTGCAATTTGGTAGTGTACGAAAAAATATTTCTTCTCTCTCCATTTTAATTTCATTTCGAAATATTTGGACGTGACAACATCTAATTTAAGTCAATGCAACTATAGTCTATATGGGAATTTCATGTTCTTCGAGTGATTTCTTTTAATTTCACAATGGTTTTTAAAGATATATTCTGCATGCAAGGCGAATATATTCAATTGTTTTTCGAGTTTCTTTGGTTTTTTTTTGTGGATTTCTTCAATTGAGTGTTTTTCGACCTTTAAAGTCATATGGATATTTGCTTAAATCAAAACGAACATACATGGAACGTATATTCGATCAAGTACACGATTGTCCTGTGACACGTCAATGACGATTCCAATGATGTTGTACAATGCAGTATTGTTTATTTCAATATTGAAATAAGAGGGAATGTTGTTTGATGTAAATTTTAAGCATACATTTATCAGTAAAATGTACCTAGAGTAAAGACATATGGAACAATGTTTACAAACAAACACATGGCAGGTAACGAGTAATTCCGCCTTTTACCACAAATAAAGTATTTTATCATACTTATCGTTGCGACATGTGGCTTCTTTCAAATAGGACACATTCTCGAAATCCAAATGTATTGTTTTTGATAAATACCTGCTTTTAGATCAAATGTGGCTTGTTAGTCCAATAAAAACTTAACAACACTAAACAATAATAAAACAATGCTAATTTAAGATAACAGACGGTTGATACTGAAGTTATTAATGAGTAAAACCATTTTCCCGTTACAACGCTTAAGTTTCAAGAAGTTAAAGTCTTTTTTTAGAATGATCGTTGATCCGTTTTCAGAATTGATACATTTTTAACAAAAAGGAGCCAAAATAATAAGTGTTCGTTGTAAATTTGAGAGGAAACCGTTGCAAAGAAGGGGGAACGCTTATGATGATTATTTTTGCCATAACTTTAGCGAGTCATTTTCTAACAATTGTTGTAAAAGCGACTAATTCTGCCGAAGAATATCTAATTCTAAAAGTAATTTCTTTTTACAAGAGAAACATATTTGGTTTGCATTGTAAAAAGAATGTTTCAGAAAAACAACCAAAGAATTAATAAATCCATTGACATATTCCTCTTTTTGAAGAATTTTTATGACCGATTCGAATTGAAAGCAGATGACTAACGTAGGTGAACCAACATATTCTGCACAGTTACTGGTAGCAGAAATAATTGTGATTATTAGAAAATTATTGAAGATGAACAGTTTCTTACTTTATCCCAAAGTTTTTTTCAATCGTAGTTTCAATTATCTGTAATATGTCTGTTAACAGTGCGCGGAAAAGGGGAATAATACCTTGTCTATGACTGCAACTCTTGGACGGAATACATAATAAAGGAATTTAATCGCAAAACTATAATGTATTATATCACATCTGTGAAGGACTTACTATAGTCTTGCACAAAACAACTTTGGTAGTTAAGTGTTTCGGCAATTATTTTTGGACGGATTCGAATTAATGTAAAATGTGTATGTATATGATAAACAATGACGTGCAACGTTTTGGGAATACGTGAGAGATAAGTCTTGATTTATATGCACCATAAACAATTAACCCTTAGAATGCTCGTTGGTTTTCTAACTATGGAATTTTGTGTCGTCTGCATTCCAAAACTTTAAATATCTGCTTCATTTTGTTGAGGATACTCAGAGTAGCAAACAGATTATACCACAGGCCAGCCGTCAATTTATTTGGCGGCTGGCCTGAATATTATATGTTTGCATAAGCATGCAGTTGGTCCAAGCACTATAAGGGTTGATAAAGGAGTTCTTGTACGATACTCTTTCAATACTTTTCTATGTCACACTTGTTTTCAAATAAAAAAGACTATTGCTAATAAAAGGAAAATTGCATGCAATCCGAAGTTTCTCCGTAACTATTTTGGGTATGTTAAAATGTCCAGTCTAGGAGAGGGCAAGAGTTTAAACTTCACGACTTTGTTATGATAAGATAAAGGTAAAAAGACAATCTATTGATCAAAGTTTATAAACAATGGAACTAACTTTCTCAAGTCACAAAAACATAGTTAAAAATGACTATGGCAAAAAGGACAATTTGTTGACAAGAAACAAAATCTCCTTTAATCAACTTTTTTGAAATCACTTCTAAGTATATTACTAGGTGAACCATCTTTGCAACTTGAGTACAACTTTAAGCTCAATATATATTTTCGAATGACTCCCTGCAAGCAACGTTAACTATTCTAACACAAATTTCAAAACCACGAATTCATGACGTCTTTTCATCTACATTTTAAGTTCAAACAAATCTAGAATATATTCAAATCCGGACGTGAAATTCAGTCAATGATGTTAGAGCTTAAACAGTAAATAACAAGATGCGCTGAAATAGAAAAAAAAATGTGCCAAGTAATTCCACATTAAAATAAAAGTTTTTGTGAATCGTACACTCTGTATGCTTTTATCTCCTTCACTCCGTGTTTTAAGGAAAAGTTCCCACAATGCCGCTAACACACGGTGCTTATTTACGGACCGGTCGATGTCCATCTTAATCTTTGGGCACCCGACAAGAACAGTCCATCATATGTAGCTAAAAAGTAGATAAAAGTAGAAAACAATAAAATATCATTAAATTCTCCAGTTGTTAAAATAGTATGTTGCAATAGTAAAAACTTGAGGTTGTCTCTTAGAATCGTTAACAAATGATATGCACTTTCTAAAAGCGATTTCTCAACTTTTCGTAAAATATAGAAAACCTTTTTAGCGATATTCTTGACCTGTATGCGCTTCATTTCTTTAGCGAGCATTTCTTTTTACAGAAGAAATATTTATCAAAACGTCAAAACATAGGCATGAACGTACTACACTCTTAGTTGTTTAACATATGATGATGTTTCAAATTCATCTTAATCATGATTTTAAAACACAGTACTTTCTTGGGTATCATGCTAAAGCCTGACACTATCAGGCAAGTGTGATATAAAGACTTAAATCTGGCGTCCATCAATACAGGGAAGATGGGAGAGCGGTCAGTGGTTTTGAAAGAGCTTACGCACCAGAGTACCGTTTTACTAAACGATTTACGAAAAACATTTGCGTAAGTAATAAATGATAACATGGATAGCATCATAATTGATAATTTAATATTGTAATGTGACACACCATTGGAAGCGTCTCGGAGAGACAATGCAGAAAAATGTGTCACATTACATTATTGGTTATCTCATTATTGAACTTATTGAGCAGGTTGTTTTAAACTTATGCAAATTCTAAGCGTGAAATGTGAATGCAAAACGGTACCCGGTCCCGGTGAGGAGACGAGAGAATACGTACACTCAACGCGACGATATAACGATATAACTGAAATAGTCATTTCAATTCAATACAATACTTTATTGGCAAGAGTCGGCAAAAAATTCTGCCTTTGGATATTTACTATTCCTTTAGATATTAGCATGACATAACATAATTTTATTTCACCATTAAGCACATTGGCTCATAGTTATTACAATTCTATATTTACATGCTACGACAAAAGCGTTAAAATCTGTGACAAATCCCAAGCCGATCAAACAACCAGACTAGCCCCTTCTCTACTTCACGTACATACCTCCCCACGGACTCTGTGTGTAAAGCAGAGATGGTGCCGCCTGCACCAGAGCCGAGTCTGTTGTTTCCACAACGTTGACGGCATTCTTCCAGCTTCCGCTCAGTTTCTGCTCGTCTAGTTCTGCACGTTCGACAGCCATCCATGTTGTCCCGTCGTCCTCGCTTCTTAGAATCGTCTCGCGGTTCTGGGCAAAACCAAAAATGTGGTTCTTCCCTGTCTCCATTCCTATTACTGAGGCAAGCTGTTCATCAAGATCTATTTGATTTAAAAAAGAATAAAAAAACATCTGTTTTTGTCAATTCGTCTATACAACCATTTCAACCATTCAATTTTATTGAGACAAAAGAGTGTAGGATTAAAATTATTTAGTTTCTTTACATAATAGACTACTATTTGCGATTTCCCTCTTGCCTCAACCATTTATCACTCAATAACATTGAGACATAAACAGAGTTTATGCTTAGAATAAGTCTTTTTTTACAAAAAGGACAACAGCTTGCGATTTCCCTCTTGCCTGTGCCATTAATCATTCAATTACATTGCGACATAGACAGAATGTTTGCTAAAAGTAATTCTTTCTAGTTCTTTCTCATTTTAATGAGCACCTCACATAAAGGGTTTAGAGAAACATACAAGATTTAAGATGTGGAAAAACATATCCTATCTGGACCTTTTTATAATGAGAGAGTAACCATATACCATACCTATCCAGGTGTTTCCATCAGTGCTCGATTGACATCCACCAGTATCAGTTGTCCTGAATAGATAGAAACACATATATATAGTCATCCTCTAGCCTTTTTTTTTAAACCTTTCTATTTTACATCGATTGTGAAACAAGTTCTTACAACTTAGATGAATTACTCTCGATTCTGCTTTCTGGATACATAACCAGTACTCGCACCGAATGCGGATAAATGAAAGGTTGCAAGGCAGATTCCGCTTCTCACAAGATTCGAACCCACTACCCTCGTGTCCAGAAGTCGACGCTCTACCTTTTGACCACTGTCCTCCACTTTATTATGCATCACTTAAACGCATCTGCTGTAGTAGATATAATACACCAATATGTCGGAGGGATAAATTGTTCACCGTTCTTGTCCTGGGACTGATTTGCTCAGATGCCTTAAAAAGGCTTAAATATGAATGAAAGGGCTTGAAAAGCATGTATCAGTAGATATGTAATGGTTGCCGTTAATGATCCAAAAACGAAGAGTCCATGGTACAATTCTTGTTATTTCATTTTGGAGTGTCCTTTAGCAAGACATTATTTTATAGCACGGTACTTGGTAAATACCCCGGATTCGTTAATAAGTGAAATGTTGTCATTAGATATACATATATAAATTAATTCAGGAATTAATACATACAGCACATATATTTCATAACTCTTTTTAATAACTCGAGCATAGTTGAAACATGCATTAAAACAAAAAAATAAAAAGCACGATTACCTGAGAGTTCTATCGCACACAAGCACTTGGTTAGAAAGTCCAGTGATGAAACTACGGGGGTAAAACTCTGAAATAACAAAACACAACAACATCTGTAACATAGAGGAACTTTGATAGGTGGGAAGCACCAACTAGGAATTCAGAGGTCCTGGAGTTTAAGTGGGGAATACAATACCAAACTAAATTTAACCAATCTAGAAATCGTTGTGACAGAAGAGGACATTTGATAAATCATTACGTTCAATATGTTTTTTAAGTATGAAAGTAAAAGAATCATAAACGTAATCCCCTTCTCCATAAAACATCATTTTGCTACATATTCTTCTAGATAATTCGGAAACATCCGTTAGAAAACAACAAATTTCTCCGAACAAGCAAGTAATTTACATTTTGGATGAATGGTTTTCTACAAAAGAGCACAAAGAAAATGAATTTTATCCCATGTCATTTTAGTCATATGATATTGGTTTAAGTTTGGACAAAAATAACATTGCAATATAAGGAAATGTAAATAGGAAAGTACTGAATTACCTGAATTTGTAGTAAGTGTTGGTGCAGCGCTGCAAATCTCTGCAAATAAAATAAGCTCTTCTATTATTACACATCATACAGTTTATCCTTCCAACCCAAAAATCTCCAGACCACCTTTGAAATTGACATAGAATTGTTAGTCTTTCAATTATATAATGTTTTCTTCTAACGACTTCAAAACGACAGTATCAATTTGAACAATGCTTGGAATGCTTGGAAGTGGAAAATGATCAATAGATATAAATATCTAACATGTTGTGGGTCCAATGCCAGATCATAGTAAGTCCTTCATAAACATGAATAACTTACTATGGTCTTGAATTGGACCTTCGATGTATGCTAAAAATCAAGCTTTAAACATAAAGAATATTCGTTTAGATCAGTAACAAAGTCTCGTTAACTAGGGGTAAAGTAAAAATATTGAATGACATCGTTTTATCACCCTAAACTTACAGAACATATAGATAGAAAATTGAGTTTAAATAAAGTTGAAGGACAATGGTGTGAAAATAAATATGTTAATTTTGTAAGGAGGAAGAATTCCAATAAGTTTGCTCTTGTTTCCACCAAAGATTAGGTGTGCAATTGTTCACTTCTGTGAACGTTTTCTAGAGTTTGTACGCGGCCTTTCAATTGCCATGTTTTCAATATACGTGTACTTCGTATGTGAACTTGCCATAAATTTCTTCTCTGCGTACAGAGAAGAAATTTATGGCAAGTTCTCATACGAAGTATATTGAAGCTATGAAAATTGAAAGGCCGCGAACAAACTATCGAAAGTCGTTCACAAAGTAATGAACGTACGAGTAGAATGGTTGCTGTTACTGAAAAGAAAACCCGGAAATAAAAGGAAAAACAAATATCTGACGTACGTGCAGCAGTCATGGTACCGGAAACAGTACAGCCGTATACTTCAAATCGAAGTGAGACGTCTGGTTTGGCAGCCAACGCTGTGTTGCCAACAAAAATACGGATATATTTGGCTTCTTGGGCACCCGGAACTAGCACTGTTTCAAGAGTGGATGGGGAACTTCCAAGGGATATCTTAAAATGGAAAAAACTTAGTTGTAAAATACTTAACATTTATATTAACATTCAGCATATGTTTAAGATATTGACTTTCACCGCCTCTTTTTCAAGTTCTCATCTACTCTTTAACAAAAGAATTTGCTTAGCTTATAAAGGTCTTGTCTTTTTGTAATTCAGTGCCAAACATATTTTGTGTGTAACCTTGGAAATAATAACCTTTTTTAGATCTAAGACGCTATACACAATGTAATTAACACATTTTTCATACAGTTTTGTGTCTGACAAGATCTATAACTATATGTTCTATGTGTGTACATGTTAACTGAATTAGCTTTACCCTTAATAATTTTCTTGCATACATCTACTCCCCCCCACTAGCAGCGGAAAAAAACTAAACCAACATTGTTAAAATACTCTTCATGAGAAAAAAGTTATTGTATACTATCGCTTTGAATTAGAACCAGTAAGACAAGAAAAGAAATATGACAAAGGAAGATATCGCTCTGTTTAATGCATTCTGACTTTATTATTATGGGCTCAAAGTATCTGCATTAATATATCACGAGTCTGATTTATAGCGCTAAAGTTAACAATGAGAAATGTTTAGAAATGAAAGCATCGTGATAAATAAGAATTCTAGAGAAATGGGAACTCAAGGCTCTTACCTCCTCTTTCCCAAACCATGCGATTCCATCGTTACTGTGTCCCACCCATATACTGGTTGCCATGGTAACTCCTGACTGCTGGACAGCAATTTGTTTGACCATGACAGTATTCCCAAAATAGATCTGAATGTATCTGTCCTGGGCTACAACACCGTCCCTAACAAAGGGCCTCCAAGCTGGAATTTACAAGGGCTATTAGCATGCGTACTCATACACAAGTGTATAAGTTTGCTGCATCAATTGACCGGCCAACAACTCTACTCAAAATGAATATTCATAACAGAAAAATGAACTGTTAACCAGGGTTTTTTTCCCTTTAATTGTGAAGAGGCACACACCTGTTGATTTTGGAAGTTTTATGTTGTCGGCATTATTTGCAACCTTAAAACATAATCAAATATGTATCAACAAAGGGCTGGGCGCTGTTATATTACCAAAATACTCCCAACAATTTGTTATATCCCAGGGTAATGTTTTACTAAATTATAATGTTCGTTTGTTCAAATCAACTTGCCGTCCCCTTTTGTTGAAAATAGAGGTAAGTAATATTGCAATGTGATGTATTATTGGAAGCACTCAGAGAGACGCTTCCAATGATGTGTCACATATCAATATTGTACTTTTATTTAGGATAATATCCATGTATGTCAGTTTTGACTTACGCGAATACTTTCCGTAAGTCGTTTGGTAAAACAGTACCCTAGAATAGTACATTAAACAGCTGACTCATCAAGGTAGAATCGGATACTTAACCCTTTACCAAACACCCAACGTCAACTGTCCCATGTTAAAAGAGTTTGCAGACGAAATTTCAAAATGTAATGAAATTTGGAAATTAATTTCTGAAAGGGCAGAATACATGGTGGGAAATGGAGAAATTGCTCGGTAAGAGCAATTTCTACTTTTCCCATAATGTTTTTCAGAGTCGTCTGCAACAACTGGTCAAACGTTGTTGTTTGGTAATAGGTTAAACAGATAATTAATCAATGTACCTGAGCCACCATTCAACCTGGCGAGTGTGTGGCTGGTCAGACTGTTAGAGGAGCCAAGGATCTGGCAGTCCTGAATTGTTCCACTCTCCATTCCGAGGGCAGCGATACAGCCTGCAAGAGCGATAGTCAACAAAGGTAAATAAATACAGGATACTATGACTCTTTCCTATAAGCGTCCACGATAAGTAGTTCAATGTAAGTGGAAGTGTTTAACATCATTTTAAATCATTTTAATCGGTAACTCGTGCGCCATAGTGAAATTATAAGTTGTAATATATCTAAATGTTTTAATCAAATTCAATGCATATTTATATTTCACATTTTAGATCTATATTTGAAAACGAAAGTACAATGAAAGAAGTCTCGCGAGAAACAAAGTGGTGGCGTCAATATTATTTCAGAGGAGTTTCCATTGGAAAAAACATTATGAGTTCAGATTGGGATTACCTTTATAAAAAGGGTACCAGTCTGTGTTTTATGTATCCTATTAACTAAAAAACCTACCGGTTCCCAGTCCCGTTGACACTGCATATTCGAGGTAGTGGGAACTTCTTGTGTAATAGGGGTACCAGTATGTATTGTATGTATCTTATAAACTTAAACTTACCGGTTCCCAGCCCCATTGAAACTGCATATTTAAGGAAATGGGAACTACTTGTATAATAAGGGTACAAGTCTGTGTTGTATGCATTTAATTATTTAAAACTTACCGGTTCCCAGCCCAGCTGACCCTGCATATTCGAGGTAGTGGGAACTGCTTGTATAATAGGGGTACCGGTATGTAATGTATGTATCTTATAAAAAAACTTATCGGTTCCCAGCCCCATTGAAACTGCATATTTAAGGAAATGGGAACTACTTGTATAATAAGGGTACAAGTCTGTGTTGTATGCATTTCATTATTTAGAACTTACCGGTTCCCAGCCCAGCTGACACCGCATATTCGAGGTAGTGGGAACTGCTTGTATAATAGGGGTACCAATCATCTGTATCGTATGTATTATTTCTGATATTAAAGTCGGTACCAACTTCCGCCAATGCTGTTGAATCTGATGCGCTGAAACCTTGAGGCATGTCTATGGTGCTATTTATAGTAATGACAGCACGGAATGTCAGTATGTCACTGAAGTAAAAGCTGGGACACTGAAAAAGAATGTAAGCATCTTGAGCACCTTATTATCAAAGAAAAGCCAAAGAGATAAATGCAAGGCTAAATATCCAGTCACATCATTTTGAAGGACATGTTGGACTGTTGCACTGTTCTTATAGTCATTTTAGTCAAACTTGAACGTACTTGATAGTTCTGGTAGGAAACGGTTGATTACAACTAACAACTTTTAGATTCGGATATAATTGTTTAAAAAAAGAACTGCAATACTGAAGTATTTCTTCAATAATGTATGATTGTTCGAAAGAGAAGATACCCGTATGGTAAGGTTATAAAACTATAAAAACAAATATTTCTCGAACTAAACAATATTTTTTCTTTTTATTATCACCATTTGGTGCTGAAACTGACTTCATGTTTATGCAAACAGGTTAGATCCAGGCCAGCCGCCAAGTAAATTGGCGGCTGGCCTGCGATCTTCCCGGTTGGCTACACTGAGAATCGTACCTCAATTAAGTAAAGCAGATATTTAAGGTTTTGAAAAGCAGACGACACAAGAACCTATTCTAAGGAAATTACCTAGCATTCTAAGGGTTGAACTTGGAAAATAACCATATACAAGGGGGTGGTATCGACCGCTGATCAGATGTTATAAAATCAACCAAGCAACGTTTTAACTTACGAATATTTGATGGTTTTTTTTATTTTAAGGTACTCTTTCGAAAGGGTTTTAGAACTTTTGCAAAAAAAAACTTTTATCAAACCTAACAATGCTTTCATAAAGTTTGCTGCAGCTCTTAATGAATAGAATTCTTAGATAAAACATTCTTCGCATTTTCTTTTCATTATTATACTTTGAAAATAATCCTAAACAATAAAAGGGTTAACAAGCGCTGATAAAACATGATCTCATCATTTTAGCAGTGTGATTACTTACGAATATTTCCAGGACGTCAATTTCCACAGGGTTAAGGGAACATTTCGAAGAAAGGCTATTGGATACCAGCGTTGTTGGAGCCAGCTGATAGGACGGTAGGAACACAAACACGGAGGTGTTCAAACCTTCCGCCGTAGATATATTAGAGTGGTAGACAATCCCATCGATGGTCAAATTATTTCTGCAATACAATGCAATGATAGTGTAATCTGATTGGTGTCATTTATACTTATTTATCTTTTTTATTGTTGACGAAGTGACCTTTAGGGCCAATGTGACCGGTTGTTGTATAAACAGTCCAGTTATATCTACAGTTTAACTTGTGTTACGCAACCACCCTCTGAAGCAGCCAACCTGCCTTAAACAACCATTACAGAAAGTCCAATTGTTTGATTAATAGTGTTCATCAATTTGTGTTAGGCAGCCAACCTGCCTTAAACAACCATTACAGAAAGTCCCATTGTTTGTTAATAGTGTTCATCAATTTGTATTAGGCAGCCAACCTGTCTTAAACATCCATTTTTCTTAGTTCCATCCTTGCTTCTTAACACAAGTTTGACTGTACTTTACTGTTAATACTTAACAACTGCCACTATAATAAAATATTCGTTCGTTTGTTTGATATCTGAAGAACGACTGCTTTTATTATTCTATTTATATGTTTATGCAACAAGGAAAGCTTTTTGAATGAGCTTGTAATTCGATAATTATTTGCTAGTTTTTGAATGCTGGATGAGCCATGAATGTCACAATCATCCGTCTGGATAAAATGGTCGTTTAATACTTTACCAAACGCCAACTTTTCGACTGTCCCAAATTGAAGAGTTTGCAGACATCATTTCAAACTGAGGGGAATTTTAAAAAAATGTCTTGTGGAAAACATTGTTTGAAAAGGAGAAATTGCTCGTAAAGAGCAATTTCCCCATTTCCCACAATGTTTTCCAGAGTCGTCCGCAACAAACTGGTCAAATGTCGTTATTGTTTGGTAATGGGTTAAGGGTCCTCGAAACTTATTGATTGAAAAGAAATGATGTACCAATCCTTTTTTGAGAGAACTCGTCAGAACCGTCTATGTGAAAGATCCAAATTGAAGCAACAACATACAACCAAAAATAGCATGAAAAAACCCTTCCGCTGTGATATTTGGTAGGGACCTATGTGACAAGGTGATAAATTGCTCATAAGTATCAGTTTTTTAATTTTCCTCTGTGGTTTTTATAGACTCTTACAGCAGAAACATAAAAGTAGTTTGGGTAAGGGGTCATGTTCAGTTTTCATCCAAATTCGAACAAACTTTAAAATAGGAAATGGAATTGAAAGAAAAGAAAATAGAATATGATAAGATGAGATGAAAGGCTCATCTCCAAATACAAGGCACATAGATAGAATAACTGTCTATCATAACTGAATTGAAGTTGGATATGTATCAACTCAAACGAAAACCGGATAAAAATGAATAGATAAATCCTTTGAACATCATAAACAAATTTATCTTCAGGTTTTAAAACAAAGCAAATCAACTCGCGGACTACATTAGCATAATTTATGCACCTACTGGGTAAGGATAAGCCAATCACAAGGGGCAATTTAGATCATGTGATATTTGTTAGTTAATAAGATCCTTGCTCCCTATTCCGCGTATTTTTTCAGGACGAGTCAAATGCAGAAAGAGTTATTGCTCTGTTTAACACACTTATTACAATAGATTTATATGAATATGAGTTAAAAAGGGTTAGGTATCGTACGTGCTCAACACTGTGTGAATGGAGTCAAAGACAATATCAGGCAATTCCAGGCCGTCTCTGGTCATCTGTACGGTTTGCTCATAGATAAACACGATGTTGGTGATCTTGTTCCCAAAGCTTATCACATAGGATTGCCCATGTGCGGATGTCCCACAATCGGCCATTTGTACGTCTACCTCCATTTTGAATTTGTCATCATCTGTACCATTGGTCTTAAGTCTATAGGACAAGCCTGTGAAATAGATGGAATTATGAACTGTTAGCTGGATGCGATAGTGGTATTTTAGTTGTTTTAGGGCTTTAACCCTTTCCCAAACGCCAAATTTTCGACTGTCCCAAATTGAAAGAGTTTGCAGACGACGTTTCGAGCAATTTCTCCTTTTCCCACAATGTTTACTAAAGTCGTCTGCAACAAAGTAGTCAAATGTTGTTATTGTATGGGAAAGGGTTAATACCATGTTTGGTCGTTGCATAATTGTTTAACCCTTAGAATGCTGGGTAAATTTCTGAAAATAGATTTGTGTGTCGTCTGCTAAGCAAAACCTTAAATATCTGCTTAAATTGTTGAGGAACATACTCAAAGAATCAAACATGTTAGATTACAGACCAGCCGCCAATTTACTTGGCGGCTGACCTGGATCTAACCTGTTTGCATAAGCATGAAGTCGGTCCCAGCACTAAACAACTTAATATCATGTTGAGTATGTTGCGTTGTTGTTTAAAACCAAACCTTATTTTTTCGCGCGTTATTTAGCGTATCTTTTTTATGCAATTTTGAAACAAAATTCATATATAATTGTTGCGATGTTGGTTACATTATTGGATTCAATTCGCAACTACACTTATTGATGGCTACCTTTCTTGGACCAGTCACAAAGTCCCTTGCAACAGCATGATTTAACAAATTACCACATAACGCCACTGTTGTGCAGCAGACGACTCTAAAAAAGAATTGTGGCAAAGGAGAAATTGTATGTCACAAGCAATTTCTCCTCTTGCCACAATGCTATTTCAATCTATTCACATATCACAACAGCAAAGCTGTAAGAAATTTCTATAGTCGCCTTCTTTGAAAGAAACCATGCCGTCTGCAGGTGATAAAGAGTTAACCCATCACCAAACGATAACGACATTTGACCAGTTTGTTGCAGACGACTCTGGAAAACAATGTGGGAAAAGAAGAAATTGCCCCTATCGAGCAAATTTTCCTTTTCCACAATGTTATCGACCCTATCAGAAGGTTTTTTTTAAACATTTCATCAAATTTGAAGTGGCGTCTGCAAACTCATTCATTTCGGGACAGCCGAAATTTGGTGTTTGATAAAGGGTTAAACCAGTTAGTCCTTAGCTTATCACCTGTATTTGTAATCAGGCCCATATCGTAGAGTCCATAGTCTTGTTGTCCGTTATTCAGGGTATTGTTATATACAGGCGTAAACTCGAGGCCTTTCGACAGAGACGGTCCCATAAACAACACATTTCTTCCGAGTGATCCTGAAAATATAAAAATAAAATATTTGGAGAATTTTGATTTCATGTAATAGTCTCAAAAATCGATTATCTTTACTTAACTTATTTGTTTTACATTTACATTGATTTTGAAGGAATCTGGAGGCTTGTTTCAATCACTCTCGATGGCTGCTTTCCGGATACTTAACCAGTACTGGCGCCGAATTTTGGGTTAGTCCTGGCAATGGGGGGTCGAACCAGGACCCTTGTTACAAGACACCGACGCTCTACCTCTGTACCACTGCCGATTAGTTGTTATACTAAATGACATAAGAATGTTGTATGTCTTAAAATAATGATTTATATATATTCAAGACTATAATCCATCAATTTGAAAATGACTAAACATTGGTGACACTCAAATCAATTCGGCAACTTGCGGCATCACTAAATGGATTCTGATTGGTCAATCCAATGCGGAATTTGCCGACGTTAGGATATCGAAATCGGCATACAAATAAGTGTAGATTTACCATAGGATATACATTAATGTTTGTTCGTTAACTCATTTCATTTATATTGCACCAGCAGCGTTTGAGTCATAGGCCGAGCGTTATAAAAGGTGTACAAAACCTCTTAAAAACTCACCAATGACACGCATGTCACGTATGATAAGACAAGCAGAGTCTGTGTCTACTGGCATCTTGGCGTCAAAATAAAACCGTGACTGACTCTGTACAGGAACCGTGACAGTGACACCAATGGTGAGATTCTGACCCGGTGTCATGGCAACGTTATCCGCTTGATCCAACTCTATCAGTGTATCGTTGGTGATAGAGTCTGGGTACTAGAATAAAGATAGATTTGAATGAAGAGAGAGTTCAGGGCACCGTTTTACTAAACGACTTCCATGATCCACGGACTGAATGTCACTTATTACTAAATCTGTTTGTCTCTTAGGTAGTGAATTCCTCACAGGTAAATTTCTCCTTAGTAAGTTAAAGTTTATTTTTAAGGAAAATATTTGCCTAAGTCGAAACTGATGAACATCGATAGTATCTTAGAAATCATTATATTGCCATGTGACACGTCATTGGAAGTGTCTCGGAGAGACAATTCCAATGATGTTTCACTATGCAATATTGCTAAACCCCAAAATTGAAATAAGAGGGAATATTATTTTGAATTTACACACATTTTTAGAATAAAATGTTTAATAAAACGGTACCGTCATTGTAAATCATTTACTGTTGTGGAAGGCAATTTAAATTGCACTGGATCTTTAAAAATGAGATGAGAAAGGTAAAACAACATTTTGTTATCATTGTTTACAGACAATCTCGTAGCACGTAAGAAAGTGTAGCTCTCGACTGCATCTTTAGCAAGAAATGATTTATTGTGATTGAAGAGAGAATTGCTTATACTGAGCGTTTCTTCATCCCGCCTTTGCCCAATACAAAAATGGGGGTCTTAACATGGTGTTCGTTTATTGAGCACTGAATATTTTCTGATTACATTGGAAATTTCAAGATATTATGTGTATGCAATAGAAAGACAAAGCTATACACAAATTACATCGACTTTGTCTACATAAGTATCGGTTTTAATTACATGTAGGGATTAATTAATCACAAACGCAGCTATACAAGCCATAGACATAGACATAGACATAGACAAATTTTATTGACATAAGCTAGTACAGCTTCTAGTCATATACAAAAATACATATTTACAATTACTTTACATAACATGTTACCGTCGTCTCAAAAAAGAAAATAATAAATAATAACCGCCAAGGAAGAAAGATTTTCGTAAAATGAAAATGAGAACAAGCATGATGTACCTATATAAAAGTTAACTATTAATCAGTAATCATTTACTTTATACATATGTTTCTAATTTCAAATGCATGTTTTATAAATTTTGCTAAATTGTAAATGATTTTTGGACTTTTCAATTGGAATAAATGAACCAATTTTTGCATACAAGGACGTTCACAATAAAACTTTTTAATATATGTCTTCCTGATCTGATTTTAATTGTTACAAACGAGAATGAAATGAAATTCGTCTTCCACTTCACTCTCGTTGCACAACAAACACAATCGTTGGTTACGATCAACTCTATTTAAACCATATCGTCCAGTCTCGATCCGCAATGAATGAGATGCTAACCTTAATCTAGATAAATATATTCTTAATTGTTTTGGCAAATTAGAGCTTTGTTCATAAATGTGTCAGTAGCGGCAACATTAAGGGGTAAACCAACCACAAACGCCAGTGTACAAGAGTTACCTGAACTTTGTTTACGAATCTGTCAGTAGGGTCAATATTTAAGGTTTAATCGTTCTCAAACTCAGCTATACAAGACTTACCAGAACTTTGTCTACGAATGTGTTCGTTTCAACAACATTGAGGACTAAGTCAATTATAAACGCAGCTATACAAGAGTTACCTGAACTTTGTCTACGAATGCGTCTGTGGCGACAACAGTCAGGGGTAGACTCGTCACACTGATAGGTGATCCATCGTTCACATTCATTGTACCCGTCACCTCCACAGTGTTTCCTGCCGCAACCTGGCCGTTTGGCATTGCTCGGATATACGCCTCGAATATTATCTATACAAATCGAAAGTAAACCACATTACACCTAATTATACGAATTTATGTGGACATTCGAAAGGAGTAGTGGATAATGAATCATAAAGCATTTGAAATAGGTGTCTTTTTCTTGGATGTGTCCTATGGTCGCTTTGATTTCGAAAACTGTTTGACTAATTTAGATATTTAACCCATTACCAAACAACACATTTTCGACTTTCCCAAATTGTAAGAGTTTGCAGACGACATTTCAAAACGTGATGAAATTTAACAAAAAACCTCGTTGGAAAAGGAAGAATTGCTCCTTACGATCAATTTCTCCTTTTCCCACAATGTTTTCTAAAGTCGTCTGCAAAAAAAATCGTCAAATGTCGTTATTGTTTGGGAAAGGGTTAATCAGTGCATGAACAGGTTTGGGAATAATGAAAAATCGCAATGTACAGCCTCTGTTACCAAAGTGTCAAAATGCACTTGTGATGAAGAAATCATATATTTCATATTGATTAGCTTTGATGCACTTGCAACAGAAAGCCCATTAACAGCAACGCCCCCTTGGTTTCTCAAAAATTCTAAATAAACCGCATAAGTTGTTTATTTTAGACTTCATGATTGGTGGTCACGTGGTCAGATTTGAGAAAAAAATGGCCACTGAATTCTCGACTCGGGTTTTCAAACAGGTACATCTTCCTTATTACTTTCATTTTTTCATTGAATAACGCCTATCATAGGGTCGATCGGAAGCGGTTTAAGTGAGTATCAACAGTTTGTCTTCTAGGTGGCCTTATAATCGAGATAACTCATGGCCTGTTTCGCGATTTATGGCGACTCTTTTTTCTCTCAAATCTTATTCCCCACATAGTTGACATAAGACGCAAGTGTGTTATTTAATGGATTTAAATCAACAAAAATAATAACTCGTATTCATAGAGGGAAAACGTTTTCTTCGAAATGTCTTTTCTCATCAAACACATATACATCATACAAATGCGTAAAACTGCATTATCATGGAAATGCACACATATTAATGAGAAAGTATGATGAATTAGTCAGTCAATTGTGACAAGCAATTCCTCCTTTTGCCCCATTGCTTTTTTCAATCTATTCACATTTCAAAACAACAGAACACACACACTAGAAAGGTTTTTCACATGTTTACAAAGCTTTTCTTAAGTCGTCGGCTTCAAATACAATAATATATATCGTCTGCAGGTGATAAAGAGTTAAATGGATTAAACAACAAACACTTGCAAGATTGCGTACCTCGTTGGCCTTTGTATCTCCTGGTTTCACAGGCCAGTTACAGGAGTTGAATCCGAGGTCAAACGTGACTGTATCCATGTACGCACCCGAACTGAAACATACGGTAACGTAAGAACTATTTGATGGTTCCAGCAAGTGACAGAAGCATCTGGAAGCAGCAGGTTTCAGCAAGCATAAATAAGGGCGAACTTGCCATACAACCACTGCACAGCCAGAAGAGGATCAGAAGAAAAGTCAATTACCTACGTTACACACATCACCAGGATACAAATGTCAGACTTGCATTAGGGTATGCAGGTCACGCATTGGCAATTTGGCATTCACAGAAGACACTGCTCCTCTGATTTCTCTCAAAGAGCTTATCCATTATCGATAAAACTGAATGATGCCAACAACAATCAAGGGTACCGTTTTACTAAACAACTTACGGAAAATATTTGCGAAGGTCATAACTGATAAACATGGATAGTATCTTCAATGAAAGTACAATATTGCAATGTGACACGTCATTGGAAGCGTCTCAGATAGACAATTCCAATGATGTGTTACTTTGCAATATTTCTTAGCCCAATATTGACAAAAGAGGAATTGTTGATTTAGACTTGCGAAAATCCTAAGCGTAAACTGTTTAGTAAAACGGTACCCTGGGTATCGAACTATAATAACTGCTTCATGGTTGTGAAGCACTTGATATAGTCTTGTATTGAACCCTCTTATTGTCTCATTTCACTTCATTAACTTCTCTTCAATTTGGTTTTAGTATAGAACGTGCGTACATGTTCATACCTTTCTAACACAGCCACGCTAACATATCATTTGATAGAAAGTACTTACTCCTCCATTTAACGTGAACAATTTAAAATATGATAGCTTAAAACAAAACAATTGTTTTTTTTATAAAAACAAACCTGGTATGTTTATACTCGTTACGACAATAATACTCACCACCTAGAATAAAGGAACAGTCCATACGATTTCTGTAATTTTCGGTCTATTGCAGTAATGCGGTGTGGAAAGTGCCGTACCCTTTACACTACACACTACGGAGACGTCTGACATATATTTAAACCAGACTACTATAATCACTGAATTCTTCTTTAACAAATGCCTATTAAAATTTCAAAGTAATCAGAGTGTGACGTAACCACACTGAATTCACCAAACAGTTTGTTTTTGTACATGTAGTATATGCTCTAAAACTAAGGGAAATTCAAACTCACGCTGAGGTTAACTGCGGGACAACTTTATCCTTATCAATACACGGAAGATTGGCGCCTACAGATTGGATAGCAGCGTCAAGTATATCCAGCTTGCCAACATAGGCTGTAGGAATAATGATGGCAAAGTCGAGTTTGTACTTCATGCCCTCTGGAATGGCGGCTGTCAGTAGGATTTTCTTGACCTCTCCGATAGCGATGTTTGACTCTACTGTGTCATTGGTGATGAATTCGCCGACGGACAGACTAACGTTCACAACGTCACTGTATGTCTGAATAGGAAATGAAATGTTTAATGTAAATAAATGATATATGTTACGTAAATTAATGATATATGTACCGTTAAAGAAAGAAATATGTGCTGTAAAGAAATTGAATATGTACACATTAGAAATGAAATATGTACCGTAAATAAATGAAAAATGTAACGTAAATTAATGAAATATGTAACGTAATTAAATGAAATATCTAACGTAAATAAATGAATTATATAAGGTAATTGAATGAAATATGTAATGTAAATGAATGAAATACTTAACGTAAATAAATGAAATATGTAACATTAATAAATGAAATATGTATCACAGATAAATGAAAAATGTATCGTTAATAGATTAAATATGTGACGTAAATAAATGAAAAATGTACCATGAATGAATGAAATATGTACCGTTAATAAATGAAGCATGTAATGTAAATAAATGAAATATGTAACGTAAATAAAGAAAGCATGCAGCATAAATAAATGAAGTATGTAACGTAAAAGAAAATGAAGCATGTACCGAAGATAAATGAAGCATGTAACGTAAATTATTGAAATATGTAACCTAAATAAATGAAAAATATAACTTAATTTAATGACATAGGAAACATAAAGAAATGAAATATACAACGTTAAGAAATGAAATATCTAACGTACAGAAATAAAATAAGAACGTAAAAAATGAAATTTGTAACTTAAAGAAGTGAAATATGTAATAACATAATCGTTCCCCCGTTTGAGATGCTACCCATTCAATGTCTAAGAATTGCAAAGAATAGTTTCATCTTGAAACGAAATTGTTGTTACGAAAAGAAAAATTGATTGTCACCATTAAAAAATAATGATGTTATTGACAACTACAACAAAATGCCAATAAACTTAAGTTTTGGCATATTCACTCCATTCGATTGTGGTACACGTTCTTACAATTTATATTAACCAACCAATCTCTATTCTACTTCTTAGATACATAACCTGTATTCGCTCTGAACGTGGATTTATGTAAGCCAATTCTTATCTCTATACATAGCTCAGTAGTTTGTTTATGAAAATCAAAGCCTGTTGTATGCAGTACTCCACAAATTCATTTCGTTAATCCTTTTATGATTACACTCATTATAATCATCTATACAAGGTGATTCTAACGAGTACCAACATTATAGGGGTTTTAAGAAGAAGGAAAGAAATAAACATAGCAAAAGCATGGCCTTTCTGAAGCTTTTAACCCTTTACCAAACACCAATTGTTCGACTGTTCGAAATTGAAAGAGTTTGCAGACGGCATTTCAAAGTGTAATGGAATTGGAAAATAATCTTCTAATAGGGCAGAAAACATTGTGGGAAAAGGAGAAATTGCTCGTTAAGAACAATGTCTCCTTTTCCCACAGTGTTTTCCAGAGTCGTCTGCAACGTCTGTGGTTTAATGTCGTTATTGTTTGGTAACGGGTTAATACCTTGTTTTCTTCATGACTTGCCAATAAAACGTCATGGCATCTTTAATCAGCGAAAGAAACAAAGGTGTAACGTACAAATTCCTGGCAAATCTTAACAAGTACAAAAGCTTCACAATTACTTTAAACGTGTAATCTATTAATCAAATTTGCAGGTTTACAAAATCTGCAGATTTTAGGCGCCCCTACCTGTGAGAACGTTGTGGAAGTCACCGTAACAGGGTTAGCCGTATGCTTGATGGAATTAGACGTGTTCTGTGCCGTATCCACAAACGCCTCTATGTCAAACGTGTAGGAGCCTGTCGCAGTGCCAGTAACAACCACCTCAACAATAACACTGTCCACGTCGAAGAAATCGTTCACACTGTAGGCATCCGTATCTGTAAGGAGAGTGAATTTGATATTAGCTTAACGCATTCCCAAACACCAAAGTTTCGACTGTTCCAAATTGAAAAAGTTTGCAGACGACATTCAAAAAGTGATTAAATTGGAAAATAATCTTCTGAAAGGGTAAAAACCTTGTGGGTAAAGGAGAAATTGCTCGTAATGAGCAATTTATCCTTTTCCCAAAATGTTTTCCAGTGTCGTCTTCAACAAAGTGGTTAGATGTCGTTATTGTTTGGAAATGTGTTTTGTTTCTTATCTGACACAGGTCCCAAAGGAGTCGTCTTCCCCAGTCCAGCACCAACAATACTTTATAGATTTGAATAGAACATACATTTTTTTTTGACGAGTGCATGGTTTATACACATAGTCATGTTCACATACAAAAATATATATATATCGATATAACCCTCAGATTGCTGGATAAAATTCTAAAATTAGATTTTTGTGTCGTCTGCTTTTCAAAACCTTAAATTTCTGCTTCATTTTATTGAGGAAAAATACCAAGGGTAACAATCCGGTTAGACCACTATATAATTAAATGGGCTGCTGGTCTGTTTTCTAACCTTTTTGCAACACTGAGCATCTTGCCTTATCAAAATCAAGCAGTTATTTAGGGTTTTGAAAAACAGGAGAAAAAACATATTTTTAGAAAATCATCCAGCATTCTAAGGGTCAAAGTTACCATATTTCTTGATAGGTCCGATATCTAGCAGAGCGGATGCTCGTCCGTTGTCCGCGTGGTAGGTATAAGTTTTCGTGGTCAGTTCATCCACCGTGCATGGCAGATTGTCGCCGGCTGCAAAGACCCGCACTGTACAGATGTCCAGTCCTTGACCACTGGATGTGACCTTGACCTTGAGGTCGATGTACTCGTTTGGTGGAATCTTTAATAGCAGACTGTATTGTGCCGACTCGTGAATTTCGATAGAACCAGCGGTCGAGTTTTGTTGGAAATAACTGTGGATTGTTCCAGTCTGTAAGATAAGTTTTGTTTTGGCATTAACAGCAGATACATAGTGACACTCCGATACCCGAGAAAAACAATAGACCGCCATTGAACACTATATAACATGAATACTTTGAAATGTTCTATTCCCCAAAGAAAGCACAAACTTGCATTTACATTACTAACAACCCCAAAATATGCACAATTGATTAAATGCACACAGTTTCTGCATTTGTCACAATGGTTCCTTATGTTATCTATTTCAGGTACGCCAATGAATATCAGATTTGATAAACTCGGACTTACTGGAGCAGCTAGGGCTTTTCCGGTTGTTGTTCGAGATGTGAATTGGAGCTGACCAATCCAGAGCTTTGTTGTCTCGTACATCAGACCTATCGACACCCACTTGGCAACATTGTCGGTAGGAGAATCCAAGTTCATTATCTGAAACAAGAAACACATAAAATGTGTTCAAACTATTTCGCAATGTGGGGAACGATGACTTGTTTTGGTGTTGTTTATAAATGGTATCATAAACATATGCATAATATGGTTCATGGTTATCATAATGTGAGTTGATAAAACTGTTTGTATTATCTGCTCTCTAAAATTTAATGTTGTTTGCTTGTAGCTTTCTTGTTTGATTTTGTTCTTGTTTGAATGTTTATAATAGATCTATCGTTTAATCTAATCAAATCAACAGCATGGGACATTCATACAGTATAAACAAGAAGATATGTATAAGGAAACACATTCGACTCCTGAAAGTATACTATCTGGTTATCTTGCCTTTAAAAGGGTTGGTGTCGATCCCATCGAAGTACATGAATACGAATATGTATATCATAAATCGAGGGATTAAGTAAAGTCAGTGACAAATCAATGAATAAGAAAAAAGACAAACATGACAAAAACAACTAAATGTCATGCGTTACCCACATACAGATAAAACGTTCCCTTTGTGAAATTGGATAAAAAAGGATTGTGACAAGCGAATACATTGCCCGCAACAAGAATTACTGAAATAGTGCTAACCCTTATAGTGCTGAAACCGACTTCATGCTTATGCAAAGAGGTTTTATCAAGTTAATTGGCGGCTGGCCTGTGATCCTATCTGTTCGCTACTCTGAGTATCGTTTCTCACCAAAGTTAAGCAGATATTTAAAAGGTTTTGGAAAACAGACGACACAACAATCTATTTTTAGAAATTAACCCAGCATTGCAAGGGTTAAACAATGAACAATCATACTTTCAGGTATATCGAGAAGACAGCCTTGTCGTCATTAGCATCTGGAAACTCGCCGGAGTTACATAACCTTTGTAGATTCAACGTGGCTCGGTCAATCTCTTCTGTGCTGAATCTGGAAAACATATCGTGTGTTCAAGGCAAGATAATAGTAAGTGTTTCACGTTTGTGAAGCACTTACTATAGTCTTGCATGAACTATTAAGGAGTAAATAGTCAATTAAAATCTATCGCAGGCAAACAGCAAGTCGATGGTTCAATCAAACACTGCAGTAAGCGCTTCACGTTTATAAAGCACTTACTTTAGTCTTGCATTAAACCATTGAATAGAGGGTATTTATGGCTCTTTTTCTCTATGATTTGTTAAATTTATTAAATATTTAAGTATATGTGTAATATCATCAACCCAAAAATGTATTTGATGTAATTGTAAAATAATTTCATGACTAGAAATATATCGGTTTTGTTAATGACCACATATATATATTTTCCTAAAAGATATATTACACCACTTAGTGGATCACGTTGACAAATATCTGCTGCAGAATGCTTTACAAATCACGGTAAAAAAAGAACCTGTTGCTCTTAATTAGTACTACGCCATTCTATCAAAATCAACTTTATCAAATACGCCCTTTTTATCTATTCTTAAAAAGCTGTCTGCTGTTACTTCCAAACTGAAAAAAGTCACCTCTTCTCATCTAGCGGACTTAATTGATGAGTAATGCATAAATTAGAGAAAAAGGTAACCATGGTTAAAGATACTCACTGCGAGATATACTGTACAATCTTGTCCGTCCACTCAGGGGTCAAACAGGGCAGATTCCTTCCTTTGGACTCCACTTTAACCCGGCACACGTGTATAAACGTGCTGGAGACGTCGGTAGGCATGAGAAATTCCAGCTCCATGACGGGATAGGTAATGTTGGGTACCGTCTGTACCGTCAGATCTATCCTCTGTACCCCGTTATACCACACTTCGGTCTCCGTGTCCCACGGGGCCATCGACATACTAGGGGCGGTCTCGTTCTGAAACGAGCAGTTCAATCGTAGATGTACACAATGTTAAACAATGTCTAACTGTATTTAATTGGCATAAGTTTCCACAAAGCTGTTGAAAATGGCATAAAAATCAACTTGAGCAATATACCCTTCTGCCACGATAATCTTCATAAACAAATCACATGTGGAGTGTAATTCATAGTTTGTAATCATCGCTTGATGATGCTTTCAATTTTCACCAAATGTAAAACAACACATGGGGGGAAATGGGTCTATAAAACCATACTTACAGTGACGGCTATCGATGTAGCAGGATTCGCCACATTGATTGTCTGATTATGTACGATGATTGAGCCGGACTCCACCGTCACTCCGAAGTACACGATATAGTTGGTGGTCGTAGCCTTGTCCTCTATCGGCGACAGGACGGCCTTCACCTGTATAACGTCGTCTCCATCCCGGTTATATAAACCCACGTTATTGACATATCCTGGAACATTGTGATACAAGTCATTGATATGTCAGTTAATCATTTACGTACAAACGTAAACCTTTGGTATAGATTATTATCTTAATCTATTACTCTATAAATAGAGAATCTATATTTCAAAATTCAAACATTCATCTCACCATCTTAGAATTGAGACTGGGCGATATGGAGTTGCTCTTCAAGTAGCTAGATAAAAAGTAAAGACATTATAACACATTTGGTTTTCTTTTATAGTTAAAAAGTAAATGTAGTGTATGTCTCCACTTTAAAAGAGATATCAAATGAGGTACGTGACTTAGGAATAAAAAAACACAAAAAGGCGCACAAACCTAAGTCCAATCGAGCGGAGTCAGGCAGGTTCCCGCCATTCGCTGCTCTCGATGTGTACACGGGTACCAGGTCATCCGTTTTGATACAAGGCAAGTCCTGTCCGACGCTCACGATCTCAAGGCTACACACGGAGAACATGGCCTCGGTTGTGTAGGGTGCCAGTACTTCCACTACATACTCGGACCCGGCACCGGGTTGAGATGGGGACGGTACCACGATGTCGTATGTAATGGAGAAGGATTGACCGATGGTAGCACCGGATGGTACATCCGTCACAACGCTACTGATTGTCGGATTAACCTGAAAGGTGAAGGGAATTGATGGATTTGTTAACCGTTGGAATAATGGGTGACTTTCTAAAAATATATTTTGTGTTGTCTGCTTTCCAAAGCCTCAAATATCTGCTTAATGTTGATGAGGTATGATACTATGAGTAGCAAACAGGTTAGATTACAGGCCAGTCGCCAATTTACTTAGCGACTTGTCTGGATCTTACCTGTTTGCATATGCATGAAGTCGGTCCAGCACTATAAAGGTTAAACAATGTTACAAACCTTTCTGGTCTAACGTTGTTTTTTGTGAATAGATTGAAAAGGCATTAAGGCAAAATGAAACATTTCTTGTGACAACCAATTTCCCCTTTTGTCACAATGCGTTTTGAAAGTCATCTGCTGCAAGACGCAAACATGTGGTAAAATATGTTAATGTGTTAAAATCTTAACATTTGTTCACGGTAAAAGAGAAACGTGTGTAAAAAAGCTAAGACATCTTAAGCACCAAATTATACCATGCTATGGAAAACAATTTAAGAATTACAAATCGTGCTTTCTGACCTCTTTACCTTTAACAAAACAATAATAACATTGAACCAGTTTGTTGCAGACGACTCTAAAACATTGTGGGAAAAGGAAACATTGCTCTTATGGAGCAATTTATCCTTTTCCCACAAAGTTTTCTGTGCTATCAGAAGATTATTTTTCAATTTCATCACATTTTGAAATGTCGTTTGCGAACTCTTTCAATTTGTGATAGTCGAAAATTTGGCGTTTGGTAAAGGGTTAAGATAAATATTTGCTTAAGTCAAAACTGATAAACAAGGATAGTATCTCGTATCTAAGTACAATATTGCATATTGCAATGGGACACGGCATAAGAAGCTTTTCGGCGTTT
Organism: Cerastoderma edule; assembly: GCA_947846245.1. NCBI lineage: Eukaryota > Metazoa > Mollusca > Bivalvia > Cardiida > Cardiidae > Cerastoderma > Cerastoderma edule. Next base: position 31,836,890 of record OX401413.1, on the reverse strand, counting down.
GGTAGAGGGTTAAGCACTCAATTATTCAATTATAAATGCTATCAATAAACGAAGTTGATTTCAACAAGTAAAAACACTTGTACAACGCAATAGTTTAACTTACTGCAGTCGATGTCTTGGCTACCACTGCCATGCTGAGATTGGCCACCCAAAGAATGGTAGTGTCGACCTCAAGAGCTAGGGCGAGTGATGCTGTGGACCCGTCTGTAACTTCCGGGAACAAATGGGCCACAAACGTCACGTTAATGTAACTGTTGGTCAGGGGATCAGTCAATCGGGATGCTTAACAAATGAAAAGGGAAATTGATAAAATGTTAGTCAGAGTATTAGCCCATCGAACTCTGATGATTCAAGTTATAAGTGTTAAAGCTTGGACTCATTGTGCTATAAAAACATGTCAGCGGTCCCATTAAGGTCATAGGGGACCAGTCGGTGTCGAGGATTAAAAATGTGGAACAATCAGAAACGAGATTACCGCGAATAATCGATATCCGCTCTGACGCATTTTAATATCGAATGCATCAAGACATAGACTGAAATATCTACGTCTGGATTATTCGGACTTTGGAAACTTAACAAGTGATAAGGAAACAGTTAAAATGTTAGTCAGAGGTTTGGCCATTCGGGATGCTTTAAACATGTAGGGGAAAGAGTAAAAATGTTATTGAAGATTTTTGTTTCATCTGATTTTACAATGCGTCAACAGCATTTCCGTGTTTTGTGATACCCAGTTATAGTAAACAGATGATGTTCCCCATGTCATACTTCAAATATGTGCTGAGATGTAAGGACTAGAACAAGAGACACATAAATCCGCCGATAGTCACCAGGGTACCGTTTTACTAAACAGTTTACGCTAAAGATTTGCGTATGTCTAAAACAACAATTCCTCATCTTTCAATATTGGGCGAAGCAATATTGCAAAGTACACATCATTGGAATCGTCTCTCCGAGACGCTTCCAATAATGTGTCACATTGCAATATTGTGCTTTCATTGAAGATACTCTCCATGTTTATCAATTATGACTTACGCAAACATTTTCCGTAAGTTGTTTAGTAAAACGGGCCCCAGAGGCGTAGCCAGCCTCAAATCAATGATTCACACCGACGGGGGTTTATACCCTCCCGATCGGTAGGTTCAGATGGCCTCCTTCACAAAATTATTTTAAGTAGAAGTGAAAATGGTGAGAATTTGCGTATATTCGGACATTAAGAACAATTCATACTATCAATGTTTTTAACTTTTGAAATCGATGTTTCGCACGTTTGTACATGCGTGTTGCTTGCTACGCCCCTAGTCACTCATGAAAAATATAAGCTACCGCTATTAGGATTTGAACTTTTAAAGAGGTAGGTTCAAGTTCAACTCTCTAGAGGTTGTTCTTTCTTCTTTAAAATAACATTTAAAATGCAAAATGACCATGATACTAAACCTTATGTTATGTGTATGCATGTGAATCATTTCGGCGAGACAATTTTAATGAGTTCACGCAAATGAAGACTAGCGATATAGATCTTGACAAAGTTAATTTACGTCAAAATTTCTGATACAATACATTAAATGAAGGCGCAAAACTGGGATTTACCAAATTTATATGGAAATACTGAGTATTATACAGCTAAACTCGAATACCTCTGTTGATTGAATTTCTTACCTGAGTTAAGCTTTGACCCCAAATCAAGGGCACCCAGGTAGTTTCCGGGTCCCACAGGGTCAGGGGTTAACACAGAAGTGATTGATGTAAAGTCGTTTCCACAGTTAAAGTTCGATCCTTTGTTTACGTATTGGACTGCACACACCGACATTGTGCCTGGGGAATCCGTGGGCGTGTAGATCTATGGGTGGTGTAAGAATTAGACATTTAGTAACTGCGCCACCAAGGATTCCTTTGGGGGATGCATTGCTGCAATGTCTTTCATATGGGCTTTCAGAAATTCCCAATTGTAGGAATATAAATCGTTTATTATAGTGGCATATGTACAGATAAAGCCAATAACTATCATAGTTGTGGACAATACTTATTCTGGAGAATGTTGGGTAATTTTCTAAAACAGATTTGTATGTCGTCCGATTTCCAAAGCTAACTTTTGATGGGGAGGGATACTAAGAGAAGCAAACAGGTAAGATCACAGGCCAGCCGCCAATTTATTTGGCGGCTGGTCTGTGATCTAACCTATTTGCATTAGCATGAGGTCGGTTCCAGCACTATAACGGCTAATACCATTTGATTTCGACCGGCCCCATGGGGCTAAAGTTCTTTTCCAAATGTAATCGTATTGTATAGGCATTGGACCACATTCTATTGTTAACATAGATAGATAAATAGGTTTATTGACATAAACTACACCTAATCGTCATATAACATGATGAATGATATAAACAACACACGTATTATCAAGTAACAACACACGTAATATCAAGTTCGTGTCTCACACATGCGTATCAACAAACACACACTTATGTCTGTACGCACAAACATTTCTTCGCATTCGTAGGCTCACACATGCGCACGTACCCATGCGTATTCAACAACTGCTCGCGTTGATCGCCAAGGAAGCCATTTGCGACAAAAAAAAGTGACTCCAAAATATCAATATTTTCTCAAACCATTGCTCAGACATGTTTGCCAAAAAAACTTGAACTGATATAAATTTCAACTAGATAATAAAAAATATTAATAAGAATAAAATGCACTTTACATAGATATTATCAAATTATATTTCTAGTTAATGTCACTAAACCTGACTATGGAACATTAGATATATGAAACACAAGAAAAGTTGCTGACCGTAACGCTCAAACATGGGTATCAAACCCTTAACCGTCCCTTAAAGATGCCAACACCCTACCTGTGCAGCGGAACGGTGGGCGGGAACAACTGACCAATCGCCAATACGCCTCGATTTGAACATTCATAACAGTTTACCAAATGAAATGGTGAACAAAACTCAAGCAGATAAATAAATGCACGTGTGCTCGTAAACATCGTTGCCCCTATTTGTGAAAACAACTCCGACAAATATTGGGGGCGGGGTTTTGTTAATTGGTCAATTAAAAAGATTACCTTGAAGTTGTAGGTGGAGTGGGGGTATGGCAGCTGCATATCCACGTTAATCTTATTGGAACTGCCCTGCTCAATCGTGGCCGGGGCATCGACGGAGAATACGGGCTGGGTTGTAGTTGACTGTAATAACGTAGGAATACTTTCAAGATATATTTGAAATCCGTACAGTGCTGAAACCGACTTCGTGCATAAACAAACAGGTTGGATCCCGGCAAGCCGTCAATTCATCGGCAACCGGCTTTCCTGTGCTATATTGTTGGTCAAATTGCTTTCTGACAAGTCTAACTGAAACCATCAGTTTGAAAATAATGAAATATAATTCACAAATGCTTCTAGAAACATTGTGTAGAAAGCATCGATATAGTAAATTGGCGACTGGGGTGTGACCTAACCTGTTTGTTACTCTGAGGATTTTGCCTCGATAAATTTAAGCATATATTTAATGTTTTGGAAAGCAGACGACACAAAAAACTATTTTTTGAAAATTACTTAGCATCCTAAGGGTAAACACATTACCACATAAAGCCAAACATTTGCGGCTTGCAGCAGACGTTTTTCAAAAAGAATTGTGGCAAAAGGAGAAATTACTGGTCACAAGGAATTTCTCCTTTTGCTACAACACTTTTTCAATCTATTCACATATCACAGCAGCAGAAGTGAAAGGTTTTTTCACATGTTTACAAAGCTTCTTAAAGTAGTCAAGACTTCTTCAAATTAAAAATGTTGTCTGCAGGTGTCAATATGTTCAAAGTATGAGGAGCATGAATTAGATAAGTTATTTACCACATCATAATCCGCCAAAAACGATGCTTGGCCGACCCACAGGTAGTTTCCGGAGTCGTACTCGGCCCCCGAACTGACCCAGTAAGAATTTCCGTTGACGGTCCCGGTGTTTGCAATCATTATTGCTGCATAGGTAATCGTAATATCGTCGTTAATGTTGGCCACGGTCACCGTTCCGAAATCTATGATAGCTCGGTCGGGCTGGAAAAGTGATAATACGTTAAATGAATGGTGTTTACGATCATTATTGCTGCATAGGTAATCGTAATATCGTCGTTAATGTTGGCCACAGTCACCGTTCCGAAATCTATGATAGCTCGATCGGGCTGAAAAAGTGATAACACATTATTAGAGTACCAATACTCTATTCAGTTTCACACTTTCAATGTTAAAGATAGATAGATTTATTTGTGGAAAAGGTGTAACATTACATGGCAACAATATAGAAATAGAAATATGAAAAGACGTTTCGTAAATGAAATAATGTTGAAAAACCATGAAAGCACATCACATCCCAAGGATAACTCAAAAAGTGAAAAAGGGATACTTTTTTTTTGTGAAGCTGCACGGCTTCTTTTATTTCATTTGTATTACAATAATATAACAACAATCGTAAAAGAAAAACACAGATAAAGAGAGGTAAAACAAATTGACTGCAGAAAAAAGGAAAAATTAAATATTATTGCAGTCATAATCATGTAGCTAGTGAAAAACACTCAATATGTTCATAGGGAATCAATTTTGAATTCCATTTCGTAGTTTATGTGATGTTTCATGTCATTATAATTCACAAAGTTTCAAACAAACAAAACAATGTCTAAAATAATGAATATTTATAATTCATAATAAGAAGCCTACATACAATATAATTATAAATCAAATGCTCCAATTCTGAAGGAAGGCGTTCAGTTGTGTAAAAATAGATAGCCAAAATAGGCACACCCATAGGTGGTAAATGAACGTCAATGAAAAGAAAATGCCTTTCTTAAAACAAGTATGATCTAATTCGGTAGTGGCAAGATAACATGTGGTAAGACTATCATTTAATCTTACATGTACCTGAATACACTAAGACCTTAGCATGTTCCCTTCGCCGAGAAAAAATACAAAAAAAAAACAATTAACCCCAAATTTCTTATTTGATGACCAAACACAACTACATCACACTTTTCATCTGGGGCAGGAACAGTCATTTTTTAGGGACCAATATTTCGCTCTAATCATGTTTCATATGATGTTGTATTTTTGCTTTTTTCACCCAAGTTTGCCGATGGTAGGCACATTGTGTATCCCGTATGCGTTAACCATCAACTTTCCGGTTATGATGATATATGATAGATAACCCATGCCTTGTAAATGCGTACGTCTGACAATCGACAGAGAAATCGCAGTCGAAGACCGACAGTTAAAGACATGTGCGCCCGTCGACTGCGATTTCTCTGCCGAGTGTCAGACGTTATATCGTTATAAAGCATGGCAACACTTTAAATTTCTAGCAATGGTTCCATGTTGAATTCTGCCATATTTTAATAAAGAACAAACTATCATGCTAAGCAGGTAACAGTATCGTAAAATATATTATACTTACAAAGATGATATTGTTGCCAAGTTTCGAGTCATATACCACAGTGTGCGGGGCAGGGTTAGCTGAAATTAACAAAATGTTTACCATCCATGAAGGTTACAAAAAATCATAATGTAACAAAATCAGGAATGTTAGAATTTTTATAAAATAAATGAAAGTAAATTTTAGTTTTAAACATTTAAATCAGTTATCAAAGTTTGAACACGTATGAAAAAACAACAACTTTAAAACCATTGAGCAAATGAACAGTTTACTCTAAATAAACAAATATTTCAGTTTGCCCTGATTGTTTTAATGCAAACTGCTGCATTGTTTTTCTAGACTGTGGGCATATGGGATATTTTTTGTCACTTCACCAATTAAATGACAGTTTATTACTTCATACTTTTTCTTTTATTACAATGGTTTCAACTGTATACCAAAAAAAAATGACAAATATGTATAATTCAGAATTATAATTTGCTACAGTTTTCAAATTCGACCAATACTATGATGTCAAGTTGGGAAAGCAGAATTATTGAGGCTTAGTGAAGCTCAGTCTATAATTTGAATAATGTCTACTGTACACGGGCCTTCTATGGTCTAGACGTTTGAGTAAGGTAGGGTAGAAAAACATTATTGGAAAAGGAGAAAGTGCTCGTTAACAGCAATTTCTCCTTTTCCCACAATGTTTTCTAGAGTCTTCTTCTACAAACTGCTCAAATGTATGACTATATATTTATTTATTTTACACCGATTGTGAAACAAGTTCTTACAACTTATAAAAATCGCTTTCGACTCTGCTTCCTGGATACAAAGCCAGTACTCGCGCCGAATGTAGATTAATGAAAGGTCGCAAGGCAGATCACGCCACTCACGGGATTCGAACCCACGACCCTGTGTCCTGAGGCCGGCGCTCTACCCCTATAACACTGTCCCCTACCGTTATTGTTTGGTCTTGTTCACCAACATTCACCGTCTATTGACCTGCCTGATAAGCGTGAATTACACGCTATAGTGGGTATCTAAAAATATCCGCGGAGCCGTCCGTAATGTATGACCATATGGCTCGACCACGTGCATTATTTGATAAATTCTACTAAGCTTACCTGTTGATATATAATGCGTAAGGCTCTATCGTTTATCGACTGTGTTCGGAGGACTGTCGGGTTTTGAATATACGCGTCATAATCATTCATGCATGGAGGGCAACATACGGTGAATGTTGTGAACAACAATGGGTTCCTTAGTAAAATGGTATCATTATTCTACCTGGTGCTGTAATGCCCGCCGATGATACGGCCTGCACGTCGCACAGGATCATCACAGTAGTGTCGTTGTCCGGGGCGAACAGCTCTACCAGTAGGTCCATAGTACCCACTGCTTGAAACACGATTGACAGCTGAAACTCGACCTTTGTACCGACCTTTGTGACGTTCGTGTTGGTCAACTTGGTCAGGGTAAAGTCAATATCGTTCCCAGCTATCTGGAATGGATGTGTGGTGTGTTCCAATTGTAAAGTAGACATAGACATAGACATAGACATAGACATATTATTCAAGTACAGATGCCATAGGCCCATAGTACAAAATACAGTAACAAAATATACATACAATAGTCAATCGTATCTACTCGGCAATTCCCGGCACAAGCAGGTAGATCAGGCTCGTAGGTAGTTCATGAATACGCCAGAAATCCTGCATAAATTCGGCTGTTTTCTGCCGGATAACCGGACTTGATTACAACATTAATCAAAGGGACTGCAGATTTATGTAATACATACGAATTGGTTAAATATCACAAATGATTGTTTTTTGTTTTTTTAAATTATCTCATTAAAGATTATCGTATCAACACATCTGTGTTTAATATTAGATACGACTGCAAACAGACATATCCTTCGTTGCCACCATGTTGCCGGACTACTTTAAAAATGGCTACCAATTACACCCGAGGTTTTTTTACAGAAATGTCCGAGAGGTTCCGAATGTTGTTAAGTGCGCATAAATTCACCTGACGTTGACCTTTAAGCAGGAATATGTAAAAGTGAGATGACGCGGCATAAATCAATAAGCGTCAAGAGGTAATAAATTGTATTTTCCGTGTGTGTTCTCGTACAAATAATTGATGGAGAGTCCCGAAGATATATATAGAAACCAAACGTTGTGTGAAATTATGATAAAAGAGTTCATCAACGTCAGGTGAAAGTGTTCGCACTATATGTGTTTGTAACGAGATATACTTCGTACAAGTTACAAAACAGAAGTAAGACACCAATCTATCTATCTGAAATGGACGCACGCTTATTGGGGTGTAGTTGATCCATTTCAAATTATGCGAATTAAGGTGTTATCCGGTTTAAAAGAAACACCAAAGGATGGAAAGAAAAACATGCTTTCATAACATTGGGATATATGGTAGAAATAGTTGTGACGCAATGATAAATTGCTCTTATGCAAAAATTCATCCTTATGAATAAAGATGGTACGCTTCTTACAATCATAAATATACAACTTAAAAGAATACATACAATAAGCGCTATTGAAACTTTTACTAGTAATTAGTTTTACATTCTGTTTTGGATTACAGCTTTCTCTATGTTTGATTATGCGTTTGTGGGTTGTTTTCTTTTCATTAAAGCAAAAAAAGCATTCCTTAGCATTCCACAACTGTTACATATTTTTGTCGGCTTTATGTCAATTCATTAATTGAAATGACTACCTTAATTTATTTTCTTTTTGAACAACTAAATATTTACCACGAAAGAAATCTAAATCAGCATCGCATTACCATTAAAACCAATTAGCGAAGTGAAAACATTACAACAAAAAACTTTTAAAGAATTGCAATATTTTCATTTCTTTCTTTAAATAAATTGACCTTATATAAGTTTGATCATTGTTTTCCTGATACTGTGCGAATGAAGGAGATCATTTTAGGTGCAGGTGTGTCAAGAAAAGACCATGTTTACGAGAAGTTCTTTCTTCTTTTTTTAATTTGATAGGACGGTTATTTTCATACTTCATAATGGTGGTTTTTGATTTCAATATGCTAGATTTCAATTTGGATCTATACTATCAAAAGGTTAAAACATACCATTACAGCGTAATTTATGTAAATGATCCATCACAAGACAATCACAATGCATTAACCCGTTCTACTATGTGTAGGGGTGAATATTGGGGAACCAGTCATGTACATAATTCGCACTGCGAAATAGTTCTCTGTGAGAATTATGAGATTTATTTTTTATTAAAAACGTTTATAAATCCTTGCGAAAAATGTAATGTTTAAACATACTACTGCACGTTTTTGCCTATGATGCGGCCTGTCATAGCCGTTCTTCTTGATCGGGGAGAACTCGTTGAGGTGGTCGTCAAATTGGACTTTTCGCGCCACCGTCAGTTTCGTCTGCGTGGACCTGTGCGTTAGGGTATTTTTCGCCTCCACGGTCAGAGAGTACATATCAGCTGGTCCTATGTCTGATTGCAGCCTGATTTCACCGGTCATTCTGCAAGTGAACAACACCACATTGGTTAGTAGTATCATGTGTAACTCTCAAGTACTGGAACCGACTTCATGCTTATGCAAACAGGATAGATCCAGGCCAGCCGCCAAGTAAATTCACGACTGACCTGTGATATATACCTGATTTTCATTCCCCATCAAAATTAAGCAGATATTTAAGGTTTTGGAAAGCAGACGACGCAAAAAATACCATGCATTCCAAGGTTACAGCATGAAGTACACTTTCGTATATGACCAGAAGAATAAGCTACCTGGTGCTTGCTAGAATTGACGCCAAAACAAATAAAGGATAGTATGGACCAGTTTCGTTTTTACTCTGGTGGGTTCCAGATAGCATATATGTCCTCCTTGCTTTCTTTGTTAGATTATCTCCACACCAATCACTCGTATATATACAACCTCTATGATTCCAAGTACTGTCCAATTCCACTGAATTGGAAGGCAATTCTATAAATATTGGCTTTACAGACACATACGAAGGAGAATATTTCGGATGGATATGGACAAAAGAAAAACATGTACCAAGAGTAACTCTAATGTACCAATGGTCAATACCGAAGATATGCTTTTTTATGACAAATAATTGGCACCGGTTATTGCTTTTAAACTGGAACAGTCGAAAGTTCTTGCATATGGGAGCTTGGCAATACAACACTTTTGGGAATAATTTATACCCAAGCGGACCGTTTTACTAAACAGTTTATGCTTCAAAACAACCTGTTCCCTTCGTTAAGAGAAATTTTTCCTTTTCCCACAATTTTTTCCAGAGTCGTCTGCAACAAACTGGTTAAATGTCGTTATTGTTTGGTAATATGTTTAAGGCGCTCACTGTTACACTCGTCCCATATTGTATTCTCGTTAAACCACAGGAATCAAAACACGCAAACTCGTATGTCCGTGCTCCTCGCTACGACGTTTACGCTTTACCAAACGCCAAATGTCCGACTGTCCCAAATTGTTATGGTTTGGTAGTGGGTTAACCCTTTCCCAAACAATAACGACATTTGACGACTGTTGCAGACGACTTTGGAAAACATTGTGGGAAAAGGAGAAATTGCACGTTATGAGCATTTTTTCTTTTTCTCACTATGTTTTCTGCCCTATCAGAAGATTATTTTCCGATTTCAACACATTTTGAAATGTCGGCTGCAAACACTTTCAATTTGGGACAGTCGAATAGTTGGCGTTTGGTAAATAGAGAAAGGACATTTAAATCATTCAATAATTACATAATTAACTTACGGATCAATGGCAAACTCATCCTTATTTGTTTCTCCCTCACCCTCCTCTGCCATTTCATTTTTAACAGACACAAGAGAATATACAATATTTGGACAGTAACATTTCTTGGGTGTTGGATACGTCGTCGAATTGTACTCGATTCTCTGACCAACTTCATCTTTCAGCTCGGCATATGTGAACCCAGAGTTGAACTTGGGCGTGAAGTATGCAACTGAAGTAAGATGAAGAAAGATGAATCAAATTTCTTTAATAAAAAATAATACTAACTTGGACTAAGCGACAGCTCATGACAGATTTTCATGTACCTGTACGTCTTTATAATTTTACAATGAATAATTGTGACAAAAAAGGTTTTGATCATAATAACTATAATTTAATATATTATGTAAGATATAAATGATATAAAATTTATTCTTTATAAGCAATGTTGTCAACTCAATTTGACAAATAAAACGAGATTGAAATCAGAATATTACGTCAATTTTAGTAAACTGTTATGTTGCATATGTTTAAGCATACAGTCGGTATCAATGGTTCAATGTAAGCCTATACATTTATCCCCTCCAAAAAGTTGCTTGTATTGAAAACCCAATAAGTTTGTATATTTCCATGGAAAAAAATAATCAAATTTTGATATCATGATGAAAGATATTGTAAAGCATTCTTTATTATTGTTTCTCTTTTCCAGAACCTCTGCTACAACACATTGGGTGCATTAATCTATAACTCACAACATTTGTTACATCTGTTGAAATTCCTTCAATCAACCAGTGCTTCTCTCATTTCTTACAAAAAAAAAAGTCATAGTAGTTTTTTTTGTATCATGCTATGGCTTTCCGTTACTACTTAGCCATGGGTCCCGGCCCATGCGTATACCCCCGCATTAGCCTAATGCGGGGGTATACGCATAAGCCGAAACCCTGGGCTAATTCAGACCAGGAACGAGTCTCGTATTTTTCAAATAAAGATCTATCTCGTGAAACAAAGTGGAGCCAGTAGACGAGGTGGGGGACCAGTTTAAGGCTAATTACGACCTTACACAACTTCCCATGTTAAGGTATGGGATAAACCGAGTGTCTTACCAGATTCATTGCAGTGTGGTCCGATCATACATGCCTCTAGACAACATCCATACTCATTCACTTTGCTCGACCTGGAAAAGGAAGATACATTAATGTAAAAGGCTTGGTCTTGTCGCATCATGACCGCTGTATATGCTTGTTACAGGCGGGCTCAAAGCAGATTTTCTTCGGAGACGCAAACTTATCATATGTGTATGGGACCTATGACTGATGTATAAAAAGGCAAAATTTGATACTATTGGTAAAAAAAAAAGTTTTTTAATGCCTATGAAGTAAAGCTTATTTGACAACAGGAAATCAATTTATTTGATCAAATAGAAATGTGTAATTGGTCCAAAATTGAAGCCAGTAGCAGTGGACAAAAATGGCATGCAAATATCCTTATGATAAAAGGTAAAAGCCATTGTAACAAAAGGATAAATTGCTCATAATGAGCCATATATCCTTTTGGCATTGTGATTTTTAGAGTTGTCGAAAGCACGTGCTTTCAAATGAGTTGTGGGGGATGAACGTGCTCTTCATTTGCACTTTAAATAGAATTTCAAAAATAGTACAAGTTTAAAGCATCGAAACAAACAACCTTTGTATTCATGATGACCGTCCAAATTCTGAACCACTGTCTTTATTAAGGTTTTGTACTTGCTTTAAACATATTTTTCCCCAATATATACATAGTAATGATATGAAGATTCAGTATAAATCATATTTAGCAAATGGGTTTAGCTACAAGTTCTGAAACTTAGTTACAGCTCTCCCCTTCTGGTATATTAGTTGCAACATTGGTCATGGCAATATTATATTATGTTATTAACAAACCATGCGTGTTCACGTAACAAATCAAAACTTAGTTACAGTGAGAAAACATAATATATCAGAAATAAATAGAGAATATAAGAGTAGCAGAGCAAAGGCAGTCTAGATGTAACATTTCAGATTAGAATAGAATGTACAAAAATAAGAAGAATGATTGGGTGAAGTATAACAAGATAACCTATTAGAGTTACCAATCAAAACGTTTTGTCAAACTTTCTCTTGGACCGTTCCAAATGCCGAATTTTCGACCAATCAGAATAAAGCTTTACATTCACTGCATCATAGTCTGTTGCTATCCTTCACAAGCGGTTCTTTACCGACCGATTGAAAAGGTAGTTGGCAGGGAACAAATTTCGAAAATGGCACGTAGATTTGCACCCGATGGGTGTTTGGAGATAGTAAATACCCAAAATAGATAAATAGATGCAGTTTATTCGATTCTATCCTTTTCCAAGCCCAAAATCTACAACAAAATAGTTTTGTCGTACATACCACGAGCAGCCCAAATCTAATAACATCAAGTCGCAAAGAGATATTCTCGAAGGGAAAGAGAAATTGTATATATTTAAGGCTTCCTCGCTCATTAAAGATGGTAGAATATCCGAATTCTAACTGCCTGAACGGTTCACCAATTTGGGTAAATTCAATTTGCTCGGCAAGAACCCTGGTTTTTTCCAAGTCAACCGGGAGACTGTTCAATGAAAATCCGTATCTCGCCCGTGGTGAGATTTGAACCACCATTGAGATAGGTCATGTGATTTCAAATTTCTAGCTGTTAATCATTAAGAATGGCTGTTAAATAAGTATATATTACATATGATTACATAAAGACTGTATGTGAAATACAATCATTAGACTATGTCTATCAGTATAGCCCTGTCAGTGTAAGTAGGTATCTTGCATTCATTCTTTTTACAGTTCATGTATATATATATATATATACCTATAACAAATTATGGCAATGTCTATATATTGCATTATAGAAAAAAGATAGACATTCTCCCTCATAAATATTAGGGGTAAATATTCATATGATATATTGCCTAATTACACTTTTGTTAAAACTTGGTGTCGATACCATGATTGTTAAAGATATAAGTTAATCAGGGTGATTTAAGTGATTAACGCAAATAAGACTTCAAATTGTATTTTATCACGCTCAGGTAACAAATAAGTAACTGTTTTCGTTAAGTATGTTAAAAATAAAACAGATGATGTAACATAAAATATGTTTTTCTTTTTATGTCCCTAGTCATATGCAAGAACTAACACATTTAATAACACCGTGTTACCTAGTTCTTCTTATAAGAGTGTTATTTGTGAAATTCTTTCCTTTTCATCCTCCCTAAACCCTATATCATGGACAGTCATTAGGAATATCCCTCCACCACCAAGCTGTTTAGTACCAACAGTAAATGCAGGGTTTTCCCATTACACTTTGATTTATGCCAATTTCTTTTGTGGGGGAGACTTTTGACCCATGATATATGGAATTGTGAATGGAAAATAATGATATTTAGGGATCATATCATGTAATTCGGTGTCATTTTCTATATAATTTGGGGGTCAGGGAAAATTCTGATGTGGCTTTCTTATATTTCATGAGATACTGCATATAAAAGAAGCTGGTCGTTTCGTGCTCAAGCCAACTCGTACCCACCTGCATTCGGTAAACTCTTACCAACTTTTTGGTCCTCGTATTAAAAAGAAACAGTACTTCCAAATGCTACCTAGACTACTGAACATATTATAGTATTCAATGATATAAATCGTCACATATCAGTATTGACAAAAGAATAACTTGATATTATACTCCATATGACATACCGTTAGCTTCTTCTGTCATCCACACTAACCATATCTCATTAGCTACAGCAACATGGGCAAATTGAACATCTTACTTTTATAAATGAAATATTCAAGTAGTAAATGATATATAACCCTTTTTCAAATGAACACTATGACTCTCTTATACACCGTTGTAGTGTTAACTTTTTTAATGAGCTGTCACCCTATCGCAGTAATTTGTAACATCTCGCAGTGAGACTGATTTTATGCATCTAAGAATCTTTTTTTCATAACTTTGTAAATGTAAGTTTGGGACAAGTAGTTTAAAGTAACATTTAGGATGCGATCGGCAATATTGTCATGACAAATAAATGTCAAACAAGGATGTTGTGATGAATAATTCAAGCGATTCGATAACCGTAGCGTATACTGACGCCGCCATATTGGAAGTAGCTTGTGAAGCGTAGCAACAGTAACTAGGCGCCGTCGAGTATTTGAAAATTCGCGGAACGGTCCCACTGTCTCCACAACGTAATAAATGTGCATTTAGGGGATGGACTGCACGAGTAACTGTAAATGCCATGGTTCGCCAAATTACATATTTTTCAAATCGAAAAAAGGTGATGGTCAGCATTTGCTTTTTCAGGACAATGTTCGCAACTATCTGTGTTTGATAAATGGATACGCTTTTTTAGATTGCTACAGTTATTTCTTAAACGTGCATTTATAATATAGATTAGTGTCGTACACCACGGGTAAAGTGCTTAGGGGCTTCGTTGGTAGGAAACTGCAACATTAAAACTAGATGCTTGAAGAAGCTTATGAACGAACTGTTACGTAATTTTGGTGGTAATTAATAAGGCTTTGTACCATGATTCTATCGTTTCCAATTCGTTGTGCGCACGTTCCAGTTTGACTCTTGAAACTTCCTTAACCCTTTTCAAAACAAAAACGACATTTGACGACTTTGTTGCAGACGACTTTAGAAAACATTGTTGAAAAAGGAGAAATCGCTCGTAACGAGCAAGTTCTCCTTTTCCCCCACAAGGTTTTCTGCTCTTTCTGAAGAATATTGTTCAATTCCATCACATTTTGAAATGTCGTCTGCAAACTCTTTCAATTTGGGACAGAAAAAAATGTGTTGTTTGGGAAAGGGTTAAATCAAAACAAGGGCTTGTTGCTCATTTTTCAAGAACTTTAAAAAAAAAACGGGAAAAAACGATACCTGCGTGGGATGAGACCTAGGCCTGCTAAAAATTGGGACTTGTGTAGACGAAATTGCTGAATTGGGAAAGCAAAAAGCTGGTGTGACCCTGAACTTTTGGAAAAATTGTCTGATTTAAAGAAATGTCCAATTTGGAAGGTGCCTTTCATGGGGCCCTGTTATATAACGTAAAAACGCCCTGCATGATACTCACGTTTCCAATTCGTTGTTTGGCCACAGAGTGTTTTCTTTCTCTCCATACTTTCCTCTCCAATCAGAACCTGTAAAGAATTAGAAACACATTCATTTCATTGACTTATACAAATACAGGAAATTGTCGTTTTAAACTACAAATAATGTAACGTTAATGATGTAACAGAGAGCACAATGGAAATCTTTCATGAAGATCTACACCGAACGATAGGTGAACTGTTGTAAATACTAGAGATTGCTTTACAAATGCACAAATGCTCTCTGACTTGAATCAAGTTGAAAACATAGACACATTTGAATTTTTGACAAATGACACTTCAGTTTTAAAGTGTGACCATGTGAAAACTGCCACAAAATGAGAAATCGAATATTGCTACACATTCATGAATGTTCGCTGACTTGAATAAAGTTAAAAAATAAACATATTTGAATTTTGGACCAATGGCACCTCAGTTTTAAGTTGTGACAATGTAAAAACTACGACACATTGATCAATCGAATATAACTACATATTCTTGTCATTTCTACATATAAAAGTGTGCTGAATGGTACATTTGTTAGTTGATTGATAAGGCAAATCGATCCACGATTTAAAAGAAAAAAAATCTCTAAATGCACATTTCTTTCTTAAACTTATTACTGACAAATTGAGATAATTCCAGTTTTATATAATGGGAGTGTTACAATGATTTCAAATAGACCCTACTTTGCATAGGTATGGTGCAAAGACACCAACCAACGTACTATTTCGAAAGCCAAACTGAACACCTTAAACATGACTGTAGATTATGTCTTATAAACTATTTGAAATATTCGAATGCAAAAATATTGTTTTCAAGATAGAAATGTTTGACAATGGTCTTTTGAAAAGTTCCTAGTTATGGTTTGGAACATATAAGAGAATTTCAGTAGTAAATCACAGTTTTCGAGTATGGATTTCATTTGTCATCTTTAAGCGTGCAAGTTCACGAAAACATTTCCACCTTTTGCTACATTTTTCATTTTCCAACAGATATCATGCTGCTGTTTTCCATCCTTATTTTCAATCGTTTCGCTATTAAACAATCAAAATGATTGTGAAATTACAAATTTCATGAAGTGTAGTGTTTCATTTAAGTTTGGAAAAAGGAACATGTATTTCGAGACAGCTCTAAAGATTGACACATGACTTGGTCGGGTTTTTCCGTTAGTTGTGAATGCATTAAGTATGCGTTTCTTTGGGAAAATGATTATTTATCCTGTCACTAGTGTAATTTCGGGACGGATAACTAGGTGCCGTATAACATTTGTGATATCCGGCACTAACCATATAATACATTCACGTGACGAATCATGACGTCATAAGAACGACATGACGTCATGTTTACATCATTCTCTACTTATTTTTCCCTTTTTTGTCGTGTTTTATTCACATATTGTTTGCTTGAAAGAATACATAAAGGTAACAGGATAAATAGAATAGATGGTATCGGGCTCGGCTTTGGATTATTATCCGTTTCGCCTTCGGCTCACCGGATAATATTCCTAAGCCTTGCCCGATAACATTTCCGATTCACGACACCAACCATCTATTCTCTATTTATAATGATAATAATATCTCCATTAATACTTCATCTAACATTATTTCCATATTTTGCTTGAACCAATCACGTAGAAATAAATCAATATAATTGAGTATGAACGGGTTAAATTAATCTAAACATTGAACAATATCGATTAGACAGAGAAGCATCAGAAGTTATTAACCTCGCATTTATTGAATGATTTCAGTTCCATAATCAATCTACGCACATTGAACACAGATCAGACAATCTTTGATAACTTAACTTAGATAGAACTATCTATCTGCCCTTTAAAACAATTTTCATGTTTCATTTAAGACAACGCATGAAAGGATAAATCAGTTTTACAATGCTCGTGCACTAAAACATATGACAAACTTAACACAATCACCATTCTTCCACACATAAACATAAAATAACATAATTTTATTTCAACATTAGGAACATAGGCTCATAGTTATTATAATTCTATAATTTACATGCATGCTATAAAAATGACATGTACATTTACGACTTATACATGCTAGTATACACAAATTCAATAGACATACAAGTTGAGAGTGACAATTTAGATAAACTAGATACAATTACTGAAAAGACTTCATTCAATAGTGTAGTAACTTTTTCTTATTTAAATGCATGTTTGTAGTAACTAGAATGTTGAACGAGATTTTTTATAAGTATTAAGTAGATTGTTGAATTTATACATACTTGGGTGTTCGATGTAAGACTTTGGTAAATAAATAAATCAGTTTTGATTCTGAAAGCCATCGGTTGTATCCAGAAAATCCGATCATTATATGTCGCAATCATAAACTTAGAAATTACAAATAAATGCAATATCATCTTTAGTTTGAAATATCTTAATATTCATCATTGAAATAAAGGAGATATAAAATGTTTCTTGAAAAAATCTCGTCTGTAATGCATGTATATGTAGGTTGTACTTTTAAAATCTTCCGCAGAAGGTTAACTCGGATGAGCCAAGCTGTAATTGTATGAGAATGAAATATGTACGTCTAGATCATTCGGACATCCTCCTACGCAGTAATCTCCCTTTTCATTTGGTTAGGAGATATCTGCTTTCATAGAAAAATCTTTCCAGATCTTAAAGCATTATAGTTCTTTCGAAATCTGAATACAGCATTTTCTTTTCAATATTAGAAGTTGGACTTCTTCGGTCCAATTATCACAAAAAAGTAATGGCAAAATATCTTTACATATGTATATGTAAACAACTGACAGAAATTGCTGAAATCGTACTCAAGCCAGTTCGTTACCTAATTTTGCTTGTTGGTTCGCAACAAGGTCCCGTAAGAGCCAATCCAGGAAATGATTATTCGATATAATGAAGCAATAAAGTACATAGAGCCATGCCCTCGAAATAACGAACATCAACAGTGTATTGAAAAACAATCGTCTCGAGGTAGATTCTATAATATACATTTCGAAAACAAATTACATAGTCATGACTGACAATACTGACGAAACCGTCAAAGTAATGCATTAATTTGATTCATCATTCATTTTCAAAGCAAGGCAGGTTGAATTAAATCATAAAGAACCCAGTTGGTTGGCTTCTCTATTGT
The DNA here is from genome assembly GCA_947846245.1 of Cerastoderma edule. Taxonomy (NCBI): domain Eukaryota; kingdom Metazoa; phylum Mollusca; class Bivalvia; order Cardiida; family Cardiidae; genus Cerastoderma; species Cerastoderma edule. The sequence goes on along the minus strand of OX401413.1, from coordinate 31,818,456 downwards.
TTGGGTCACATGACTATCTATCGTCACGTGATCTCTATGAAGGCAGTGGTACTGTACTGAAATGAAGCAAAAGAAAAGAATCCTGTGCGAAGTTTGTAATTGTGTTAGAATGAAATATCTACGTCTGAATCATTCGGACGAATACGGGGTGTGTGATAAAACAGCTCAGGTTGGTCAGGGTGAAGAGCATACCGGAAATGACCTCCTCGACTTGCCCACCATGGCCGGTTCCATGAAAGCTTTGTTCTCCAATATGTGGGCATGGAGTGTTTGATCTATGGAGTGGAAAGCTATATCCATTTAACCCTTATAGTGCTGGAACCGACTCCATGCTTATGCAAACAGGCTATACGTGTCATATAGTTAAATACTTGTTCAAACCAGATCGATAGAATTTATGAATTCTCTTGTAAATGAGGGTTGGCAATAAACATCAGTAAAACCAAAGTTAAGAGGTAATCTATCAAAACGCAAAATATTTTCATAAACGGACAAGTTATCGAAATTGTCCAGGGTACCGTTTTACTAAACAGTTTACGCTTAAGATTTGCGTAAGTCTAAAACAACAAGTCCTTTTATTTCAATATTTGGCAAAGCAATATTGCAAAGTAACACATCATTGGAATCGTCTCTCCGAGACGCTTCCAATGACGTGTCACATTGCAATATTGTACTTTCATTGAAGATATTATCCATGTTAATCAATTATGACTTACGCAAATATTTTCCGTAAGTTGTTTAGTAAAACGGGCCCCAGAAATTTACATATCTATGTATTGTTTTCTATTATACAGGTTCTTTTAATTTAGCGGTAAAAACCTTGAATGGTCAAGCTTTGATAGCTTATAACATTCAGTTAATGATTTTTTAATCCACTCGACATTAAAACAAAATTGTCTATGTTCTATACAATGGTTAGGCCAATTCTAACAATCAACCCTGAGGTGTTTATAATTTCAAGAGCATTGATAATCTACATTTAATATTTCTTATTCGGTTTAAAAAGACAAACACCAAACTGCGCTGTATCAGGCGAATTTTGAAGATTACCATTGCATGTTTTACGTAAACAACAATCTATTAAATTTTGGTGCAAGATTATGTCAAGAAGCCAATCCTCTTTATATGATGCTTATATTGACCAATGTGAGAATGTCACTAATGTTTGTTGGACCAACAAGATCAATCTAATAATTGATCATTTGGGTCTCACAAATATAAGATTCAATTTCCAGTAAAGATTAAATAATTAATTGTACGAAAACAATTAATATGGGGAAATAAATCCATAAAATACAACAATAAATGCTTAATCTTCAAAAGCTGGATTGAGTCAAATATTATTTTTATCAATGATCTCATAAATGATGACGGCCTCATATGTGAAAAAGCAGTACGAACCAAACTGCTTTCAAAAAGTAATTGGTTAGCCGAATTACACATGATTAAAAATTAAATTCCAAAAGATTGGCTTAATATCATTAAAGCAGAAAAACGGTCAAAATCATTAATTAAACTTGATCGAGAAATAAATATACTAGGAAAGCCTATTCATAGTATAGAAAATAAAGAAGTTTATCAGAATCTGATTCAATATAAATTCGTTGAACAATACATTCACACTTATTGGAACGAAATATTGCATCAAACAACTAATTGGACAAATGTATATAATTTTATCAATACGCTTCACGACAACAAAATTAAACAATTCAAATATAGATGTATACACAGAATATTTACTTCGAGAGAAATTCGATTCAAATGGAAAATGATAGCCTCTCCTAATTGCAGTCTTTGTGGTGTAACCGAATCGTATGAACATATATTTATAAATTGTCCGATTGTAGAAAAGTGTTGGACTCAATTACATAAAATTCTCAAATTGTGTAGAATTTACAAAAACTTTAGAAATGCGAAAACAGTGATTGAAGGCTACGAGCTAGACGAGCCGAACTTTTACAACTTAAACGTTATACTTTCACTTTTTTGTTTCTGCATTTATAAGGCCTATTTCCTAAGTGATAACAGAATGAAAGAATTTGATATATTTTCACTTTTTAAACAGGAATTTATATTTCTTTGGACGGTTTATAAAAGGCATTCCAAAGTTGATACTATACTTTCTATTTTTCATACAACATTGTCAAGTCTTTAATTACCGGTCCGGTATGTAACACACACACACCTGCAATTTGCATTGTGAGCAAAATCTTCTTCTCTTGTCTATAGATAAGAATATAAAGTTTGCTCTGTATTTTAATTGTTAAATAACACAATTAAAAGTTAGATAGTTGTAACATAAAACAAATAGTATTACTTATATAATCTGTACACATTATATTGTGCTGGCACCCAAATCAAAGATTTATCTCATATATTACCTTCTTCTTTCAAAACCTCTCCATTGCACTCACCCACCTAGCATCTATCATAGCTTACCATTTAAAATAACATATCAAATACTACTCATTCACTACCATGATTTAGGAGTTATCTTGTACTAGCAAGACACGACTCAATCCTTACAACAACACTCACATTCGCCAACCCATTTCATCCTTCTAAATTTCGTTTTCGGTTAGATGGATACCAAAAGATGGGCTCTCATACATAAAATACCCCTGCAATATACACCCACCACCTACTCTTCTCACTCACATCCATCATGATAAACCGAATTTGTTAAATATAAAAAAGATTAACTTTATGACTGTTGCAACATAAAATAATGTTTTATGTAAATTATTATGATTGTAAATTTGTAAATAATTTTGAATAAATGGATTGTCGAATGACAATTGGAAAAAAAAAAAAAAAAAAAAAAAGATTAAATAATTATGCAGTTTTTTAAAAGTAATTTTTATGAATGTTTGTGCAGACTTGGACTGACTCGGTCAAAATGCCACAAAAGTAATGTATTATAGTAAATATAAAAAGGAGTTTTCTTATGAATCATACCTCGATACTATAACAATAAGTGGTTGAAATTATTTACATGTTTAGACTATGTTCTCACAAACTAGAAATAGAAGCACGTAGATTTAATGGAATACTCAAAGAAAATAGACATTTCAAGAATACCATTTTCTACTAGAATGTTCCAAGTACACTCAAATACGTAGAAAACATCCATGTAGCGAACTACGGACTTATTACAATACTTTTATACAATTGATATCGTCGTCAAAAAGAAAGACAATTCTAACCAACTATCTCAATTATGATATCACCATTTTTTAAATTTCATCTTTTGTATGTTGTGCTCAATGTTAGTTGATTTTTTTTGTCTAAGCCATGTTCTATATTATTGTAAATGGTCATAGACATATTTTGTCGATGATTGCCATTAAGAAATTGGATTGTTTCTAGCCCCAACAATTTTAAAGGGACTATCTCACAGACTGTGCTCTGCGAGTAGCAAACGTTAAAATGGTGATTGAAACACCCCTTGTTACTAAAACAAAGATTTTTTTATTCTTCGTTCTTAGCTTGCTGTGCAGACTTCCTATTTGTTCATTAAAAAGTGAAACAAGCCCCCGTGCCTCTCAGCTTTTTGATGTCAAACTAGATCATTTCGCATGAGGTACACATATGTTTATGAGACCAAAGCGATTATGGGATATGAGCATTCTTCTGCTGCCTATGGGTAATTGTAATTTAGATCATTGTGTCCGAAATAAACCGTTTACTTAATGTATTTAATCTGCAAAATAAATGTGCAATATCTACACCACAAAGTTATTAAAAAGGCAAGGAGCGTAACGATAATCTAGTGTAAGCAGAGTAATATATAAAATGTTATGGAAGTCTCTGGTTGTATGTAATCTTATAAGTCTGTGATGGCCTTTTATCCATAGAAAGCATTTTATTGAAATGAACTTAATCTCAACTTTGAATAAAGACTTTTTAAAACACCGACTCCTGACCTGTGACGCGGAACTTGTACCAGTGGGTTTTACACCGTTTGCAATAATGTTTCAACTATATTGCACCCTTTCCTGCACCAGTGGGTTTTAAACCGTTTGCAATAATGTTTCAACTATATTGCACCCTTTACTGTACCAGTGGGTTTTACACCGTTTGCAATAATGTTTCAACTATATTGCAACCTTTACTGTACCAGTGGGTTTTACACCGTTTGCAATAATGTTTCAACTGTATTGCACCCTTTACTGTACCAGTGGGTTTTACACCGTTTGCAATAATGTTTCAACTATATTGCACCCTTTCCTGTACCAGTGGGTTTTACACCGTTTGCAATAATGTTTCAACTATATTGCACCCTTTACTGTACCAGTGGGTTTTACACCGTTTGCAATAATGTTTCAACTATATTGCACCCTTTACTGTACCAGTGGGTTTTACACCGTTTGCAATAATGTTTCAACTATATTGCACCCTTTCCTGTACCAGTGGGTTTTACACCGTTTGCAATAATGTTTCAACTATATTGCACCCTTTACTGTACCAGTGGGTTTTACACCGTTTACAATAATGCTTCAACTATATTGCACCCTTTACTGTACCAGTGGGTTTTACACCGTTTGCAATAATGTTTCAACTATATTGCACCCTTTCCGCGTTACGAAAAGATAATTTGTTTTTAGCGTGAAAAAGACTCTCAATCGATATATTACATGTGTTATATACATGTATATGATTAGGAAATATTGCGCATATGTTGCACATGGGTGTTACTTATTGGTTCAGCAAGTTTCTGTTGATGTTAAAGTCAAACCGTGAATTAATTAGTGTATACGTTTCTTTCGATGTTAAAAATGTAACAAAGAATTTATTATTTTTTCCGTACGTTTCTTTGATTTTAAAGGAGGTCCGTGAAATTCGAAAAAATGATCCGCAAGTTTCTTTGATGGTAATGGTGGACTATGAAATTTGTAATATGGTTTCGCAAGTTAATTTTGATGTTAAAGGTAGACTGTTAAATTAGGGAAATTGTTCTGCAAGTTTCTTTGATGTTAAATGAGGACCGTGACATTTGTAGTTACGTACGTTTCTTTGATGTAAAAGGTGCACCGTAAAATGGTTCCGCAAATAATTTTGATGTTATAATAGGACCGTGGTATTTGTAATATGGTTCTGCAAGTGTCTTTTGGTGTTAAAGGTGAACCGTGAAATTCGAAAAATGGTTTCAAAAATGTCTTTCAAGTTATAATAGGAACGTGGTATTTGTAATATGGTACTGCAAGTTTCTTTTGATGTTAAAGGTGAACCATGACATTCGAACAATGATTCTGTAAGTTTCTTTGATATTAAATGAGGTCCGCGGTATTTGTAATATGGTTCCGCAAGTTTCTTTTGATGTTAAAGGTGAACCATGAAATTCGAACAATGATTCTGTAAGTTTCTTTGATATTAAATGAGGACCGTGGTATTTGTAATATGGTTTCGCAAGTTTCTTTTGATGTTAAAGGAGAACCGTGAAATTCGAAAAATGGTTCTGCAAGTTTCTTTGATACTAAATGAGGTCCGCGGTATTTGTAATATGGTTCCGCAAGTTTCTTTTGATGTTAAAGGTGAACCATGAAATTCGAACAATGATTCTGTAAGTTTCTGTGATATTAAATGAGGTCCGCGGTATTTGTAATATGGTTCCGCAAGTTTCTTTTGATGTTAAAGGTGAACCATGAAATTCGAACAATGATTCTGTAAGTTTCTTTGATATTAAATGAGGACCGTGGTATTTGTAATATGGTTCTGCAAGTTTCTTTTGATGTTAAAGGTGAATCGTGAAATTTGAAAAATGGTTCTGCAAGTTTCTTTGATACTAAATGAGATCCGCGGTATTTGTAATACTGTTCCGCAAGTTTCTTTTGATGTTAAAGATGAACCATGATATTCGAACAATGATTCTGTTAGTTTCTTTGATATTAAATAAGGACCGTGTATTTGTAATATGGTTCCGCAAGTTTCTTTTGATGAAAGTTTGAAAGTTTTATTTACATAATTCCATAAGGCTTATAATCCCATTAGGTATATTGTTAACATAATTCAATGAACATAAATACGAGAATGAAATACATGAAATTGAATATTGCCAACATGACGATCTACAATGAAAAAAAAAAATAAGAATGTAAATATTACAAGAATATTCAACAAATACAACATAGACAAACAAACGTCTATAGATGTTTCTACAAACACATTTATATGAAATGTAGACAGTGGAGAAAATTCCACAAATACAAACATTGACAAACAAACGTCTTTAGATGTTCATACAAACACATTTATATAAACAATGTACAAATAGTAGATGTGGTCGGAGCAAGGTTTGATATTGTGTACAATGTACTTAATTACGTGCGTCTTGATAAATAAACAAAAGCCTATAATTTCGATAAGAAAATACAATAATAAAAACCAAAAAACATTGAAACATCAACCATACATGATTCTATTTCTCTTTTCAAAAGCATGGAAAATAAATAAACCCAAATTGTTGATGACTTTAGCACTTTTTGAAGTTATTAATGTAATAAACTTGTGCATATTAGGACGATTGAAATAAAACTTATTGATATATCTATTTCTTAATTCAGCATATGTAACACATTCTAAAATGAAATGATACTCGTCCTCTAAAATATTACATTTAACACATGTTCTATTTTCACGAGGAACTTTATTTAAATGAAATTCGAAAAAATTGTTCTGCAAGTTTCTTTGATACTAAATGAGGTCCGCAGTATTTGTAATATGGTTCCGCAAGTTTCTTTTGATGTTAAAGGTGAACCGTGAAATTCGAAAAATGGATCTGCAAGTTTCTTTGATACTAAATGTGTTTCGCAGTATTTGAAATATGTTTCCGCAAGTTTCTTTGATGTTATAATAGGACCTTGGTATTTGTATATGGTACCGCAAGTTTCTTTTGTTGATAAAGGAGAACCTTGAAATTTGCTTTATGGTACAGTACGCTTCTTTGATGTAAACGACAGACCTTTGAAGTTGTAATATGGTAAAGTACATTTCTTTATATGTTAAAGGGAAACCGTGAAATTTGTAATATGGTTTCGCAAGTTTCTTTGGTGTAAAATATAGACCGTGAAGATTGTAATATGTGTCCGTACGTTGCTCATGATGTCAAAGGAAAACCGTTAGATTTGTAACATGGTTCAACAAGGTTCTTTGATGTGAAAAATGTTTTATAGTCCTGTACGTTTCTTTTAATGTTAAAGGAGCACCATGGAATTTGTAATATAGTTCCGTATGGTTCTATTGATGATAAAGAAAATTCGTGAAATTTGTAATATGATTCAACAAGTTTCTTTGATGTTAAAGGTAGACGGTGATATTTGTAATATGGTTCCGCCAATTTCTTTGGTACTAAAGGAGAACCATACAATTCGTATTGTGGTTCAGCAAGGTCCTTTGTTGTAAAGGATGAACCACGGAATTTGAATATGGTCATGCAAGCCCCATAATATTTAAGGTGGAACGTAGAATTTGCAATGTTTTCACAAGTTTCTTTGGTGCTAAAGAAGAACTGTAACATTTGTTTTATGGTCCCGCAAGTTTCTTTGATGTTAAAGGAGGACCGTAAAATTTGAAATATGGTTCCGCAAGTATCATTGGTACTAAATGAGGACAGTGAAATTCGTAATATATGGTTCCGCAAGTTTTGTTATATGGTTCCGGACGTTTCTTTGGATGATAAAGAAGAATTGTGAAATGTGACAAATGGTTCCACAAGTTGCTTGATGTTAAAGGCTGTTCAAGAAATTTGTAATACGGCTCCGCACGTCTATTTTGGTGTTAAAATGGTTCATTTGCCAGGAAAGAGTGGCAGTTTTACCAAACAACAAGGTCTCGCGTAGAGAACCTAGAAAGAATAGGTGGAAAATTCTAAAAAGAAAAGGCTGTTTTAGTAATTTCCCTATTATCCTGAATATTTGTTTCACTACTTTTTGAATACATGCCTGTTTATCTTCTTCATTTTCTTATTCTTGACATTAAAGGTGCTTGTTAACAGATGTTAGGATATTTTGTAAGTTGTAAAAAATGATTTCTTCAAAACTGCATAACGGCTGTACTGTTATTTAAAACGCACTGAAGAAATCATAGAAAGCAAAACCAGATCGTTCTCAATTCTTTACAGACGTTATACAGTGAATTAACATATATTTTATCCAAAACCATAACATAAAAGCAATAGACATACTGCATTTTTTCAACGACACTTTATTTTGTCTTCCAAACTTTCTCTCCTGTGAACAAGCACCTTTTCAACGGTGTTTTTAGGCCCCCTATTGTAGGAATCCTACAGAACGTATCTATAAAGGAAAGCGCTATGAAACTAAAACGTACAGGGAAGAATCAAATAGAAAAAAAAATCTGCTTACCTGTGGTCAGATATAGGCATTGTACCAGTAACACAAGAACTCTCATTTCATGACGAACAAATATCCCCATACCAGTTCACGTGTCGACAAAGAATATACTATTACAAGTAACTAACACCACAGAACAGTGAAAACGTGTTTACGATAAGCGTATACAGTTTCAGAAACCATTTAATTTCACAATCCCGTATGGATCTGTGTGACGCTGCGCAGGTCTTTATCGTTGTTTTGATCGACTGAGTCCACGGGACGCCTGCTGCAAGAGTCGCAACCAATCGTTATTGGTTGGTCCCAATCGATTCTGCTTTATAACCCTTTACCGAACGCCAAATTTTCGACGGTACCAAATTGAAAGAGTTTGCAGACGACATTTCGAAATGTAATGGAATTGAATAATACTATTCTGATAGGGCAGAAACCATTGTGGGAAAAGGAGAATTTGCTCGTTAATGTTCATATTTCGAAAAACGATACACATTACGCCTATATGCCTTTATTTGATAGCTAACATGTAGTTGGTAAAAAGACAATCATTGCAATAAAAGGGGCAATTTGTCGCCGTCGTTTCCTTACTCATGGTCAATATCGAAATTACCTCTCAATATGAAATTGCAAATTTTACGATATCATCATATGTAGCTTGTCACACCGATTCTTGACGGGATAAGAGTGTGAAGAGCTTTTCCCATGCGCTATGTATTGTGGGACACGGGTATTTTTATCCGTTCCTTGGTACGCTATTTCCATAATCATGATGAACGGGGCGCTTAAAGGCGCTCTCTGCAACGTCCCATGCGGTATCCTCGTTAACCCATTACAAAACAATAACCATATTTTACCAGTTTGTTGCATATGACTCTAGAAAACATTGTGGGAAAAGGGGAAATTGCTCATTACGAGCAATTTCTCCTTTTCCTACAATGTTTTCTGCCATATGAGAAGATAACCTTTCAATTTCATCGAATTTTAAGATGTCGTCTGCAAACTCTTTCAGTTTGGGGCATTCGAAAATTGGGTATTTGGTAAAGGGCTAAACCTCCGGATTGAGACCGCGTGAAAATCAAATTCAATAGCATCAAAGGAATGTTTGCCCATTGCTCCTCGCTACGGTGTTAATCTGTTCTAATCATGCGACATGATGCATTGCAATCTGAACACATCGGGTTTATCCAATGAAAACGCCTCTGAAATAATAGGTAAGGACGCCATATTGTTTCCCGCGAGACTTACGTCATTTTACTTTGGTTTTCAAAAACAGATTTTAAATTTGAAATCTTAAAAGTCGTTTGATTTGATTGAAGAAACAACTTTATATGCCACAACTTATAATTTCGCTATTTCGAATGAGTTACCGATAAAAAAAATAATTTAAAAGGATGTCCAACAGGACCAACACTTCCAACCACAGTGAACTACTTAACGTGCACGCGTAGAAAATGTGTTTTATGCCGGGGACGATTTACCTGAAAATCTTTAACCCTACACTTATATCCGAGGTGTATATCTCAGCTCACGGAAAAACCCGAGCATTTCCGATTGGCGACATAATGCAACGGTCGCATCAAACTCCGCGCAGGAACAATTCCCTTTGTTACACTACAGTACAAAACCACTGCCATCATAGAAATCACGTGACGACAAATACAGTCATGTGAACCAATCAATTTAGCATAGCCGCCCAAGAAATAGGTTCTTAATGATTGAATTCAACATACCATGCTTTGAAAATGAGTGTTGAATCAAAGTAATGCATTACTTGGACAATTTCGTCAGTCTTGTCAGTCATGACTATGTAGTTTGTTATTAAAATCTGTATTATAGATCCTACCTCGAGACGAACATACACTATTGATGTCCGTTACTTTGAAAGCATGACCCTATGTACTGTATTGCTTCATTATATCGAACAAAAACTTTCCTTCGTTGGCTGTTACGGCACCTTATTGTGAACCAACAAGAAAAAACAATAAGGTTACGAACTGGGTTGATTACGATTTTAGCAACTTCTGCCAGTTTTTTACATATAAATATATTTTGCCATTACTTTCTGGTAATGGTTGGGCCAAAGAAGTCTCACATCTAGAATTGGAAACATTCTGTATTCAGAGTTCGATTAGAAATTTTTAATGAAAAAAATACAATCCTTCCAGATCTGGAAGGATTTGTTCTGCAGAGAGCTCCTAACCAAATGAAAAGGGAGATCACTGCGAAGGAGAATGCGGTCGCATTGTTCCGACCCAGACAGATGTTTGGACAACTCTTCAATATGGAGGATTATGGGTATTCTAATACATCACCGTAAATGAATTTCGTCTATGTGGGAAATCAGTCAGTAGCTTGTAAGGATGTTGTTCAATTCTGATGCGTAAATACCTTAAGCATATTTTTTCACATCCATCCAACCAACCTAATGCATGCAATTGATTTCAAATTTTCTTGGTTTGAAATCTTCGTTATAATGTCTTTCCGGTTTTCCCGTTTTTGAAAGAAGAAAACAAACAACCCCATTTGTATATGGCTGAGAAAGTTTAATAAATGGAAATGTACGATTATTTTACGTTTGAAAGTGTGAGAAGTGAATTTTTACCCTTCAACAAAGCAACAACAAACAACCATTTGTCTAAACGAAATAAATTTTAAACTAAACGAAACAAATCTTAAGATGTTCCAAAGAAATCATTGTGACTAAAAGATAAACTACTTGTGCCAAGCAATATCTCCTTTTTGTCACGATGGTTTCTTAAGTCCGTTGTTACATGTGCGTCTATGCGTGGTACTACTGTGTCCATAGGTTTCAAATCAAGCCTTTTACTCTTATAATGCTATAACCGACCTCGTGCATATGCCAACAGTTAAGATCCAGGCCAGCTGCCAAGTAAATTAGCGGCTTGCCTGTGAGCTAACCTTTTTGATACTCTGAGTATATTTCCTCATAAAAGTTAGGCAGATATTTAAGGTTTTGCAAAGCAAGCGACTTAAAAATCAATTTTTAGAAAATTACCCAGCATTCTAAGGGTGAATGATGGACGGTTGGAAATAGAGCCGAAGTTTCAAAGCAGCATTAGCAATAAAGTTTGGAAAAAATGTTTACTTGCCAAGCAGTGTTCCATTCTGTTTGAAACCATTGCATGCATTTGTGTGGATGGAACAAATTCACGGAAGCTCATCTTCAGTTCGCAGCGGCTATAATGTCATGTAAACATAATATGGTTTGATCTAAAACAAAGAAAAAGACATACGTATTCTTCCTATCTTAACCTTAAACCTACCTTTATATTACCTAAAAGCATACTCAGGAGAGGGACCCAATAAGCTTAAAGCTTCCGTCCCTATCCAATCGTAAAAAAAGATATTTTACAATAAGATATGTTTCAACTAAAACCTAAAAATACGCTACATATACCTATCTGTTTCCGCTCCATAATGGACTCGTCCGATTATCATAGATAGCTAAAATACAGTAAACATTTACTTTCATTTTTCTTTTTTAACAACAAACATTATGTTGTTGGTTCGTAAATAAATTCTTTCAAATGCTTATTCAACCCAAATGATTATAAGGTATATGTGCCTTTTCTCCGTAACTACATGGGAATTTCTGTTACCTGAGATATAATTCATGTTTTCATTGGATGAACCTCGGGAGTTCAAATTGATGCTTTTATAGAGGCCCAGTCGGGTAGACAGTCACCTACCCCTGCATCCTGGAATTTTGAAGACTTCAAACCATAATCTCCTAGGACTATGGTAAGAAGAGAAAATAAATCGCACAAATCAACACCATTTCTAAACGAGATATGACGAGACATGGAGAGGAAAAAAAGAGGTTTTGACCCTGAGTTACTGTTTTTGACGTTGTTGTTCTTGAAGGTTATGGTAAAGCAGTGTGTCATTATGCCATAAGGCAGAGAATTGAGAGATCGGTCGGTCACTAAGTCTAAGTCTATGAACGTATCCATTTCTTGTCACATGTTTTTCTCTCACGTCTTACGAGTATTCTTCATGTCAAAAGGTATCATTAATTTGAGAGGAATACTGTTTCAAACCAGTTAACCATGTTTTACATGTACATATGGGCAGGTTTCCTCAGTCTTATTACCACATAGCTTATCATATGTATAAACATACAGTCTTAATCCCTATTTTGGTTTCAATCTTCGTCTGGAACGGTTAAAACTTGTATGTCGTTTGGAGACATAAGTCTCCTGCTGCTAGTACAGAACAGAACAAACCATTATAGTCAATCAATATGAAGTACATTGTATTTGTTTAATGCATACATGTATACCATAGGATATCCAGTATAGTGGGTCAAGGATGTTTCCACGAACCCTTTATCTACCTGTTAATATGCCTTTTAAGGTGCTTGTTCACAGAAGAGAATATTTTAAAGTCAAAATAGAATGTTGTTGAGACAATCAGATTCTTTGTATTGTTGCTTGATGTACACTTAAAAGTGTACGCCAGTAATGTACAAGGTCTATTGCAAGATATACGCAGGTCGTAATGTTGTATAAATCGAACATGATATATACACTTAAAAAACCATGTTCATTCAGTCATTTGCTAGAAACCGTTGTGGCAAAAGGAGGATCTACTGATAATCTTTCGTTTACACCGAAACATTTCTCAGAACATTCTACAGCAGGAATGAAATAAACCTAGTTGTAAACGCCTGTAAAAGAACGGAAGAATCAAACAGTTTATGGTTTCGTGACAACGGACGGTCAAGGGTTACGGACGGTTCTATGGAAATTGTTTGACGTTGAAATAACTATCGACTCAGGCCGATATTCCCAGGCAGGAAATCAGCGATCCATTTATCACCTTCGATTGACATAAGCTTCACAATCTCAATATTCGCGCCAGGACGGGCTAAACGAAAACGAGGCACACATCACGCGGTATCCGCCTAGAGCGTCACACTGGATGATTCTCGTTACCCAGGAGATATTTTTGTCCGACACGTGACTTTCAATTTGGGTTACTTTAACCCGTTACCAAACAATCACGACATTTGACCAGTTTGTTGCATACGGCTCTCGAAAACATTGTTGGAAAAGGAGAAATTGCTCGCAACGATTTTAATTCCTTTTCCCACAATGTTTTCTGTCCTATCAGAAGATCATTTATCAATTTCATCACATTTTGAGATGCCGTCTGCAGTTTCTTTCAATTTGAGACAGCAGAAAATTTGGCGTTTGGTTAAGGGTTAACCCTATTTTAACACCATAACAATTTACAAAAGAAACGTGTACACTCAATCAAGCAAATGAATCATTAGGCAACAAAGGTTTGGTCACAAGTACTATCAACTTAGATACGGCTATCTGCCATCTTTGGTTTATGAAGCTCAATGAGAAATCAATTTTGTTATATTAACTTCAAATTAACCGAAATCGTAAACTACAAGCCTATACCATTTCCGACCAACTTCTTTAACCCATTAAACTTCACGTTGGGTTGTGTTGAAGCACCGCCAATAGCCGACTCAAAAGCCAGTGATAGAATTAAAATATTTTCCTAACAACGACTTACTTATATTTGCCCAAGGATATAAAGTTTATAATACATACGAACTGTTGTCATATAAAGGATTTTATATTTGGACAGATAATATAAAAGCCCATTTCAAGAAATTGATTAAGACATAAATAGAGATTCTAGCAGATTTAGGTCATATCTTTTTCCTGATTTTGTTGAAAGTAAACATAAACAGGGAAGTCGCTGGGGATCGGACAATGTTATATGCATTAAAGTCATCCGGTCTGGCATCCAGCCCGGGCCTTGATATTGGCCCCTTTTTGCGTATGGACCGCGTTTGACATTTAGAATAGGCTTACGAAACTTCCTCATTAACCCTTGGAATGCTGGGTAATTTTCTGAAAACATATTTTTGTGTTGTCTGCTTTCCAAATCCCTTATATATCTGCTTGATTTTGATGGTGAAAAATACTCATAGGTACAAACAGGTTAGAACACAGGCCAGCCGCCAGTTAACTTGGCGGCTGGCCTGTGATCAAACCTTTTTGCATAAGCATGAAGTCGGTTCCAGCACTATAAGGGTTAACGTGTCTATCGATAATGTAGCTTTGATGTAATGCCGGGCCGCCATGTTTTAGCTTTGTTGGCGTTACAATAGAAATATGTCGTATCGATAATGAGAATGTTGTTATACATCATAAAAGTTCCGTGCAGTCCATGTGCAGTCTTTTCCTCCAGTATTTGTTTCTGCTCGACTTGGTTTTGTCCTGTATCCTTTATATTCAAGTATGTGCCAATTCATCATTTCTTGTTCTGTTATTTTTATTTTGACTAGAAGTATTTCATGCAAAGCCTTCAATTGTGAGAACTTGTGGCCAGACCCCCTTGTTTGTAATTCACAGTAAAAAGATTTCTGACTATAACATATGTTTAAAGTAAAAAGCCTTCAAAGTGTTTTTTTAAACTTCCTAATGAGTGTGCTGTTTCTATTATCCATAGTTTGTTGTAACTCAATAGAACTATCTTGTCGAGACAATCTTGATGTGCATCCAAATATAAGTAGTTATGACCCATTGAGGATTTTTCAAAATATTGTCACGGCCTCTGTTGGGAGTAAGTATACCGATGGACAGGCTGGTATTATCTTGAGTTTAAACATGTTGATTTCTCAGTTATAGCATGGTATATCTATCATAAAGGTAAAGGTGTTAACAATAGGGCAATTGGAGTGGGCTGAAAGAGTTATGCTTATCAAAAATATAAATTGAAATAAATAAATTAAAAGTGATATGTTCTTGTTGACGGTAAAGGCTGTTCCCCTTAACCCATTACCAAACAATAACGGCATTTAACCACTTTGTTGCAGTCGACTCTGGAAAACATTGTGGAAAAGAAAAAATTTGCTCGTAATTATTTTTCTAATTTCATCATATTTTGAAATGTATTCTGCAAACTCTATCAATTCGGGACAGTCGATAATTAGAGTGTTAAGAAGTTTGAGATTATTATGAACTCGAAACAACATTAAAGTCGAACATAAAGGGTTCATTTTGTTTTTAATTGCTATGACCAGGCCATTCATTTATACGCGGATTAGCGAATCTATATCAGATGACTGAAGGTACAACTTTGAAAGAAGACGGAATAGCTCTAAACGGAAGTTATTTCTTTTGTCTCAATGAATTCTATCCAAACACAAGCATATATATTTCATGTAACAGCCATCCTCTATGAACTACTCATTAATGGGTACAGGTTAAACTTCAACGAATTATCAAAAGAAAAGACGCCACATTTTGCAACAGGCAATATTATGATTATATATAGAACCATAAGTCATATCAGTTGTTAAAATGATGTGAAATAAATAATTTGCTCAGAACGGTCCCAACTCTACTTTGGAGTTATCATATGATTAAGGTATAATACCAATAAGTTTGGAAAACATACGACACAAAAATCAATTTGTCAGAAAATTACCCAGCATTCTAAGGGTTAATGTGCTTTGACAAAGAAGCTCTATGAACATCTGTGATAAGAATACCATGTCAAACCCCGTTCGTAAAAACGCCGTAAATACAACGGATGACGATATCGAAGTCAGAACTTAAAAGCCAGAGAATCTTATATGATCAGTATACCAATTCGACATCCCTTGACAAGAAACTATTAACAAGTAATATTCTAAAGACTTAACCCATTACCGAACGATAACGACATTTGACCAGTTTGTTGCAGACGACTCTGGAAAACATTGTGTGAAAAGGAGAAATTGCTCGTAACGAGCAATTTCTCCTTTTCCCACAATTTTTTCTGCGCTATAAGAATATTGTTTTTCAATTTCATCAGATTCTGAAATGTAGTCTGCAAACTCTTTCAATTTGGGACAGTCGAAAATTTGGCGTTTAATAAAAGGTTGATAGACTTTTCATTAAAAGGTTGTTGAAAAGAATCTTAAAATGAACTCCAACAAACAAGGTAATGGTCTTTGCCAAGACTAGAGGTTAATGACATAAAAGAAAAACATCAATGGACTTTTCTACCTTTGACAAAAATAAAATAAACGCTTGCAGTAAAATGCACGAAACTTGAACAAACATATAAAAAAGAAATTCTTCAGTTTTAGAAGTTATTCATAATATAGCATAATGGTAGTTTCATCGTTATAAAAATTCTTATCCATAAACGAACAAGTGTATCGAAAAGAAAAAAAGCATTTACAGAATTACTAAAGAATCGTTTCATGATGTGATACTGGAGAATTGTAAATTGCATTTTTTTAAAAGCAATATACTCTTACAAAAATACTGGAGAAATGACTATTGATTTTTGTTGCGAAACATTGTAGCGTTGACAAGAAAGATTCAATTTTCTCTTTGTTTGAATAGGTCATCGATTTGCTATATAAAACTAAAAGTGTACACAAAACGTTGTTCTGAAAGGCAAATATGATCATATTTAACCCAGTGTGACGAAAAAGCGCCTATGCATTCTATCTAGTAAATACATTACCTAACACTATTTGCAGTTTAATAATTGCTTAGCCACATTATGTCATAAGAGTCTGATCAAAATATGCGGCTTCTTTTAAAAATGGTTTAAATCGGTGTTAACCCTTTGAATGCTTGATAATTTTCTAAAATTAGATTTTGTGTCGTCTGCTTTCCAAAATCCTTAAATACCTGCTTAATGTTGACGAGGAAAGATACTCAGAGTAGCAATCAGGTTAGATCACCGGCCAGCCGCCAATTTACTTGGCGGCTGGCCTGGGTCTAACCTGTTTGCATAAGCATGAAGGCGGTTCCAGCACTATAAGGGTTAAAGAGCCACACAAAATGTGGTTTAGCATGTCGCACAGTCGTATAAGCATAGTCTTTATCTTAAGCAACATCAGTACAGAGGCACCATAGAACAATTATACTGGCATTAAACTGCATCGGAACTGTATTCTCACTCTAGTGTATATCAGTCTTTCTTTAATGAGGCGATTTGCGGAATCTTTCGTACTGAGCAGTATCCGTTTTCGTCATGACGCTCTTTACTGGATATATCGACAAAAGATTGTTAACTCTTTATCACATGCATCATACTTTTTTAATCGAAGCAGGTGACTTTAGAAAAGCTTTCTAAACATGTGAAATGCCTTCAGATCTGCTTTTGTGATATGTGAAAAGATGTGACAAGCAATTTCTCCTGATGTCACCATGCTTTTTGAAATTCGTCTGCTGCAAGACGCAAAAATGTGGCGTTAGGTTGTGATAGGTTGATGAGACGATTGACGGAATTCCTCGTGGAGAGCAATATTACATTTATTCATGACGGTCTTTACTGAATATATAAACAAAGTATTGATAAGTTGCGTTCTTTACGATTACTTTCTGCTGTAACTTATAACTTGGCCTAGTATAGTCTAGTCGAAAGCTCAAGAATCGATTAAATTTACAGTTCAGTTCAGCAATAATAACATATGAACATAAGCATATCAGAATGGTTTGATGTCAAAGAAGGTACCTTTTTCTATTACCTAAAACCTATAATAAATCATTCTAACAAAATTGGGGGAACGGCGCCTCACTATTGTCCAAAGGTCGGTAATTTGATGTACTTTATGATCACTGGCAATATATCACTTGACGAATACGCCGTTAGTATATGATGTATCCATTATCAAAACTGGTGAAAGATATGACAAATAATGAAGACTTATCTACCCTGACCTCTTGATTCCAATGGAAAAACAACCAAAATAAGCGTGAATTATACAAAACAAGATAAACGATATTTTAATTTTTCTTCAAAGGACTATCTAACAGATAGGGATTTCAAAGTTTGAAAATAAATTGTCTTCTATCGATAAAGTAGTATAGATTTATAAACTTATATAAAACTAGATTATTGACAGCGTCCAAACTCAGTTTATCACCGTGTAAAAAAGACAAAGATCATTTGGATTGCAGATATTGCAAACCGTTTAAACGGGGTTATTTCGTAAACAACAATTTAAACTTAGAATACGATGTGCTATTTAAGATACCACCATCAGTAGGATTTTCAACAACATTTAACTTTTTATGTCATGTAATGTCCACAAAGTTCGCGAGAAGGAATTCCTGCGTTTATTTATAAACCGGCTTTTCCATAGAAGTGTTAACAGGCGCCAAGGCTCGCTTGACATTATTTAACGAAATCAAGGGATTTCAGCAATTTAGAAGTTAAGAAATTGGAAATGGTATTTGGTTTAATTACAGTGTTTGTTTAAAGATAGAATTGTTCACGTTTATTACTTCAATAGCAAAAATCTCTTAGGCGCTTTAAAGACAAATTGCCATTTCTATGAATATGAAAATAGAACCCGTTGTGTATACTACCATTCAATCAGTATACAGTGAAGCCTCGTTTATCCGGACCCCGAATATCCGGATGTCTCGCAATCCGAACGAAATTGTAAGGGAACGGAATTATTGTGCAGTAATTTTCTCTACCAATTACCATACAATAACGACATTTGACCAGTTTTTGCAGAGGACTATCAAAAACATTGTGGGTTAAGGAGAAATTGCTCGTGACCCACAATGTTTTCTGCCATATCAGAAGATTAATTTTGAATTTCAATTTGGGACGGTCGAAAATTTGGCGTTTGGTAAAGGTTTATAAGTATAGACGTGCATATAGACCATTTAAGTCTAAATATGTTTAAGACCTGACCCTGCTTCATTAGTCCGAAATATTAGTCAATCCGGAAATTGTGTTGGAAACGGGCGTGTTCGGATTAAAGAGATATTACTGTACTCTTTTCGTATAACCACGGAACTTGTACCACATATAGAACTTATGGCACATAATCGATCCCATCCATTTGAAACTTCCGCGACTATTCAAACATAACTTTATCGACAATTGCTTACTGTAAATATGTCGCGAACCCCGAACCTGGATCTGTTTGTTACGTTTTGGCGCGAACAATAACTCGACATGCAGACGTTTTGATTGACAACTGACTTCATAAAACCTTTTAACCACAACCACAAGACATTAGAAACTAATTTTTTTTCTAAATTAAAAACAATTTAATTTTATATATAAGTATATCGAGAGTGACTTTGAACAAGGTTTAAGCTTCCTTCACAATCGATGTAAATAATAGATAAATGAGTAAAATGAGTTGTATACTGCTCATAATTTGCATTTTTAACAGTGTTTTCCTACAAAATGCAACAGGGGAAATGGATTATCTTGTGTCATTTTGACCTGGCTGCCGTTTCTTTGACTAAAATAAGCTCTTTAAGCTCAAATACCCGCAATCCGCCATTTCGAAATGTATTCTTGCATCGGATTACTTCGGTCGTTCTCGGTACACATTGGTCGGGGCCAGAAATATTCATTTTAATGCGAATAGTTCCGGCCACAACCGATATATACCGAGGATGACTTAAGTAATCCGACAAAAGAGTACATTTCAAAATATATTTTAAAATGGCGGATTATGGGTATTCTACATTGAACCAGTAGTTGCTCGATGTGTGTACTTCCTTCCTTTTGTCACAGTAATTTCTTAAAAGTTGTCTTCAGCTTCCAAGAGTGTCGTCCATTTTTTTAGCTGCGCCAGACTAGAGTGTCACGGTATGGACAAAATCATTTTTTCCACCATATAAGGTAGAAGTCATTGAAAAAAAAAAGCGAGATCGTCTTGAGTATGTACAGTGAAGCCTCGTTTATCCGGACCCCGATTATCCGAATGTCTCGCAATGCGAACGAAAAAGAAAGGGAACGGAATTATTTGACCAGTTTGTTGCAGACGACTTTTGAAAACATTGTGGGTAATGGAGAAATTGCTCGTGACGAGCAATTTCTCCTTTTCCCATAATGTTTTCTGTCATATCAGAAGATTATCTTTGAATTTCATCACGTTTTGATATGTCATCTGCAAACTCTTTCAATTTGGGACGGTCGACAATTTGGCGTTTGCTAAAGGGTTATAAGTAAACACGTCCATACAGACTGTTTATGCCTTAATGTGT
Organism: Cerastoderma edule; assembly: GCA_947846245.1. Classification (NCBI taxonomy): domain Eukaryota; kingdom Metazoa; phylum Mollusca; class Bivalvia; order Cardiida; family Cardiidae; genus Cerastoderma; species Cerastoderma edule. The sequence goes on along the minus strand of OX401413.1, from coordinate 31,798,088 downwards.
ATGAGAACATGCTCTGCTTCATTAGTCCGGATTATTCGGTAAACCGGACATTTTGTTGGGAACGGACATGTTCGGATTAACGAGACATCACTGTACTTGAATTATGGACTTTATAGCACATTTTAGGGTTGTATCTGAACAATACGACAGATTAAAAACTGGGACAAACCCAAACACAGGGACCATTTATCTCGAAGGATAATATTCTTACAGGTAAAAGAAGACATATCTTCTGAGAACTTCATGTATTCTATTGTTCGTCCAATAGTTGCAGTGAATTCTGATTTGTCAGTATGACCCTTTAAAAAAAAAAAAAAAAAAAAAAAAAAAACATAAAAAAGAAATACAAAAAGAAACATTGTATCAATGTTACTGCACATGTTTTCGTGGATTTGAAATAATAATAAAAGAATTCCACTGCAAAACGAGAAAGTTCACATGATTAATAAAACTTATCCCCGGCGATAATCCGAGGCTAGAAAATTTCAAAATGACTGCTCCTTCACCTTTACGAATGCTATACGTCTCTTTGACTTTGATCGATTTCCTAAAATGGTTTGTTGTTAGTGCTCAGAATTGAGAGCAACAACTGGCAATGAACTATTTGTTTTCTTGTGATATCGCAACATAAGTCCAAAAACTATAAGTTCCCTTGTGATAAAGCATCTGCCGAATGATATATAGTCATAAAAATAATAACAAAGCAACTTCAGACTACAAACTATTAGTTTCCTCGTGATAAAGCAAAGCAGACAACGAAATATCTGTTTCTTGTGATAATGGAAGAAACCATTGTAAAAAGGAATAAATGTTATAAGAGACATCCGTTGCAGGTGAAAAAAATGGTATTTCGCAAACACTACATGTGCTCATTTTGAGCAAACCATCCGTTTGAAACAGGGTTAATTTTGGTTTGTTTGCTGTGAGTTATATTTATGTGCAATATTGCGTTTGTTCATTTGATATGCTTAGTTGTATTACATGTTGTTTGTTTTTTGTTTGTTTGGTCGGAATAAGCTTGAATCGAAGCTGTAATATTTCTAAAGGTTAAATATTTGGGCCACTTACCCTTTTCCTTTTATCGAATATTGCAACGTTAATAAGCTATTAAAATTACCAATTATACACAACGTGTTACATGAAAGTAAGGTATTGGAAGATGATTGGTCGAGGTCAAAATTCGTTGACGTCATGAAAAGTGTTTCGCACAAGACCGGACTACGGTAGTAAATCGGAGGGTTATTTAGCCCTTAAAATGCTGGACAATTTTATAAAAATAGATTTGTGTGCCGTCCGCTCTCCAGACTGTGGATTGTGTTTAAGAAAGATACCTAGAGCAGCAAACAGGTTAAATCACAGCCCAGCTGCCAATTTACTTGGCGGCTAGCCTGGATCCAACCTGCTTGCATAAGCATGAAGTCGGTTCCAGCAATATGAAGGTTAGGCTGAAAAGCAACAGAAATAATCTATATTAACCTAATCGATTGATTCCAGCATAAAGGATTCAGTTCCGTTTATTAAAACAAGTCTTAAATTGGGAAACACAGGTAAAAAGAGGTAAGTAAATACTGTTAATAATGCACTCAGCGACCTTCAATGGGATTCTTATGTGTTTATGTTATAGTTTCTTTATATTTGCCAACATTATTTAAGTTATGATGCACTAATGAAAATCTGGCTTATTATATATGGAGAAAACCTCCAAAAAGCCCTTATGAAGCCTAGGTAGAATCATCTGGGTGTCTACCTCCTTTCTGTCGAGAATAAGTCGTTAGATGAACTATCACAACATGATACATTCCTTTTCCTATACATGTACTAGTATACAATAAGTGGACGAGTCCATTTTTTGAGCGGAAGAAGGTAGATATAGGTAGTGTTTTTAGGTCTTAGCTTAAATATATTTTATTGTAGAATACTTCTTTTATTATTGGATTGGGACGGAAGCTTGAAGCTAAATGAGTCCCTCTCCTCAGTATGATTTAGGTAGGTAAGTTCTATGTAATAAAAATAGGTACCTATTATAGACCAAACCATTCTGATGTGTTTATGTTTACATGACATTATAGCTACATTTAACAGTAGATGGACTGATAGATAATCGAAAAATGCATGTTCAAGATGAAAATCCGTTTCAGATCAGACTACGCACTATGTGATATGTGGGAATATCTTACGTACAACTATTACATTGAGATGCTTTCATAACTAAACAGTTATGCTAAGAATTTGCGTATTTCAAACCAACATTCCCCCTTATTTCAACATTGTGCTCAATCAATATCAAAAATTAATACATCATTGCAACCATCTCTCAGAAACGCTTCCAATGACGTATCACATTGCATTATTGTATTATCTTAAGGTTTTCTCGATTTTCATCATTTTAGACTTACGCAAATATTTTCCTTAATGCGTAACAAAAAAGGTACCCATACATTTGAATATATCGCATTTATGAGAGTCATTGGCGTGCAGTTTTAAAAGACGGATAACCATCATTGTGCTGGAACCGACTTCATACTAGTGCAAACAGGTTAGATCCAGGCCAGCCGCCTAGTAAATTTGAGACTGGTCTGTGATCTAACCTGTTTGCTGCTCTGAGTTTTCTGCCTCAACAAAATAAAGCATTTATTTAAAGTTTTGGAAAGCAGACGGCACAGAAATCTATTTTTAGGAAATATCCTAGCATAGGTTCTTCGCCTCGTTTGAATTTATTCTATTTAGGAATAAACAAGGTTGTCATATTAGTTTCTATCCATTTAATAGTGATAATGTATTTTCTTTTACGTGTTACATTTGTCGTCTACAGAGAAATTATAACTTTTTTTTATAAAATGATAATAATAATCAGGATTGATCGTTTCTCAAATCCCAGCCGACAGGGTTCGTGCGTTTGTTTGGACGTTCTCGTGGGTTACTCTTACAAGTCAACCAACATCAATATATCGATAACAACAAAGGTGTCCCGGAGTTTGAGATAAATCGGCACTGACGTCATCGGATAGGTTGGCGCGGGAACAAAGATTTTGCGGGTATTAAAGTCGCCCAATCAATAAAATGTTTTTGTTATGTTTACAGCCTTTGGTAAAATAAACAGGCTTGGAACCACGGCCGATATTGCTCCCTTCTCCCCTATCGTTGACCCATTTCGCGAGATGTGTCAGTCTAAAATGTGATAGAAATATTTACCTTTATAGTGCTGGAACCGATTTTTTTGCTTATGCTTATACAAACAGGTTGGATCAAGACCAGCCGCCAAGTAAATTGGCTTCTGGCCTGTAATCTAACCTGTTTGCTACTCTGAGTATATTGTATCATTCAAATTTAGCAGATATTTAATGTTTTGGAAAGCAGACGACACAAGATTTTAGAAAATCACCCAGCATTAGAAGCGCTGAATTGTTTCGTCTTATTGGAATAAACAGCCGATCCAAATCGAAAGCAGAATATTAACCAAACTGCTCTTAAAAAGAAAGAGAAGGGATATTTTATCTTTGATTTTTGTAATCAGATTACCAATCGTTTTCTGTCCATAACGCCAGAACGCCACTTTACTGACGTTTTGTACAAACCCGGGGGACAACTATTTTCTGGAAACATAGTTTGTTCTATTCGGGTTAGAAAATACCTGTTTATTTGAATAGCTGCACATCCTGACGTGATATATCGCTTCACAGAACACAAAAATGCCTACAACAACATATATATTATTGCTTAACAATGTGCGCAAATATTGGTTTCAAAACGCTTATAGAGGAACATGTTGGAAACCATTGTGACAGTAAGCAAATGCTCATCATGAGCAATTCATCTTTTTGTGACACAGGTTTCTTGCCGATTGCACTATGAGTATAACGTCAATAGCAAATATATCGAAAATTAACAAGAAACTATGATATTGAAAAGAACGTGGCCTTGTGACTCCGGGTTCGATACTTCCTAGAATTTCCCGCCTCAGCGGTTCTTCGGGCAAAACTTTGAAAATCCGAGGTCCCGTCCTATTAGAAGTAATGTTCCTACCGTGTCCTGTTTGGGACACGGTAGTAAATCCGCCCTCTTAGCTCTTTGGAGCAGGCCGGTTGTGTATCACAACCGCTACGATAATTCAAAAATGAGGCAACTAAATGCAACAAAACTTCACCTGATTAAACATATGCATAATATCTCATACATCAGGGTCCAAAAGTTAATATTTTTCCATTATTTTAAGAGAATAGAAGCATTTTTTGTAATCCTTATACATTTCATTTCTCAAATCCATCACTTCCGGTTTTCATTTGGATATCCAGGACTATCCTGCAACAATTGACAACCAAATTGGGTCAAATTGGGCGGAGCTAACATGTAGGGGTATTCCATCTTTGGAAGTTGAAGTAAGGTTGTAAAAAAGGCGGGAAAAACATGTGTTTTCATTGGATGAGCCCTTCATGTTCAGTGGGTAATTACCATATTTTTAAAGCAGAGAGTGCGAGAAGTTGCGAAATAATCAAAATGGTCACTAACGGTTTGTTTCTCACGAAATTTCACCAACAATTAAGAAATACAACTTAATTAAGAAATTTTAGCTTCTATGAAGCTGTTTGAATTGATATTTTAGACAATACTATGCTAGGGTTATCATAAAAAGGTTATCTATCATGTGGTTGTTAAAATTGATTTTGCTCCAACAAGTGATGAGCGTGGAATCGTAACGTCGGTGGCAACCAGATAGCAGCCACAAGACGTTACGACATCGTATCTACCGTCCTATGAGTAGTCTGCATTGGTTAATACAAAATTGATGTTGAACCACCGATTTATATATATGTTTTGATTCCTTACTTTCCACTAGTCTTGACCATTCCTTAGCCTAACTTAAAAACTGCACAAAAGACAACGAGTTCTGGGCATTTTTTCCTCTTCTCACATTGTGTTTTTACCATTCCCTAGCCAAACTTTAAAACCTTTAATTGATTTGGAACAGGCATCATTCAAAAGAATTACAAACAAACGGGTTCTAGGCAATTTTGTCTTTTATAACATCGTGTTTTCTCGAATCGTCTGCTTCGGATGGGTGTAAATGAGCACATTTCGGGATTACTATATTAAAGGCAGCATGTTGTCTCGTTACTTTTTTTATATTTATTTGGACCTCGAGTCAGTCTGCCATTATATCTGTCAGTCTCTAGTCAATCATTCTTGTTTACATTTCACCACCTGCAGACGACATTATTTTTGCTTGGAGCAGACGACTTTAGAAAAGCTTTGTAAACGTGTGAAAAAGAAATCAGTTATGCTGTTATGATATGTGAATATATTGTAAAAAGGCATTGTGACTAAAGGAGAAATTGCTTGAGACAAGCATTTTCTCCTTTAGCCGCAATCCTTTTTGAAAGTCGTCTGCTGCAAGACGCAAAACTGTGGCGTTGGGTAGTGACATGTTAATATGGCTTCTGTCACTTGAACTGCTTGTACTAATCGATAACTACTTTGAACTGTGTTCAATTGAGAAAGTGCCAATAAACGCTAACCCAGCGTTAGCGAAGCTTACATCCTGGGACCGATCGTGCGCTAGAAAGCGCTCCGTGTTTTGAACGCTTTACATTAATTTTATCTTACGTACATGAAGGGAGAGAACTCCTGCAACATGTCGGGGTTATATGGTCCCAGCTTGAAGGTTTTTAGAGTAAGAGTTTGAGATAGAGTTGTATATACTGACACAGGTCCCATATGGGTCCTCTTCGTCAGTGCCGTACCTACATTTTTCAGTTCTGTAACGGTTTTCCTGGATGCATCAGATCTAGGCTAGGGCTCTGAAGTGACTTGCCAAAGCCACTCCCACGAAGCTAGGTGGTCTGGATGGGGCTCGAACCCGGGTTCTTGTTCACATATGTGAGGTAATTCGGAGGTTAGACATAAATTCCTCTAAAACGTTGACACAGCAGCTGTACTTTTATATAATTTGCACTGAATGATAGTCCTTTGAAACACAGTGAGGACGTATTTTATTGTTTAAAGTGTGTATACAGTGAATAAGGATATATTTTAATAAAAAAGCATGGCATCCCTTTTCATATGTACCGCATATAAATTAACCTATTTGAATAAATAGACGCTTCCTGAATTATCTGTGCTTTCAATAGCTACTGCTTGCTATATATCAATCATCAATACAAAAGCTGTATAGTTCAACGGCATTTTATATTGTCTTTCATTTTGTGTCTTCTGTGAACAAGCACCTTGAAACAAACATGGGATATACATTATACACTGGCCAATAGATGTACAACCGCATCTAATGTATTTCAAAGTCACCCTGGGACAGAACATTATCGAAGAAGGCTGCAGAGCGAGTCTTATTATTTTCATATATAAAGAGAAAGGAGATGACGAAACCAAACCGAAAATGCCAATATCAATGAGTCCTTTTTTTCTGTAATGTTTTCGTAAAAACGCTTTTTCGCAGTGAATGCAAATTTCGTTTCCAAATATGCAACAGCAAGGGTTTTAAAAAACGAGTTAAGCTGTACAATCGCAGCGTTTAAAATCCGAAACACATATCAAGGCTAAATTGAAGTACGAGTGAACTTCATGTTATAGTGACATACAACGGATTAACCCAAAATGACGATTGGCTGACAGATAATAGTAGAAGCAAAATGGCAATCGGAACTACTTAGGTATTTCCGTGAGCTGTGAAATACACCTCGGATATAAGTGTAGGGTTACAATTTTTCGGGTAAATCGGCATCCGCCAATTAACACCTTTTCTAAGCGTGCATGTTAAGTAGTTCAATGTAAATTGAAGTGTTGGATATCTTTTTTACTAATTTTTTATCGGTAACTCAAACGAAATAGCGAAATTATAAGTTGTGACATATATGGTTGTTTCATTAATCAAATTAAACGACTTTTACGATCTCACATTTAAGATCTATTTTTAACAACGAAAGTGAAGTGACGTCATTTCCGCGAGAACCAATATGGCGTCATCCCTATTATTTCAGAGGTGTTTTCATTGGATAAACCCGATGTGTTCAGATACACACAAACACGGTTTGCCAAAAATAGTAACATTTTTAAGGCGAATGTCATTTTGAAACGAGGCTTGCGAGTAAACAAACCGATTCCGACGTACTACACAGTACCAAAATGATCTGTGTCTCCTAGATACAGCGTTCGGAAACCTTTCGGTGCCGAGATTTCAATGAATTTTGATGTCCTGTCTCAAGAGGGTTTCAAGTTTAAGCATTTGGCAGCGCTTTATATATTTTTATCATTATACCACACGTTACCGCACCTCCCACAAATGACTTTAAAAACCACAGCGGCAAAATGCAGAATAACCCCATTCGTTACAATGGTTTATAACTTGTATCAGAGGGAAAATGTTGCTTCTTAAATATTAATTGCTCTTGGATATGAAGTTAAATAATTCACAAATCCCCATATGGGACAATGGGTTAATCAAAGATAGTAGTATCATTTTTGATATGAAATTAGTACATTATTGAAGGAATAAAACAGTTTCAGTGGCAGATTAAAAAAAAATGTTCATGATGATGATACATTGTACATAAGAAGATGACCTTAGAAATTATTTTTAAAAATTGACAAAATGCTCATTAAAGGCTCATGCAAGGAGATGAGTACAAATAAATCACTGAAACAATATACGGAGTTCTTTTTTTATGTTCATAGAAGTCATGAGAATTAATTTACGAATGCATTAAGACCCTATTAAAAAGACTCCTTTAACATAAGTTATTTTGTGCTTGAAATGTAGTTGTCTCCAATTCAATTATGTTTATCAACAACCTTTTTGTTTACACATTCAAAATAACGAATTCTGATTAGTCGGTTCAAACATTTGTGTATCAACTGTCAAGGTTAGAGGTGAAGAATAACACAATCTGACTTAAAAAACTTGCTAATCTGGGTTATTTCTGGTTCACTTTCACGTTTAAGTTGTGCTGATGATGTTTTCTGATGATAACTATTTGAATCTGGCCAAACGTTTACCAAATAGTTAAGTTTGATATAGCATTAATCTCCTTTTATGGGCCTTTAAGATTCTATCAAATACCACAAACAAGTCAGATTTTCATATTTTTTTAATAATCGTCTGTAATTACAAGTTAGATCTGCCCGAAATCAAATTAAAAGGAAAGAGTTTATGAAAGTTGTGACCATTTCACGAATTTTTCTTTATTGCTCCTTGGTCACATACGCATTTAGTCCTTATTACACAGGCTTTTTCCAGTTTATCATTCACCATATTTGTTATTTGTTTAACATCGATTGTGAAGGAAGCTTAAAGCTTGTCCAAAGTCACTCTCGATGACTGCTTCCTGGATACTTAACCAGTAATCGCGCAGGTTTTGTGGGTTAGTCCGAGAATTTTCACCTCGCCTAATAGGGATTCGAACCCGGGACCCTCGGTACAATAGCCCGACGCTCTACCACTGCACCAATGTCGCCCACATTTCGAATCAAAAAGGACAGAACAAACTAATATGGGGAATACACCTGATTGGAACCGTCTTTTGATGATTCTGAAATACCTCAATTGCCTTATTATAAGTCAATCAGCTGTACAAAATGAGCAACCTACTCATCATCTATATTGAATCATTTATTTGCCTGTGCCATGCCATAATGTTCTAAATAATCCAATGCTTGTGTAGGTAATTGGTTTGTTAGAAGCATTTCCATTGAACATATATGATAGCAGAAAGCTTCTGAGTTTGGAGCAAATGCTTTAAAAAATCGGCAATGTTGTGATGTTTGTAAACAAACCAGGCTGGTGCTTGGATGAAGGCGGTCTTTCGGGTTTCATTTGAAAATTCCAGAAAATTCAATTGTTGCCCAAGGGATTGGTAGTATTCTATACTAGTAGAGTTTTAGTAAAATTTCGTACATTATAAATCTACCTGCAGGATTCTATTTGAACAAACAAATGTAAAGCCACGTGAGAGTCAGTGGAAATTCTTTCTTTGTAAGAACAAAACTTGATGAAACTAAGGGACTGTGTGGTAAACTCGAATTCGGTAAACATGTTTTAAGAAGTAAGAAGCTCTTTTGGACTAAATGTGGCCTTAAATGCACGACCCGTCGTCTTATAAATATCTGTAGTGAAAACTACGACGTGTCATGGTACAATACTTAATGCAACATGAACAAAGTTATTTTGGATGAAAGATAAGAAAAAAGGTCTGTTTTATGATAGAAAAATTATCAAATTTTATAACTGTCTATATCATTTCTTTATTTTTTGGGGTGTTATAGAAGAAATCTTTCGTAGAACAACCCCTTTACGCAATGCAATTACAGTGGGCGTTTGTCATGTGACTATTTGTTTACTCACAAAACAAGATGGCTGCGAAACCGTGTTTGTGTGTATTGGCAAAATGGGGGCAAGTTTGCACTGACAATCACGTGATAGATACTGATCTTTGACGTTATCAACATAAAATGAACCAAAGTACTGACAATACGGGGATGCAGGTTTGTATACGTCGAAGACAGGATATATTATCAAACTCACGAAATCTCGGGTTTGTATGATAAAGAATGGAGAGTCCTTGCTGTTTCTTTATAACTACGTATAGAAGACATACCTTACTTTAACCATTACCAAACAATAACGACATCTAACCACTTTGTTGCAGACGACTCTGGAAAACCTTGTGGGAAAAGGAGAGATTGCTCGTTAAGAGAATTTTTTCCTTTTCCCACAAGGTTTTCCGCGTTATCCGAAGAATGTTTTTCAATTTCATCACATTTTGAAATGTCGTCTGCAAACTCATTCAATTTGGGACAGTCGAAAAATTGTTGTTTGGGAAAGGGTTAAACGATTTGGTTACGATAGCTTTACCATCAACAGCCATTTGTATAAACGATGGTAAAACATACCCTCGGTTAAAATTAACCGACGGTTAAATTCGCGGTTAGGTAACCACGACGGTTAAGTCGTTTGTATAAACGCGTTTTACTCAACGGTAACCTAACTAGAAATGGTATGTTTTAACCCACGGTTAAAGTTACCGAAAATCCCAAAATGCAACATGATCGTGACGTCATTTTCCCGCAAAGCTGTCAGATGAAAGGTAAATATTGTTTGTTTAGTCTGAATGATCCAGACGTAGACATTTCATTTTTCGCAACACAGTTACACCTTGGATCATACAAGTTAGTGTTCATTATGGTTTGCCTAAAAAACACTTCGACTAGGTACACAACTGTACTTACGTAATCGAAAACATCCCTACAAGAGATGAAATAACAATTGTCAAAACATGCTCGTCGCCAAATAGTGATTGGGAAAGAGAAGATTGCAACAGAAAACTATAAAGAATTAGTGTGTTAGCTACGTAAGGTACCTAAGCTCCACATCGTCACTGTGAAAGCTATCTAACAATTGATGTATAAAGCAATTTGTCTTTCCACGCACGCCACACTTCCCTCAACAAACGATCACCTGTACATGTTTATACATGTACAATGTATGTCAAATGATATACTAAGTATAAAATGTGGACTTTAAATGTGACACATTGTCCTTGGTTACAGCATATATTATGTGCTCATGAGACATAGGGGGACCTGTGTAAGTAGATAAGGTGATGGACTTGTTATCCAAGGGTTCTGGGTTCCAGCCCACCACTGGTTTTGTAGGAATATCCGTTTACAAAACACTTCAGAGTCCTAGCCTGGTATAGTTGATATTTTATCAATGAGACAGTTTGAAAAAAATCTCCATATACTTAATCAGTTGTACTTTTTCATTGTTAAATTATTTCTATACCTATTTTACTTTGCTTTGTTCATTTAAATACCATTACTCTTCATAATGCCTTAAATACAACTCTTTTCCCAATTCAACAAAAGGGTAAAACGAATCTTCAGGAAAAAGCCATTTTAACAATGTGATAAATGCTCATCATGATCAATTATTGTTCCTTTATTGTCACATGAAAAGATTGTGGGGATACCCAAATATGAGAACAAACATACATGTACATGTATTTCTAAAGACATCTAACTATTTCAGTGACTGACAATAGTTTCTATGATGAAATGTTTTTGTGTCTTTGGAAGGTCTCTTTGCTTGGTATTATATGAGACAGTTACATTACAAAGATCATTTCTTAATTGGGCCTGAGCTTCATTAAGTCTAAAGAAATACTGGGAATTCTTCCTTATATATAAGGTCAGTTGGTATTTAACCATGTTGTCTGTATCACTCCCTCTAAACATGTCAAATGTACTCTATTATCTACTTATATTTTTGATTTTGCAGAAAACAGATATTCCAGGACAGCAGAAACTAGAGTAGACATGGAAAACTATTCTAAGAGTGTATTAAAGTGGACAACATTTCCAAGTTATTTCAATATCCATTTATGAAATATTTGAAGACAACATATTTCAATATAATATTTCCTTCCAGACTACATTGTGTGTTAATTAGAGGGAATATAATGCATGCTTTGAGCCTCTGTGGCTTAAGAGTAACAAACTTAAAATTGCATGACCCTTCTCGGCATGGGTTCAAATCCCGGGTGACTGCATTTGGATCTTCATGTGATAATCTTCTGACTGACAAGAAGAATGTGGATGGTTCAATCCTGCTAGTCCAACCCTTATGGGCATTCATGTTTGGGATATTTCTTCCTTTAAGTGTACTGGGCATCACATCATTTCAGAAATATTGACACAATGTAAAGTCCATATAAATAAATAAACCATGCTAAACACAAATCCTTTCTGTAAAATTTATTATAAATTATATTGTACAAGCAAATTTGATAAATGTAGGTCTTTGTAATCTTCTGGACACTGTATGTTGTGCTGCATCTGAAAAAAAAGAAGCATGTTCATTGAAAATTTAGTTTAAAACTTTCAAACATAGTATAAACATTAAAAAAATCATCATGAAAACATGCCATATTTTCAATTGTTAGTTATATTTGGTATAACAAAAGAGAGCAGGAGTCATGTAGTATAATCTTATTTGAATTGCTATCATTTAAGAGACTTTTTTTTACCTATTCCTTATGTGATAACATCTGGAATTGGAATTCTGTCAAGTCTGTCATTTAGTTTCATGTATACAGTGGAAAGTTATGTTTTGTATAAAAAGACATATAATAAATATTATAATCAATACAGCTGATTACTGGTTTTTTTTCTCAATGTTTTAACTGCACAGTATTGTTTTGTGTTTATTGCTGTGTCAACATTTTTTCAGTTATATTACAGCTTATCTGAATTGCACAAGTACTTATGCCAAATTCATAGAATCAGCCTTACCTGGATTTGAGTATTGAATATGAAGGAATGGTCTGCATGTGTACCAACTACCTCCAGAGATAACACTTTTGTCAGTCTGAAAATAAGAAACCTTTTTCCATCAGTCATGTGATCTATCTTAAACATATGTAACATGTGATGAAACCAAAAAAAAAACAGGTAAAGACTATGTCTTTGATCTACTATATAAGCTTTGGAGGAAATTGTCTGCCATATAAATTATAAACATCAATTCATAAAAAAGCAAATATATATTTTAATTTCAAAAGTGGAATACTTCAAGTAATTGATGTCAGATATATACTCATATAGGATTAAACACTTCCTTTCATTGTTTTACCTTTAAATGCACTTGAAGCAGAAGACAAAAGAAACCATTGTGACAATAAGTGAAATTGCTCAGCATGAGCTGCTTTAATGTTACATGTAATTTCCAATTTCATAGTCCAAAAGGCCATTTCTCATAATTGATGTGTCTGATGTGATCATTTTTGGCAACACTCAAAATCCAAATTGAGGAAGAGGGTTAATACTGTTAACTCATTCCTTCATATAAACAAACTGTAATGTACCTTCAGCAGAAGACCTAATGAACTGCTGGTGAGTAATGGTTAGTGTCATGGACTTGAAATTGGACAACTGATTCAACAATCGGTTCAAAACCTGATGTTTGCATATATTTGTGTGGAGTGTCTTTGGGCAAGACTCACTTCCTAGCCTAGAACAGAACTCAGGCAAAATGTACAACAGTTTAAAGAATGGTCAAAGTGATAACTCTGCCATACTGGTTCTTTGAAAGCAAAAGGAAACAATGTTATTCAAAGGTCTTTCCTTCAAGACCAATTTCTCCTTTTATCAAAGTATGTAGTATGTTACTAAGATCCCTGTCCTCTCTGTCTGGGTTATGATCAATGAAGGCATATGGATTTTCAAACAGATTATTTCTTGACTGACATACTGAATGGAGATGGTTCTTCCTTAAGGGCAGTTAAGATTGTGGTCATTCTCCATCTGTTGATAACCATACATCACAACAACACTCAAATTCTTTGCCACTATGTCAATCTCAAACAAACACAATGTGACTTTTCATAATCTCATAGTTTTGTGTTCTTGGTGTGCTTTGAATTTCGACATTTCTCAAAATCCCATGGGGAAACTGGTTTTAATGGTAATAAAAACACTGATAGGTGCTTTTTTCTAAATAAGAACTGATCTACAAATCCCTACCTTCACATGATTGTACATGAACGGCGTTACGAAGAAATGTTTTTGTTTGTTATTGTTTCGTTTTCAGAAGGAAGTCCTCGAAAGGTAGAGGATAATCCCTCCCAATATAATGTACCGGATTGATAATCGAATAGCTTTTATCAAAAGTGAAAGTAGAGAACTTTAAACTTAAGAGACAACGCAAATAAATTTGTTACTGTTAATTCAGGGTGCTTAATAGTTCCCATTATACAATATCTTTTGTTGATGTCTACATGCTAAACAGTGGTCATGTTCTCGTTAGTTTTTCGACGAACTAATTTCGTTGATTTAAACAATAAACAATGGTCTCACATGTCTCGTAAGCTTCTCGATGAAAAACTGGAGGGTCTCTGTAATTTTGTTTCCTCATAGTTGGTCAGTTGGCAGTCATTTCTTCTATAATTCGTTTGAAACGGGGCCGAATTTACAAGATGGCGGCCATATTTAAAGCGGTAACTTTTCTGGTTAAACAACTTACCTTGGTCCTAGAGGTTGGTTACTTTTACCTGGGTTAATTCGCGGTTAAAGTTACCTGCGAGTTTTATACAATCGCTTACTGCGTTTTAACCAGGAAATTAACCCATGGTAAGATTTAACCGTGGGTTAAACTCTTTATACAAATGGCTGCTAGTCTTCAACACTCCTCTCTAGCGACACGGTCTTATCTATGTAAGGTCACAGATTACGCAGACTAGTGATAGCGCTAAAACAATAACATGACACGTAAGTAAAAGATATTCTCTATTTACATCCTATATTTATGACCAATTAGCACATAGTGTTTCTATTCGATTTGACCAAGAAGTACATATACATGTAGTTAGTTAGGCAATAATGTCAATAAATTATGAATGATTCGTGAGAGCTAGTTGTACAACATTAATGTAGCCATAAGGACGAAGAAAGGGCTCGTCATAGTTACGTTTAGGCTTATTGAAGGGTTTGTTTTGGTTAATGATATTCGTTCGAAGTAAGAGGTAGATAACTAGATAGATAGATAGATTGATTGGTTTGGTAAAACGATATAAAACATTACATGTCATTCACATAGCACTATATATATTATACAAAAACGTTATCACAAATGCATTATGCAAAAATACTGATGACAAGAGCGTAGTTTACAATTATGTAGAAGGACCCTATTGTGTTGGTACTCGCTTTTGGGCGATCATAATGAGTACCAACCTTTAATGGTTTAGATGACATTAGAAAGGTTAGCTAGAGGAATGCGCCTTTTATTTGAATCTATAGAAATATACAAGTACTTCAATGGAAGGCCAATATGGCCAATGAAATATTTATAAAGTATCACCCCTTACTCAACATTGTCTAATTTTACATCTGGTACTGTTTTGCTAAACATTTCAAGCTAAAAATGTGTATATTTTCAAAACAACATTGCCTTTTATTTCAATATTGGGCTAGGCAGTATTGCAAAGTAACACATCATTGGAATCATCTCTCAAAGACATTTCCAATAACTTGTCACACTTTAATGTTGCACTTTCTTATAAAATACTATCCATGCTCATCAGTTTTGGTTGAAGCAAATATTTTCCTTGAGTAATTTAGTAAAACGGTACCATGCTGCAGAGGACTTACGAAGAAGATATACCGCAATGAGCAACTTATCAAGATTTCACAATGGTTCCTACTCAAAGCTATAAAGTGTATGTCTTCGTGGGTTTTGGTCGTCTGGTGTTGTTTTCAATTTGGACAGATAACAGGTTCAGAGAATGATTTAACGGAAAGTCGGGCCGACAAACAATATATATGCGATGATTCTTGTTCTAAGCGACCACGCTTAAGCAGTGAATACAATGCTACTCAGTTTTAGACTATATTGATACATGATGCAAGTCTGGAATTCCTGGATGAGCGTTAAACATGACAAGCGTCCGTGTAAAGCCGTTAATTGTCTTATTCACCACACTTTTGTGTAGGGCCCTTTCTGGCCTGTGGTTAAGATGGTGGGTGTCAAACTATGGGTACCGGGTTCGTGTCGCGCCGATACATCCATTTACGTGGGAGTTTTCTATGGAAAGACGATTCAGAAACCGTGTCTTGTACTGGTAAATCTGTAACATACCTGCAAAAGATTTGACACGGCGTCTAACTATTTTCGCTTATGACAAGATTGATTGTGGGTTAATGGTTTGTAAAGTTGGTCTTTCCAATGTTTAAATTGTGGATTATGGAAAGGTACTGAGGGTCTTTTAAAAGCTTACAAGATATAGCTGGCAATCATCCATATACATGACATTTGAGTAAGCTCTCCTTTCGTTTCAACTCGTTCCTGGCTTAGCATCTTTACGATGTTTATTATAAGAAGAATGATCATATTTAACCAACAGGAGTTTGTGTGTATTGCAGGCGGTGTATTTCTCGCCCTGATCCTGGGGGTAATCAACTTCCATCCGTCTGGTAATATCATATTTTACTTGTTTTGACAAGAATTTATACTGCCTTAAACAATTACCAAACAATTACGACACTTGACCAGTTTGTTGCAGACGACTCTGGAAAACATTGTGGGAACTGGGAAAATCGCTATTTTTCAAATTCATCACATTTTGAAATGTTATCTGCAAATTCGTTCAATTTGGGACAGTCGAAAATTTGGGATTTGGTAAAGGGTTAATGAAAGAATAAATCCCATATTTCTCAATGAGAATAAATTCTCAGTGAGAACTATGAAAATGCCTGGTTCCCTGTTTTTCACCCCTTCGTAAATAGAACGTGCCATAGCCAGTATAAATGAAAATTACGCATGTATTTAGAACTCAATCTTTACCCAAAAGCTTAATGGAAACCGATGTACGCAACTTATATTCGAATGCGGGCTGCATGAGTTTATTGGTCAATGTATTGTTATTGACTTACGGTGGAGGAGCATTTGCAAGAATTACGTTTAAATGGTATGTTCTGGTATTTTGAAACTATAGGTAGTCTAATATACAATTCAATCCACAGTTTGTTTTGCTTGAACCCTTTACCAAACGACAAATATTCGACTGTCCCAAATTGAAAGAGTTTGCAGACGGCATTTCAAAATGTATTGGAATTGGAAGGTTATCTTTTGATAGAGTAGAAAATAATGTTGGAAAAGGAGAAATTGCTCGTCACGAGCAATTTCTCCTTTTCCCACAGTGTTTCCAGAGTCGTCTGCAACAAAGTGGTCAAATATCGTTATTGTTTGGTAATGGGTTAAAGAAATATTAACACGCGTTTGTTATACGCAAGTAATTTTTTACTAGTGGAATTATTTCCCACAAACAAAACAAACTGTTGATGAAACTTAAGTACTTAAAAAGTATTTCCCAAATAATGGGGAAATTTTACTCAGAATTTTGTGAAACTCTTTGCTGTTTCTGATTGCATTGACGGATTTTGATAAAACAAAAAGTGTTTTTGAAAAGAAAAATCATTTCTAGACACGCCACTGCAGTAGAGGTTTTTGAGATCCTGTCAATTTTAAGTGACTTTTGGGTGATTTATCGGAGCGGGTGTCAGATCGCCGTTGTATACCTTTTCTCTTATATAGCATATAGAGCATATATATTATCGAAGATTGTTTCAAGCACCTGTGGTTTCGATTGCATTTCTATATTCAAGCCGGTGGACAGTTGTGTGCATCCTGTAGCAATGTGGATGACCAGAGCTCATGTCAACATGATATCAACTGTGAAGACTACGAGGTAACCTTTGTTATTACATACCTAAGAAACAATCACGATTTGAAAAACAAAACAAAATTGTACGCACCACTGCCTTTAATCGGTAGGTTTGGGGTTCCGAGAGACTGCGGCTGCAACGATTGGCAAAATGTTACAGCTAGTGTGTCATTATTTTCGCAAATGTCCTTTAATTTCGAACGTTATGTGTGAAAATAAGGGTTAAACTGTATGTCTTGTATTCTAATACGTATTCAAACTAAATAAAAAAAATACCGTTTATAACAAGTATCCTGTTCCGTATAATTTCATTTTTGGTTTCAAACAGGTATATTTGCGTAATTGTATCTAACGCTAACCTTATATAAGAGGGTCACGTATAAGCCTTGTGTAAGACAATAGCGCGAAGGACTTACTGAAATCTGCATTTAATCCTTTCTATGAATACGACCGTTCTCTTAAAAAAAGCGCAGCCTGTGTGTAGCGCATGAGGGCCCTCCGTAGCCCAGTGGTTAGACTACAGAACATGCAATCAAAAGGCCCCTCTCCGCGTTGGTTCAAATCCCGGTATCGGTATTTGGATTTTCACGGGCTGTCTTCTCCTGACTGACTCACGAAATATTGATGATTGATTAAACCCGCTTGACCAGCCCTTACGGGTTACCAAGTGAGCTATCTGAAAACTTTATATCAAATATAGATCGATTAAGGATCATGCAAATCGAAGCAACGAGCTCTTAAATAAAACACAATCTGATCCATAAGCTTTTAAACTAACCCTCTACGTTAAATTTACTAAACATTCAACAGAATCCATCCCCCTGACGAATTCAAGAAACATAGAAATATACATTGTTAGTTATTGATGTATATATATGATCTTTATACCACACATTTGATCAATATTAGTAACAAATACAGACATAAAAAGCCTATCGTCATAGACTGAAATATCGCCGTAACTATGATTAATGATACTTTCTTCCATTTCCAGGAATGTTATGTGAAGCACTACACCACAGAATCCGGCGAGAACCTGTACGAAATGGGTTGTATGACAGCTGCTGTAAATATTTAAATCAGTCACTTTATGTGTTCCACGTTTATTACCATGGGCCCATCAGTTCCTTACCATGACCGTCTAGTAATACATAGATACTATGTTCGAGACCACGGTACCGTTTTACAAAACAACTTAAGGAAAGTACTTGCGAAAGTCACAAATCCTAAACATGGATAGTATTTCAAATGAAAGTACTATGTTGCAATGTGACTCGTCATTGGAAGCGTCTCGGAGAGTTACATTGCACTAATGCTTAGCCAAAATTTGTAATAGGATAGAATGTTATTTTGGACTTACGCGAATGTTGAAATTCATGATAATGGTGATAAAGGCTAAATGCAACTTAGGTAGGTAACTTTGATCAGATATTCCGATCACCCGTTTCTCAAGTATGGTATTGATCGATTGAAACAAAACAACATCATCGCACGAGAGCTCAATTGACCTATAGGTCCAACGCGCTCTTGTGCGATGTTCATGTTTCAATTGAACGATCACCTTTATCAGCCATATATTGTGTTTGACCTATATGCGTTGTTTATTACAGGAATGCCCCCACTCCCTGGCGACTATCATTGGAAAACGGGATCAAGGACACCACGTGATGTGCATGGCGTGTTGTAACAACGTTAGTTTGTGTAACAAGGTTATGTCTTGTGAATCCATCCATCACCAAGGTAACGCATTCGTGTTGTTACAACATTAGTTTGTGTAACAAGGTCATGTCTTGTGAATCCATCCATCACCAAGGTAACGCATTCGTGTTGTAGCAACGTTAGTATGTGTAACAAGGTCATGTCTTGTGAATCCATCCATCACCAAGGTAACGCATTCGTGTTGTAGCAACGTTAGTTTGTGTAACAAGGTCATGTCTTGTGAATCCATCCGTCACCAAGGTAACGCATTCGTGTTGTTACAACGTTAGTTTGTGTAACAAGGTCATGTCTTGTGAATCCATCAATCACCAAGGTAACGCATTCGTGTTGTAGCAACGTTAGTTTGTGTAACAAGATCATGTTGTCTTATGAACCCATCCATCACCAAGGTAACGCATTCGTGTTGTAACAACGTTGGTTTGTGTAACAAGGTCATGTCTTGTGAATCGATCAATCACCAAGGTAACGCATTCGTGTTGTAACAACGTTAGTTTGTGTAACAAGGTCATGTCTTGTGAATCCATCCATCACCAAGGTAACGCATTCGTGTTGTTACAACGTTAGTATGTGTAACAAGGTCATGTCTTGTGAATCCATCCATCACCAAGGTAACGCATTCGTGTTGTACAACGTTAGTTTGTGTAACAAGGTCATGTCTTGTGAATCCATCCATCACCAAGGTAACGCATTCGTGTTGTTACAACGTTAGTTTGTGTAACAAGGTCATGTCTTGTGAATCCATCAATCACCAAGGTAACGCATTCGTGTTGTAGCAACGTTAGTTTGTGTAACAAGATCATGTTGTCTTATGAACCCATCCATCACCAAGGTAACGCATTCGTGTTGTAACAACGTTGGTTTGTGTAACAAGGTCATGTCTTGTGAATCGATCAATCACCAAGGTAACGCATTCGTGTTGTAACAACGTTAGTTTGTGTAACAAGGTCATGTCTTGTGAATCCATCCATCACCAAGGTAACGCATTCGTGTTGTTACAACGTTAGTTTGTGTAACAAGGTCAAGTCTTGTGAATCCATCCATCACCAAGGTAACGCATTCGTGTTGTTACAACGTTAGTTTGTGTAACAAGGTCAAGTCTTGTGAATCCATCCATCACCAAGGTAACGCATTCGTGTTGTTACAACGTTAGTTTGTGTAACAAGGTTATGTCTTGCGAATCGATCAAACACCAAGGTAGCGCATTCGTGTTGTAACAACGTTAGTTTGTGTAACAAAGTCATGTCTTGTAAATCGATCAATCACCAAGGTAGCGCATTCGTGTTGTAACAACGTTAGTTTGTGTAACCAAGGTAACGGATGACATATCAAATAGATTACTGCAGTACTTATCTGTCTGTGTGTATAAAACAATGCCTTATTTTAAGAATTATTCCGTCACTTATGTAACGCATTTTAAACGAAATGCCGTGATGCTACAAAACTGTTTAAGTGTTGTGAAACAGTGGCCTGTCTTCAGAAACACTGCATCATCCTCCGTTACCAAGGTTACATGTTACGGTTAAGTGGTTACGGCTTCCAGTGAAGAGTGTGTTCTGGTTGAGATCAAACCCTGCCTAAGAAGCATGGGGTTTTGTCTTCTGGCGTTCGTTAAAATTGTTGCAAGGCTACCTATCCGTCGCTTAGCGTTGATCATCAAACTATCTGTACCGTACCGGTTATTATTAAATTTGATAGAGACCACGGTATTATAACTAAGAACTGGTGTTAAATTCTAATCCAATCGTATATTCGTCAAGTTAACCCATTCCCAAATGTCAAATTTTCTACTGTCCCTAATTGAAAAAGTATTCAGATGACATCACAAAATGTGATGAAATTGAAAAAACATCTTCTTGTAGGACAGAAAACATTGTGGCAAAAGGAAAAAATGCTCGTTACGAGCAATTTCTCCTTTTCCCACAATATTTCCTTGGTTGTCTGCAACAAAGTGGTTAAATGTCGTTATTGTTTGTAATGGGTTAATCAATAGAACAGATAAGTATTTAAGGTTGAACCAATCAAAAGGACTCGTACAATTGTAACGGTTGTCTCCGTTTCTAGAGCCAGTTTACCCACGTGACTGCTCAGAGCTCCATATTCAGGAGAAAGTCAACGATACGTACACCATATACCCATATGGGGTGAAACACAGACCTGTCGCTGTCTATTGCATCTTTGACAACGCCGACATCGCTTGGACGGTAAGTAAAGAAAAGTAAAGTCAACGTTTTACCAATCTGACAACGGAACGAACTACTATTTACTCTGGCTAAGATTTATACCGAAACTCTTTTTCTTTTTTTGCTCCTCCAATCTTAACCCTGATACTGGCTTATAGTGCTGAAACCGACGTCATGCTTATGCAAACAGGTTAGATCCAAGTAAATTGGCGGCTAGCCTGTGATCTAACCTGTTTGCTCCTTTGAGTATCTTTCCTCAACAAAATTATGCAGATATATACGGTTTTGGAAAGCAGACTACACAAACATCTATTTTTAGAAAATTACCCAGCATTCTAAGGGTAAACATAACTAGATCTGATGTTAACGTGTAGCCTACTTTCGTCGATGGATACTCCATTTTCCTCCATACACGATGTTTGAATGTGGACGAAGGACCAGATCTACGTGTCAGTGCATTTGGTTGACTAGCAATACCGCCTGCTCATATAGAAATATGACTGTTGATTTGATGTTTTGATTAGATTAATGTGATATGCGTTATTTGTCTCTTAGTTATGAAAGCATTCAGTGGCTGAAGATATAGAGAATAGATGGTTGGTGTCGTGAATCAGAAATGTTATCGGGCAAGGCTTTGGAATATTATCCGGTGAGCCGAAGGCGAAACGGATAATAATCCGAAGCCGAGCCCGATAACTTTTCCCATTCAAAGACACCAACCATCTATTCTATTTATCCTGTTACCTTTAAGTGTTCTTTCAAACAAACATGATGTAAATAAAACACAAGAAAAAAACGAAAAAATAAGTAGAGAATGGTGTAAATATGACGTCATGTCGTTCTTATGACGTCATGATTTGTCACGTGCATGTACTATATGGTTAGTGCCGGATATCACAAATGTTATACGGCACCTAGTTATCGGTCCCAAATGACACTAGTGACAGGATAAATAGAGAATATATGGTTGGTGTCGTGAATCGGAAATGATATCGGGCAAGGCGTTGGAATATTATCCGGTGAGCCGTAGGCGAAACGGATAATATTCCGAGGCCGAGCCCGATAGCTTTTCCTATTCAAAGACACCAATCATCTATTCTATTTATCCTGTTACCTTTATCTATTCTTTCAAACAAACAAAATGTAAATAAAACACGAGAAAAACGGAAAAAATAAGTAGAGAATGATGAAAACATGACGTCATATCGTTCTTATGACGTCATGATTAGTCGCGTGCATGTATTATATGGTTAGTGCCGGATATCACAAATGTTATACGGCACCTAGTTATCTGTCCCGAAATGGCACTAGTGACAGGATAAAGTCGGATATGCACTGATTATGTAATATCAGGGGCACAAAAAGGAACACCAAGCGTAATGCTATAATGGAAATCTGTTGAACGGTTTGTTAACTCCAATACAGAACTAGTGAGAGAACTATTTCGACTATTTTCCTCCGCGTTTATGGATTGCTTTTAGTAGGTCTTCGCAGAAGTTTACCTGTTAACCTTTTTAATGCTAAGTGGTATATTTGGCTTTGAGTCTCATTTCATTTTTGCATCACCTATAGAAATACATAGAGAATAGATGGTTGGTGTCGTGAATCGGAAATGTTATCGGGCAAGGCTTAGGAATATTATCCGGTGAGCCGAAGGCGAAACGGATAATATTCCGATGCCGAGCCCGATAACTTTTCCCATTCAAAGACACCAACCATCTATTCTATTTATCCTGTTACCTTTATGTATTCTTTCAAACAAATAACATACAAATAAAACGCGAGAAAGAAGGAAAAAATATGTAGACAATGATGTAAACATGACGTCATTTCGTTCTTATGACGTCATGATTTGTCGCGTGGATGTATTATATGGCTAGTGCCGGATATCACAAATGTTATACGACACCTAGTTATCGGTCCCAAAATGACACTAGTGACAGGATAAAATTACTATAGATCCTAAAAACCAAAAGAAAACTAGTCTGGATTTCCCTCCCCTAACAGCACGTAATCCTTGAGAGTCAATTTAAACTCATCGGGTTTTTCCATTAAAAAAACACCGCTGATATGATATGGAAACTGTCATATTTCCTCTTGTAAGACTACTTTCGTTGTACTTTCGTCTTCGAATGAAAATGCCAAATGTGATTAAGGAAACAAAAATGTACCAAAACGTATAATTTCACTAATATGAGTTACCAACCAAAAATAATGGTTTGACATGATGTTCAACACTTTCATAAACATTGAACTACTCAATATGGACTCTCAAAGAAAATGTGCGGGGACATTTAACACAAAATGTGAAACCCTATCCTTATATGCGAGGTGTATTTCTCAGGTCACGGAAATACCCGAATAGTTACGATTGTTTTATAGGTGATACAGCGACGAATGGACGGATCTGTGGATTTCTATCGTGATTGGAGAGACTATGTGTCGGGATTCGGTACTCCCGGGGGAGAATATTGGCTAGGTAATCAAGTGAATGATATCAATTACACTTTTTAGCGAAACTATATAGATATATCTATGTACATGTTTATCTGCATTTCGGATATTCATTACGGACCAACTTGAAACCTTCGTATGCGATGGAACGTCCAAACTGCTTCTTTACTATTTTACGCATATTGTTACTTTTTTAGACAATATATTTCTTCTTCGTCAGTTGTGAATATGTTAAAGACTCAGCAGAATAGCAATACCTCTAACTTCTAATTAATGAACTTCTCCATTCATCGAAGAAAATACGGGGTCCCGATTATCTGTGCTGTAATACTATGCCTTTATATTCCAGAGATCATTTTGTCGAATTCTCCCTCTCTATGTCAAACATTTAATGAGGTTCCTTAAACTTCGAGATATAGGGATTTTACTGTATTCGAATAGTCAACCCTGAGATAAAAATGTATAGAGTAACAAATGGCAAAGTCAGTATTTTTAAGTCCAGATTTGTCGGTATTTAAAGGCACATCAAAGGAGTGGAGTCAAAATAAATTACTGAAAAAATATATGTAGTTCTTTCATTATGTTCATAAAAGTCTGAGAATTATTTTATGAATGCATTGAGACCCTATTTAAAGACTCATTTAAAATAAGTTATTTTGTGCTTGAAATATAGTTGTCTTCAATTCAATCATGTTTATCAGCAACCTGTTTGTTTACATATTCAAAATAACGAGTTCTGATTGGTCGGTTCAAAAATGAGTGTATCAACTGTCAAGGTCAGAGGTGAAGAATCAGGAAATCTGAATTATAAATCTTGCTAATCTGGGTTATTTCTGGTTTACTTTCACATTTTAGTTGTGCTGATGGTTTTTTCTGGCGATAACTATTTGAATCGGTCCAAAAGTTTACCAAATAATATATTTTGATATATCAATTATCTCCTTTAATGGGTCTTTAACCATGTCGATTGTTGTGCTATCCGAATAAGAATAAACATATTTCAATACTTTCGCTTCATTTATGTCGTACCCTTTCGTTTGTTATAAAAGGTTTGGAAAACATACATACGCTGACATCCATACCGAACTTTGAAGTGAAGATTGTGATGGGAGATTTTGCTAACGTAACAAAACACGCGACCTATGCCTCTTTCCATGTGGACGACGCTTCTACTAACTACAGGCTCACTGTATATGGATATTCCGGTACTGCTGGTAAGGAATGGAGATATTCCGGTACTGCACGGAAGTAATACGGATATTCCGGTACTGTCGATAGGTTTTATGGATATTCCGGTACTGCAAATTAGTTATACGGATATTCCAGTACTGCCGGTAAGTAAAACGGATATTCAGTACTGACGGTAAGTAATACGGATATTCCATTACTGTCGATAAGTAATACGGATATTCCAGTACTGCCGGTAGGTAAAACGGTTATTCAGTACTGACGGTAAGTAATACGGCTATTCCAGTACTGTCGGTAAGTAATACGGGGAGCTAAGTCCTGTCGGTAAGTAATACGGATATTCCAGTACTGCCGGTAAGTAATACGGATATTCCGGTACTGCTGGTAAGTAATACGGATATTCCAGTACTGCCGGATAGTAATACAGATATTCCAGTACTGCCGGTAAGTAATACGGATATTCCGGTAC